>JAHRHZ010000222.1:35923561-35949919 GCA_024137785.1 Ginglymostoma cirratum
GGCCCGAAACATCAGCCTTCCTGCTCCTCTGATGCTGCTTGGCCTGCTGTGTTCATCCAGTTCTGCACCTTGTTATGTCAGATTCTCCAGCATCTGCAGTTCCTACTATCTCTGTTTTAATGGAACTTCCTAGTCCTAAAACAAAATGAGATATCATGGGATTTTTTGGACTGAATTTTACAGAAATTTGGATGTAATTTCAGTACGATTTCAATACAAACTTGTTAAAGAAACAAGTGAAAGTGGTATGGTCTGCAGAATGCCAAGCAGCATTTGAGAAGCTGAAGGCAATCTTGATAAATGAACCAGTGCTGGCTGCCCCTGATTTTTCCAGACTTCTCAGAATGACAGCTGATGCTAGTGATTTGGGGCTGGGTGCTGTTTTGTTCCAGGATGACAAGCTGGGAATGGAGAAGCTAATGGGTACATCTCCAAGAATCTGAACCAGTATCAGAAGCAGTACTCTATGTGAGATTATTGTTAGGCCTTCAATATTTTGAAGTCAATATCTGACATGGAAACAAGGAAATGCTAATTTATACTGATTATAATCCATTTGACCTCATTGAAAAGTTTAAAAATTGTAATTTAAGACTATTCAGAGGGACCCTGTTGTTGCATCATTGAATGCAAAAATTGCTCATATTAATGGAAAAGATGATATAATTCTGGGCACATTGTCGTTAATGTAAAATGTTAAATATTTTAATATTTAAAAAGTTCTAAAACTGTAAGTTTGTATAAAGGGCATGGGAGAAGAAGAGTGAATGGTTGTCGGTCTTGTTTTGTTATTGTGTATTACATATTTATAATGCATTGCATTTTTGAAGTGGTGTTTCATTTTCCTTATGGGCAGAGACATGTAAGAACCATTACCCCTATTTTGTGTTATTAAAAACAGAGGACCTCAACAAGAAGGAACTGCTTTTCAAGAATACACAGGGATTTATCAGAAAGGCTACAAATTTCATAGCAAGGAATTTGATACATATTGCAAACTCTTTTTGTGGCAGTGGGTTCCCGCAAAGTGCAGACAATCAGGAGCCAGGGAGAGTCCGCGAGCGAAGCTGCTGGGTCTCAACTGCTTGAGCAGTTTGGAACTGGAAGCAAGTTACACAGACACAGAGAGGGAAAGACACAAAAGTGTGCGCAATTGTCCTCTCCAGCAGAAGCTGCCTGTTCTCTACAGCAAAATCTTCTGTTTAAACTTAAAGAAAATTAGTTGCCTTACTTGCAGATGTTGCTTTGAGTTGTAACTTTTGACTTGATAAATCAGCTAAAACATTTTCCGAATGAATCAGTCACGCTGGCCTGCAGACAAACCAGCTGAAGCATCTCGAGAAAGCCAACTGAACACGAAGGGCATGGCTAGCTGAAGAAAAATCAACTCATCATCAGAACTGGGAAGCAGAGACCACTAGAGAAAAGACAGTTTTTCCCTATCTCCACCAAGATTCTATTTGTTTGTGTTTGTGTGTGTAAGGGGAGTTTGTACAGGGATTAGAATTTTAGTTAGTGGTGCCATACGTCAATGGTTTATATCTGTTTACTTATGGCTACAATCAAATTACTTATAATAGATCATTCTTTCTACATGGAAATCTTGCCCACGCTTTCTATCAAAATTGGTTTGAAAGTCAGGCTAATTGGGATACTGTGCATACCTTAAACAATAAGCTAACATTTCATATAACTCCAGAAATAACCAGCTATCCATTTATGGCATGCTATCCCAGTGGATCATAAAAACAGAGTGAGAAACACAGGTACTTAAAAGGCTTAGGTAGCATAACACCTTAACTTACAGGAAATAAACCTATTTAGGTCAATTATAAAAACTAACACAAAATTATAAACCAATTTAGCAGATTAGGCCAGAAAACTGATTTTGTCTGTTCATACCATTGATGTGGGGGCTGCAACATCCACACAGACTCAATCCAGAGAGATTAGCCTGTGTGAGGGAAGAGATTATGTTCATGATGGAGAATAATATTTTTGAATCCAGTCAAAGTAGTTGGAGCTCAGCTATCATAATGGTGCCAAAACAAGATGAGTCATAGAGGTTCTGTATTGGGTATCATAAAGTCAAAATGGTAACAAAAGTGGCATTATATCCTCCACCAAGACTGAAAGATTGTATTAAATGAATTGGACATGCCTGATTTGTCACAAAAATCAACACACTGAAAAGAATATTAGCATGGTCCTTTAATTAAAGATGCAAAAGAAATAAAAACAGGAGTTGCTGGAAAAGCTCAGCAGGTCTGGCAGCATCTGTGAAGAAAAAATCAGAGTTAATGTTTTGGGTCTGGTGACCCTTCCTTGGAACTATTCTGGGGAAGAGTCACTGGACCCGAAATGTTAACTCTGATTTTACTTCACAGATGCAGCCAGACTTGCTGAGCTTTTCCAGAAACTTATGTTTTTATTCCTGATTTACAGCATCCGCAGTTATTTCGGTTTTTATGCAGAAGAAATATTGGCTTTTGTAGCACACATGGACTTTATCATTGCAAAGCCGTGCTATTTGGAGTGAAAAATGTAGTAGCAATATTCCAAAGATTAAATAGTAAAGTAATTAAAGGACTTTTTAATTGTTTTGTCTTACATCAATGATTTGGTTGGTTTTAGCCAAAACTCAGAAGAATATGTATACTATTTGACTGAACTACCCTGAATAAATAGTTTGGTTTCTTCAGCTTTATCTCAATTTCTTTTGGTTAATAAACTTCTCTTTTATTATTAAAACAAAATATGTTAATATTAACTGCTTAAGCTTCAGTGAGAGACCACCTCATTAAAACCAAAACAAATTCAAACTAATCTGTGAGGCTAGCTTTCAGACTGGATTCTGGCTTGTGCACTAACAGCATCAGCTGGGATCATGACACCGGAGCAGAAGCATCCGTGAAAGGGCCAACTATTTTGAGTGATTCCAATAAGTCCAGATGGAGACCTTGTACAAGGAGCAGAAGAAGCAGATGGAAATATTGGGGAGTGGATGCCTTAGTGGTACTGCTGTTGGGCTGTTAATCCAGAGAACCCACAAAATGTCTTGGGGACTCTGGTTCAAATCCTGCCACAGCAGATGGTGGAATCTGAATTCAATAAAAAGAATCTGGGATTAGGAGTCAAATGATGACCATGAGTTAATTGTTGATTATTGGACAGAAATAACTTTATATTTTACTATAATGTCCTTTAGGGAAGGAATGAATTATCTGGTTCATTAATGTCTCTTTGGGGAAGGAAACAGCCATCCTGGTCTGGCCTACACGTGACTCCAGACCCACGGCAATATGGTTGACTCTTAACTGCCCTCCAGGCAATCAGGATTGGGCATCTGCAGCAGGATTTGCAGATCCAGTATTGGATTATTTATTCACCTCAGGACCAGTAACATCAGAATGGAAGGAATCCATCTACAAATTCTGAAGGACTGTCTAAGATGAAGAAAGGAGGCAGGAAATACTAAAGTGCTCTCCCGACTCTGTTGCCTTAGAGACCAGACCCATCATCTATTATCATTGCAACTCTCCAGGACTGCTGCTGCCAGGGAGGCAACCGACTGTACATTCATTATGTGAAATGGGACAGGAGGCTCAATTTCAACTGGCCTTGGGCCTCTCAGTTGGAATGTACGCTGCCCATGCAGCAACGATGGGCCCACGTGAATTTCTTCACTATACATTTGAGTTTATCTCCTATGATTAGCTGTTATGGTTTGTATGTCCAGATAAGCGTTAGTCTCTCCTCACCATCAGTTCGTACTTTATGTTTAGTCTTTCCCTTTTGAGAGCGGTGAACTTGATGTGATTGATGGGCTGTCTTCAAAAGGGACTAGAAAGAAGCTCGAGGCAATTCTAATTAGTCACTTTTAACATGTTTTAGAATTTATCAGGAGTTGAGTGAAAGGAAAGGCCTCTTGGTGATCATGGCAATAGTTTTGTAGAAATGATAAGAAAACATTGAACGTGAAAAGCTGATTTGCAGAAACTGGTGGAAAAGATATGTGGTGCAATTAGAAGAAATTTGATCCAAGGTGATGAGGCCCAGTTTCCCCAGTTACATTAAAGATGACAAAAGGTGCTGAATTGCACTTTGTACAGCTTTAGCCAATAGCTATTTGATTGCTACCTTTCCCTTTAGACACTAGCCATAACCACAGCGCTGCTGATTATTTTATATTCAGAATGCCATTAAAATGGATTTTATTCAGACTTTTGGGGAAACACAATAATCCAAGGATCATAAACTGAGGTCAGATATTCAGCGCTGTAAATTCCCTATGTTGTAGCGGCACTAATTTTCTATTGCAGGATTTCACACAGATAAAGACAGACACCGCCACCTACAGATTGATAAATAAATGAACATAAATGTGTGTACAGTACCATAAAGTAAAATAAATAATATAAATATAAAGAAACGGAGTGAAAGTTACAAACATAGAGAAACAAGTGTGTGAATTCTCTCATTTACCTGGCCTTGCTGAACATGTAACAAGTTTCAGGTAGGATTTTTATTCTTGAGAAAGTAAGAACAGGATACTGAGACCATGAGACCATTAGATACAGGAGCAGAATTAGGCATTTGACCCATTGAATCCCTCTAACATTTGATCAAGATGGATATATTTTTCAACTGCATGCTCCTATTTTCTCCCTGTAACCCTTGAACCCCTTACTAATCCAGAATTTATCTATCCACACTCAATGACTTGGCATCCAGAGCCTTCTGCAGCAATGAGTTCCACCCATCTGCACCGTTCAAAGGCAGTGCGCTAAACAGAAACTCTTGGGATGGAGTCGATCATCCTGGAATCAAGTCCTAGCCACTGTTTTCACCCCTTCCGTGGACTTGCCTCAGCTCCAAGAAAATCTAGCTCTATGTGGACAGCAGTAGGGCCGTGTTTGTGTGAAGGCACATGGAAAGTACAATCTGAGTATATAAATCGGTAGCAGGATAATTGTCACCTTCTGCATTCTGATGATAAAAATCAGAAGAAAAATACATTTTGTTTTTGTCAGTTTTCTCACCATCTTTTCTCACTGTCACCTGATGACCGGCCAACACTGGTGTCCCATTGCGCAGGTCCTTATCTCATTCCTCAATTCAATAACAAGGTCTTTTTTAATGTAAAAATCAATACTAGCTAACTATTCAAAAATAGGAAGCATCCCAATTCACACAATCTTGGCACAAATGGGAAGATCTGGAACCCTCTTGGTCTGTATACACTAATTTGAACTTCACAACTGAACATAGTGCAGGGCCCATGCGATATATTTCTTTGAAATCCAGAATCCATCCTTTTAATTAGTTTTCTGTAAAAAATATGCACATAATTAGAGCCTGCAGATTTTGAAATATTGCAACATAAGCTTACTAATTTTTTCAATTTGAAGTTGAAACAGAAAAGACCAGGTTTTTTTCTCCTGACCCAGGTTGCTTGACATGGGAAATTTCCACCTTGATTTGAAGAAACCCATTGCAACCAACTTTCATTCTAGGAAGCAGGAATACTGAAAGGGCTGGTTAGAGTGGATGCAAAGAAGATGTTTCCACTCCCCAGAAAGACTAGGACCAGATGGCACAGCCTCAGAGTGAAGGGAAAGCCCTTTAGAACTGAGATGAGCAGGAATTTCTTCAGCCAGAGGGTGGTGAATCTGTGGAACTCATCGCCACAGAAGGCTGTGGAGATCAAGTCATTGTGTGTATTTAAGGCAGAAATTGATAGTTTCTTGATTAGTAAGGGTATTTTAACCAATATCAACCGACTTAGTTTGGGAGTTAAATTACACCCTTGTTTTTATGTTTGAAATGTCTCTCCAATAAGCTCTGGTACTTGTTGGGACATAACATAGCAAACTGAGCTATGTGCTGTTGCCATATTGTTGTTGTGACTTATTCTCCCCAAGTGCCATGTTCCGGATTGACATAATGTGCCTGAGACAAATTGACAGAAAGGAGAATTGGAAAAGTGCCACAGGCCCTCACTATCCACTGGAGCAGTACCAGATGATTGGAGGGTGGCAAATGTTACTCCCTTGTTCAAGAAAGGGAATAGGAATAATCCTGGGAATTAAAGACCAGGCAGTCTTACTTCTGTGGTGGGCAAATTATTTGAGAGGATTCTGAGAGATTGTATTTATGATAATTTGGAAAAGCACAGTTTGATTAGAAATAGTCAGCATGGCTTTGTGAGGGGCAGGTCATGCCTCACAAGTCTTATTGAATTCTTGGAGGAGGTGACAAAACACATTGATGACGGCAGAGCAGTGGATGTGGTGTATATGGATTTCAGTAAGGCATTTGATAAGGTTCCCCATGGTAGGCTCATTCAGAAAGTAAGGAGGCATGGGATTCAGAAATTTGGCTGTCTGGATACAGAATTGGCTGTCCAATAGAAGGCAGAGCGTGGTAGTAGATGGGAAGTATTCAGCCTGGAGCTAGGTGACCAGTGGTGTTCCACAGGGGTCTGTTCTGGGACCTCTGTTCTTTGTGATCTTTATAAATGACTTGGATGAGGAAGTGGAAAAATGGGTTAGTAACTTTGCCACTGACATGAATGTTGATGGAGTTGTGGACAGCGTGGAGGGCTGGTGTAGGTTGCAATGGGACATTGACAGGATGCAGAGCTGGGCAAAGAAGTGGCAGATGTAATTCAACCCAGAAAAGTGTGAAGTGATTCATTTTGGAAGGTCGAATTTGAATGCAGAATACAGGGTTAATGGCAGGATTCTCAGCAGTGTGGAGGAACAGAGGGATCTTGGGGTCCACGTACATAAATCCCTCAAAGTTGCTACCAAGTTGATAGGGTTGTAAAGAAAGCATATGGTGTGTTGGTTTTCATTGGCAGGGGAATTGAGTTCAAGAGCCGCGAGGTTACGCTGTATCTCAATAAAACCCTGGTTAGACCACACTTGGAATATTGTGTTCAGTTCTGGTCACCTCACTATAGGAAGGATGTGGAAGCTTTAGAGAGGGTGCAGGGGAGATTTACCAGGATGCTGCCTGGACTGGAGGGCAGGTCTTAAGAGGAAAGGTTGAGGGACTAGGGCTTTTCTCTTTGGATAGAAGAAGGATGAGAGGTGACTTGATAGAGGTGTACAAGATGATGAGAAGCGCAGATAGAGTGGATAGCCAGAGGCTTTTTCCCAGGGTGCGAATGACTATTACAAGGGGGCATAATTTTAAGGTGATTGGAGGAAGGTATAGGGGAGATGTCAGAGGTAGGTTCTTTATACAGAGTGGTGGGTGCGTGGAATGCACTGCCGGTGATGGTAGTGGAGTCAGATACATTAGGGACATTTAAGCAACTCTTGGATAGGCACATGGAGGATAGTAAAATGTGGGGTATGCAGGGTAGTTTGATCTTAGTAGGATAATAGGTCAGCACAACATCGTGGGCTGAAGGGCTTGTACTGTGCTGTACTGTTCTATGTTCTATGTTCTTGGTCTAGGGAAAGATAGAACAAAACATAGTGGGCTATGTGGTGCAGTGGTAGTATCCCTACCTCTGAGCCAGAAGGCCTGTACAGGTCCCACCTGCTCCAGTGATGTGTTCCTGACGTATCTATACTGTAATTGGTGAAGAGGGTTCAAAATGAACTTCAGGGCTCCTGTGGTACAATGGTCAAAAGTGTACTTCTGAGTCAGAAAATCTGGCTTGAAGTCCCTTACTCTAGATATGCGTCATAACTTGTCTGGGCAGATTAATTAAAATAAACTATAGCAAAACACAGAGGGCTCTTGAAGTGGTAATGTCCCTACTGCTGGACCAGGATACCCTGTTCAAGTCTCACCTGCTCTAAAAGTCAACAGGCTTGTGACCTCATTTTGTAATCAGTTGATATTTTCTAATCAACCTGCTCAGAGATGTTATTACACACCTCTGGAACAATGGATTTGAACCCAGGCCTCCTGGTTCAGAGATAGCAACACCACAACAGCTCATCCTCAATATTTATCATTTATTTTTTCCTGATAAACCTGTTCAGAGATGCTATTACACACCGCTGGAGCAGTTGGGATGTGAACCTGGGTGTCTCAGTCCAGGCATAAGGACACTATCGCTGCACAACAAAAGCCCTTTTTCTCATTATATATCAAAACCTAGAAGCTCTTGGCCTTCAGGTGTTGAGAATGCCTCCGGCACACAGCAGCACATCAGCAGCTGTTGGGTATGACTAAAGCTTTCCATGTTTCACTAATTACAAGTTAATTAGGGCATCAGCTTTCCCAGATTGGTAGCTTCCTCCTAATTGCACAGGAGAGGGGAGGTAGTGATCAACACGTGTTAATGCTTTGATGCTGTGGAAAACATTGGCATCTGAGGATTTTTGCACTGTTCATGTCTAACAGGATAATTGTTGTTCCTTGAGGTAAGGTACATTAGAATGTAATAGGAACATGGGTGTATAGATGGAAGTGATAAGTTGTTTGTCAATAATGTGGCACATTAATAATATAGTAAAAGTTTAAAACAGTTCTTTTTATTTTTTTTCCTTATTATCTTCAAATGGATTTGTATTTACTTTTCCCAAGTCTTTTGAGTTGTACGTTTGCCTAAACTAAAAAATAGAAACTGTTGCATTGCAGGATTGAAGGGCACAATTTAGGATGGAATAAAAAGTACAACAGATTGCTAATTTATGATGCATGATGGGGTTTAAAATGTAGCTTTGCTTTCACTCCATCCACAGAGATATGTCAGATCTGGGCCTCTCCTGAGTGTCAGAAAACACAAGATTGGCATTTTCTGACTTCCTGATCCCAAATTCATCACCTTTTCCCACTGTCCCAATATTTCCATCTCTGTGTAATGTGCAAAGCTAAGGGTCAGGTCTGCCGACTCCTGAGGCAGGCTTGGGGCAGTGATAGAGGCAGAGATTGGGCATGTTTGAAGACCCACTTTGGTTCTTTGGAATACAAGGTCAGTCCTGTACATGGTTCCCCAGGTTTCTAGTCCTCAACCACTTACTTCATCCATGGCACGTCTATTCTCCTATAAACACACCATGCAGCCTTATATTCCCCAAAGCTCCTCATATCCCTCCAGTGTCCTTCCATACACTCACATTATTTTCCATATCCTCTATGAATCCTCTTTAGTTACTCTTACATTTTCCTCTCAGTATAGAAACAATAAGCCATTGGCCAACCAGGCAAGTCTTTGAAATCCACCTGAAACTGACACCGCAAACAATTTTTGAAAATCTCCTTTGAAATTCATTGCTCATCTTACAAATTCAGAGAGTATCAGTGACAAATGCCTAAATTATCTTAACGACTGTAAACGTTACCTAAATAAATAAACAGGAATTGGAAAGTCAATGAGAGAAATAGTTTATTGATAGCTTAATGAGGTTGTAATCAAACAAGACATTTCTCTCCTTCAAGCTGTATATAAAAATGAGTTGAACTCATTAGCCATTCTTGGAGTTTAGCCAGTGACTCATATTAAGGTCATCTGGTAACTACCAGAAGTCCAAACATCTATTTTTCCAGGTGGCCTCATTATAATTGGCTGAACTCCAATAATCATTAATGGGAGATTGGAGGAAGTATGGGGTCATAGAGGCATATGGGGAATATAAGGAGGCTTTGGGATTATGAAGGGGCATGGGAGATATAAGAAGCATTGTAAGACCTTTTAAACTTAACTGCCAAAGTGTTCCTAGCTCTTCAGCAGACTTCCTCCAAGGCTTATAAACTGACTTAGCTCTTGTTTTCCACTGCTTTCCAAATCTCTGCAAATGCAATGGAAATGACATGGGGGATGAAATTCAAATTTCCTATAGACCTTTATAACGTTGGCCTTGATGTCATAGAACATGAGTGTAAGGTTGTAGATGAACTTGTTTCCTGACAAAGGAAAATCGCATGGGTTAGGAAGGGAGGAAAAAGTTTAAAATGTTGTCCCAGTAAACCTTGTATTACCCATTCCCAATACAATTCCAAGCAGATGCAGCAGGGGAAATTCCAGCCCAAAATGTACAAATTAACAATCATCTGAATTAATTCAATACCAATGTGAGCAAGGGGGGAGCAATTCTTAAGCTAACAACTAGTTACTAAAATGTTGATTTGGAAACCTGAATTTTCTTTGATTAGAAGACCCAGTAGGGTAAGTTCAGTAAATTGGTTCATTTGTTTGAAATATCTGTTAATTGTTCGTCTATCATTTGGTGTCATCTAAAAGAGTATGGGGGTTAAACTTTCAACACAAGTTCGGGTTCCCAGTTCCTGGATCATTTCTAGATCCTGACCCTGTGCTGCATCAAGGTAAGTGACAAGTTGCTATTTTGACATTCAAAGACCCTAAGTAGAATGGAGGAAATGTTGGTGTTCACTCAATGGTACTGAGTGCTGGTGGGAGGCTGGAACTGGCTCTAGAGGGTAATTGTCAAAGGCAGACAGGACACATGACAGGCTTGGACTAGACAGGAGAGCAGAGGAGCAAGGAGACTCAAGGCACAAGTGCCCAGATGCTTGCTCATCCTATTCTTATTCTGCTCTGCTCAACTATCAGCAACTTTGTGCAATGGCACGAAGACCTCAATTTAACTTCCCTTCTTTATCAACTCAAGGTTTTAAATCTGTGGCCATGGTAATGGTTTGCATTTTGTTCCCAATAGCTGTGCAGTACCATGCCTTAAACACTTGCTGTTTCCATTCTTAGTGTGTAGACCTCAGGCAGGTCCGAGTCTCTCACGGATGTGTCAGAAGAATGACAATGCCATCCAAGGGTGATTGAAAAGTTGGCCCTAGAATTCAGAAAATGTTGTAGCCAGAGAATAATAGGCCTTATACTCAGGCCTAAACATGACTGGCTTCAATTATGCTTCTCATTTCAACCACCCCAGCACAGTCCTCATCTCAAGGACTGTCCCTCTGCTCACTGAGATCTGTCAGCTTCCTTTGGATTCTCCAGTTACTGAATCTATGTTCAGCCACAGAGTGAATTATTTGAAAAGATTTGAAATGTACCTTGTTTCTTGAATTAAATCAATCATACTGTGATCAACATAAATCAACAGCCATTGGAAAAAAATGTAAGCTGCAATTTTATATATGTTTGAAAAGTACAAGATAAATATAGTTTGTTCTATAAAGAAATAATTGAAACAAAAAAAATGATCCCAAAGAGCATACATGAGAACATCCACAATTCCTTGGTTCAATCATACCTGTGTAATAGCGGCAAGCAGATCTCCATGGCGTTGCCCCAGATTTGCATCCAACAAGTTCAGGATATTCTAAGATAAATTAATAGGTTCTGACTGGGAATTGACTTTGGGGAAAGAAGTGTTTTGATGATGTGCCACAAACTGATTGGCAGCATTAATGTGCATTTAAAGCCTTTCCTGAGGGAACCATCTGCCGCTATATCCAAGCCTGTGTTATTTGAAGAAGCTTTCAAAGAACAGGTGGTCTCCAAGCTATACATGCTAAATTATCTCACCATGGGGAAAAGCTTTTGGAAAAAATAATCACTTCAAAATATTTTTGATGTTCTTCATTAGCAGAACGCATCCTTTTACATTTATGTAATAACCTTACATTAGTGAAAGCATAGCACACTGAACAAAAACGGTCACTTGTCATTCTGGGATAATTTTCCAAACACATTCTGTTTGTTGTAAAGTAACTCACTCCTGAACAAGTTATTTTGTCCTCATGATGTATGTCATGAAATTGTGTGGGTCTGTCAATTTGATTCAGTTCACCTATGTCTGACTACATATCAGCAGCAAACTCTCAAAATGCGGCCCTTGTTTTAAGAAGATACAACTGTTCAAATTTAATGATCTATAAAATTCAATTTGGGAATTTGGTTTAGAAATTGATGGGAGCTTAACACAGTTTAAAATTCGTCAAATTTCAATAATTTGCTCACTTGGATACTCTTCTAAGCATCAACAATTATGCTTGCACATGTTACTGTAATTAACTTCAAATTACATTTCTACAACGCCATTGCTTTTCTTTTATTCAAAATGCTGTAGTTGATGTGATCTGTCCATCCACACGCTTTGCTTGCATTCACAGTGAAGGCAGATTCCATAAAAAAAACAGCATGCTATTTTGAACCAAAATGTAATGATATATGCAGAGTTAAAAAGATGTACAGGCTTGCCACTAGGATATACTAGAGATCAGATCTTGCTGGCCGAGCTTGTACATCAGCAGCTTGCACCAAGAAAATCAACTCCACAGTGTGGGATGTTCACCACATACTCCTGAGAATCACTAGGGAATAGACTTATCACACAGTTTCTCCTCATCTCCTGCCAGAACTATGACAGAAGATCAACGGAAACAGTAGAGTAGCAACATAAACAACCACTTTCAATGTTCCTCTGACTTTTGACAATCATCCACTGAATTTGGGGTGACAGCCAATGTCTGAATACCAGATGCGAATTGTATTTGAACCTGTTCTCTCCACTTAGGAAATTCTACCCACATATCAGACCATATGTTTCAGCCTAAGCTACAAATTGTTTATTAAAGGAAAGAAATATCATCAGAAGCAAGTTTTAATTCACAGATCAAAACTTAAAAGGCCACCTCATTTTTGAATAATTTTAGCTGTTTCCAAGGTCAAAGAGAGACAATTTTTTGAGCTTTTTATTCAGTATTTGTTCAGAACCCTTTGGCTGCTGCTGAATTTTAGCTATCGAACCACTTTTTTTATAGCTTAGTAAAAACAAATCTTCCCACTGAAAGTTTCTTTTGAAACACTCTCAGTATGAATTAATTATATCCTACTGAGAGATGAAGCAGGACAAGATATTCCCCACCCCCACTGCCCTGCTTCATCATGAGATTGATTGTTCTATCTTTTACCTGCTCTGAAAGGATAATTGTTTTCTATAAAGCCTGGACAATTAGGGATAATGGCTACATTTCCTACTTGCATTCCTCAGCAACTCCACAATCAATTACAGCATAAAATGTCCATTGTTACTATCTGGAATCTGCAACTGGGTTAGCAGAGTTCAAAGACTGTTTGGAATCTAATATATTCCAAATGTGCACTGAGTCACCTCCAACCAAAAGATTAGACAACATCTTTAATACAGACCAAAACATCCTGAGATCATGCATAGGTGCATAATCAGAATTAGTGATGAACCGGAGAAGGAGATATTAAGATGGAACCAAAACTCATAGAGGTGGGCTTTCAAGTGGGTCTTGAAAGAGGAGAAGGTGCTTAAAAGGAAGACCTTCAATAGGAATTTCAAAGTGTTGTGCTAGAGAGCTAAAGGCATGGCCACCAACGATGAGGCAAACATTGGAGCGTGGCATAAGAGAAAGGAATCAGAAGAACAGAGGTTATCTTGATGGAGAGGGGTGGGGCCAAAAGGTATTCAAGCATGGGAGTAGGAATTTTAAATTGAAAGCATTAGAAACCACTGTTGGTCAGCGAGGATGGCAGATTTAGCTGTGCTAGGATTGCTGTGGGATAAAATTAGGTCAGCAGAATTTTGGATCTGTTGATGCTTGTAGGTAGGTGGGAGGTGGCAGGCTAGCCAGGTGAAAGGCAGTGAGTACAGCTAAAAGACCTCATTTGAAAACAGCCAATCATATCCTGGCTAAAACTTCCAAGAGAAAGACAGTAGAGTAAAAAGTTCATACCCATCTTCATAGTCCATCTGTTGCTTTGATAGGTAAAACAGCCAGAAAGTAGACCAGGATGCTGAAGGACAGGAAGTGAAAAATGAAGGAGTAATGTAACCATTGTCCTCATATAAAAGGGCTATTATGATACAAGTCCAATAGGAGGAGCTCTCTACTAATGTGCTCTTGCAGTACAAGCCTTCACTTGGCTTCAGATTATTGTTGATGCCTATACAGCTGGTAAAAAATTGTTTAGCCAAGGAGTAGATGTGCACGACTTCATTCTGAATATGGTTAAGAACCATTAGACATACGGCTGTGATGTTTGCACTGAAACAGGGCAAAGTATGTCCTACAAAGAAGAACAATAGAGGAAACATTATGCAAGAGGATGGTACAGTCTACAATATATTGCAGAGAGAGCAAAAACGCCTTTGATTGCTTTCAAAAGATGTCTTTCACAGTTGTGACCAGACCATTTTAATTTCTAAAAACAGTAAAAGGCAGAGAGGGTGGATTTTGACAAAGAGTTTACACTGAACAACTAGGGTTATTGTACCTTTGGATACAGAAACTTTGTGAACAGAGGAACAGTATTTCTCTGATAGAATCTCAATGCGTCTTTTCTTCTGAATTTTGACTCAAACTGTATGAGATTAATTATTTTCAAAAAAGTTTCTACTTGTGAGATAATCCTTTATTCCAAAGGTTAAATTACATTCAATAAAGGTTACACTTGCAATGTCAAGGCATACAAGGCTATGGGCCAAGTACTAAAAAATGGGTGAAGTTACTTAGTTGTTTCCAACTGGTACAGACTTAATGGGCCAAAGGGCCTTTTTCTGCACTGTAGATCCCTATAAATCTATGACATAAGGGAATTCTGGAAAAGAGGGTTTTAAGAGAAATTCTTGCTTATGAGGCCATTGAACTTCTGCAAAATTGAGCTGACTCCCAGTTGCTTGGGAAATGGGGCTCAGAGAAGATGCAAATCATGAATTAGGTTGTTCCCTGGATTGTTCTGAAAATGAGGGAAAACTAATTGGGGTTTTAGGTTTTGGGCTACAGATTGTGGTCAGCAGCTGAACACAAATAAGATGATGACGAAAGGTAACAAAATTCTCTTTGGTGAAGACCAGTTTTCTGTGTGGCAGTAAAATCGACAGGAGTTTTTGGAGATGATGTGTGAGCTGGCTTAATAAGAGCAAACCTAGAAAGCTGCAACAATAGCTCAGGGATGCTAAAGGGCTGGTGTTTTTACCAAAAGTGATCAGACTGCAAACTGAGTATTAATGGTTGGTTGCAAAGGAAGTCTGGAAAGGTACACCATCATTAATGTCGTGACCAGCAGGAGACAGGATTTGTTAAAAAATTCATTCACAGGATGAGGGCATTGTTGGCCAGACCAGCAGTTATTGCCCATAGGACAGTTAAGAGTCAGCCACTTTGCTGTGGGTCTGGAGTCACATGTAGACCAGACCAGGTAAGGACAGCAGTTTCCTTCCCTAAAGGGCATTTTTGAACCAGATTTTTTTTTTTGTTTCACCCAAACAATCAACTATGGTTTCATGGTCATCATTAGACTCTTAATTCCAGATTTTTATTGAATTCAGATGCTACCTCCTGTCCTGGCAGGATTCAAACTCAGTTTCCCAGAACATTACCTGAGTTTCTGAATTAACAGCCTAGTAAAAATACCACTAGGCCATCACCTCCCCATTCATTGAGATATGCCTTGTTAATGATAATCACACCCATGAGAATCTGTGGTGAAAGCTGTCATCAGAAAGAATTCCTGATCTACCCATGTGAATAAAGAACAACATACTGTAGAACTGCACAGTCACATAATGCCTTACACGTTAAAGGAGAATGTGTGTACTATACATTTGTGAGATATATCTTTGTTGTATTTAGCATTTAAGGTGAAATTCATTTCTACTGGAATTCTATTTGTCTGTAAATTCATGCTTATTTTAATTTTGATTTTAGGTTGACTTGCAGCAAAAGTTATACAAAATAAAATCTTGTCCATCAATTCCTTTTGTTGGAGTTGTTAGGGATTCTTTTCCGTTCAGGTTACTGTCCTACATGGATTATAATACCCTAATAAAGATTGTTTTAATCCAGACGACATTACACTATATCTGAGTGGAGAATGTGTGAAGATTATAATCAGAATGAATAAGTATCTGTTGAGCAGCATGTTGTACCTGACTTGTTGCTGCAGTGACTGTTGCCTTGTTTGTTGCTTCAAATATAATTGTAAGTACCTTTAAACACTGATATCAAAGCATGACTGGTATTTAACAGATCTGAGCAATACGGAAGTCAGTAAAGTAATTCTAATATATATTCCTCCTGAATTTCAATGTCAAAAGAAAGTGTTCGTGTCATTTACCTAGTCAACTTTATCTTTGATGTTTCTTGAAAGCATTCGTCAAAGCAAAGTGGAAATAAAAATTCCTCCTCTGGTACTAGGAACAGCAAGCACAATATTATCTTAGCATTCAACATTTCCTATTAAATTATTGAAATATTTTTGATACTTGAACTAAGCCCCAGAGAGATTTAACTGGTGGCATGCTAATATTTAGCGGAAAATTATGTTTCTTGATCCACAATTTGACGGACAACCATGTTTATGTTTAATTATATCCACATAATTTTAAAAAGTCTACTTTTCCCATCTCATTATCAGGTGGATACGTTGATATTTTGTAACATGCTAATTTTGAAAGTAAATTTGTAACAAAATACTTGAATTCAAATTCAAAATATTGTATATTTTGTGTTCACTCCATTGTTGCATTCTCCTCGTGCAGAGAAAGAGAACTTGTACAAAATAAACCTCGCCAAGTGTTCCACAAAAACATTTAAAAATACCCCACATACAGTGAAATTATTTACAGTATAGTCATTATCAATGTAAGTAAATGCCACAATTGTTTTGTTCATTACAACGTCCCAGAAATCAAGAATAGGCCTTACCTGTCAAGATAGCACCAATCATAACAATGGCTCATAGCATGTTCCCCAGCAAAGATAGTTGCAAACAATTCCCAAAGTATCTCGGACATCAGGGGGACAGATGCCAAGCTGAGCTATCTGCTGTAAGAACAACTGCTATAATAGTGCATCACAGAATTGTGACATCCAGTGACCATAAAAATGATCTATGGCTTGAAACATGGCTCTGCCTTCATGTAGCCACACTCCAATGTTGACCTATAGTCGTGGAGTGGCAAAGAAGGTCACCCGCCTTATGATCAATACCTTTACTTCAGCAGCAGTCAAACTGAGCTCCATCACTTATATGTCATTGTAATATGGGGCCCCCTTATTTTCACATGTCATCCCTTCTTAGTCCCCTTTACCATCCATTTTCTAAAGGTTGATGACAGGGTTGACATGTGGTTGAATCTTTTTAATAGTCCCATTTCCTTTTGATTTCCTTTACACAGCATTTTCTATTTCTTCAAGAATTGTGCTGCATGCACCAGTTTAAACCTACACCTGAAATTTTGAAAAAAGATCTGAAAGCAGAATCCTGAATCCAAACAGTTTGGGTCTCCCGCTAAAACCAATCAGCAACCATTTGCATTTATAATGAAATCTAGACTGTAAAGGCTAAATGGAAGTAATGTCATGCTCTGTGCCACAGTGAAGGAGCAGTCATTCTCTGAGAAATAGCAACCTCAAGATCCAGTTAAAGGGAAAAAAAATCTTTCTGCTATTCATTAAACTATTCATTAATTATCTCAAATACCAAAGTCTTTTTTTAAAAATGTCAACTTTGTTTCCATTATGGAAACCATTGAGTCAGACCTGACTACCTGCTGGTCAACTCAAGTGACTGAAAAGAGAAGGAGCTTTCCAGAATGGCTCCATAGCAGGTAGTGGCATGTACAACAAAAATTCACCTGGGGAAACCCATCCGCATCACCCCTCCACCCCACCACTCTCCACACATGTGCACGCACATACACACTCACATGTGCACAATGAATAGAACATAGAACATAACAGCACAGTACAGGCCCTTCGGCCCATGACGTTGTGCCGAACTTTTTCCCTAAACCTAAGGTCTATCTAACCTCAACCCCCACCTTATACTATCATCCATATGCCTATCTAATAGCCGCTTAAATGTCCCTAATGAGGCCGACTCCACTACCCTCTCCGGCAATGCATTCCACGCCCCGACGACTCTCTGAGTAAAGAACCTACCTCTGACATCTCCCCTATATCTGCCTCCACTCACTTTAAAACTATGCCCCCTCGTAATAGCTACCTTCACCCGAGGGAAACGTCTCTGGCTGTCCACTCTATCTGTATCTCTGATCATTTTGTACAGAATGGCATGGAAATGATGATTGTTCAAGAGTAGCCCTCAAGCAGGTTTGAAGTTGTGTTTAAAAAATGAAAGAAGATTTTCTTTTGCATAAATGTGGAGCACATTGATCAAATCAGAATTTTCATCCACTTCAATTTGATTGGAAGACAACAGTAGACCTAGTGTAATAGAAATAATTTTCACCTCTCCTGGACTTATGTCCATGAATGTCAATGGAGACCAAATTGGGGGAGATGTTAAATGGCTGCTGACGAAAGTTCATATCTTATCCTCTGTCTATCCAACATCATCTTCCTTTAAAAATTTTTTCTGCCCTCCAAGTGTGAGAAGCTTATTTGTACTGAGCAGCTTCCTCAGCGCCGAAAATAGGAATAAACCAGATATCAATTTAAGAATTTTACCTGTTGCTCTACATTGTTACAGATGTTCCCTGACAGCCATATAAAAGTGATTTCTACACATGGCTACTACAGTTCTGATCAAGGCTAAGAACGGCAGCAACTCACTTATACAGTAAAATGAAGAACTTCAGCTGTTGGAATTCTAAAACAAACAAAAAACTAAAATGGCTGGAGAAACTCAGCAAATCTGGCAGGATCTGTGCAGAGAAAACAGAGTTAACATTTCCCCTTTGGGTCACCTGGATTCAAAGCATCAACTCTCTTCTCTCTTCACAAATCCAGCCAGGCCTGCTGAGTTTCTACAGCAATTTTTATTTTTATTTGTGTCTATCTATTTATTTGTATTTATATAGTGCCTTTCTCATAGTGAAAGTCCTAAGGTGCTTGAGAAGTGCTATTAATTCGCGATTGGCACCAAACCATATAGAAAGATACTATAGATGCTTGCCTGAAGATTGACCAAAGATGCACATATTAATAAGCTTAAAATGGAGAAGAGAGGTAGAGATGCCAAGGTTTGGGATGTGACTTCCAGAGTTTACAGCATGGCAAGTTGAACGCATGGCCATCAATGGAGAAATGATTAAAATTAGGATGCACAAGAGACCAGAATTAGATGAGCAGACACCTCAAAGAATCATAGACCTAGAGAAGATAAAAGAGATAGGAAAGGGAGAGGTCACACACAAATTTGAACATAAGAATGAGACATTTTTTGTCATGCCATTGCTTAACTAGAAACTGACATATATATCAATGAACACAAAGGCAATTAGTGAATACGAGTATGTGTGGACTGCGAGATTGGCAGCAGACATTTAGACAACCTCAAGTTTATGGAATGTACAGCGAAGACCTAGATGTAGTCAAGTCTAGAAGTAATAAAGGCATGAAAAATGGTTTCAGCAGCAGATGAACTGAGGCAGGAGTGAAATTGGGCAATATTAAAGAAGTGGAACTGAACAATATAAGTAACTGTGTGGATACGTGGTTGTAGATCATCTCAGGGTCATTAGGATGAGGAACAGGTCTAGTTAACTAGGAAACAGAGTTTGTGGAATGGATGAAAACAATGGCTTTACTCTTCCCAATACTAAGGAAATTTCTGCTCATTGAATGTTGAACATCAGACAATCCATCCAACAGTTTAAAGACTGTGGAGGACTCAAATGGGGTGGTGGTGGTAAATGTGGAATCTAATGTCTCTTTAGATGATATCACATCCAAATGGTGAAAGAGAGCAGTATATAGATGAGTAAATGGGGCTCAAGAATTCAACCCTGAGGGGACCTAGAGATAGCTGTATAAGAGTGGGAAAAGAAGCTACTGCAGCCCTTTTCCGGCTATTAGATTGATAAAAATGGAAGCAGATTCTATCCACACGCAAACCTTTTTCCTTCCGACAATGTCTGGCTCATGGCTAATAACATCATTGACCACCCTTTCAAAAGACGATGCAAAATTGATTTTGCAGTAGTTTATAGCCTCCTTAGCTGATAAAAGGTCCCATATAAATGTGAATCTTTTTCTTTCTTTTCCCAATAGTTTGTGTAGTTATTTCGGTTTTTGAGCGCTTATGCATTGATTTACTGGTGTCCCAGCTGGTGGCACTCTCACTTTAAAACAGACTAATGTGGATTTCAGATTGTGAGATCTAGACTGATATTAGAGTGTTGTACTGGGGGACTGTCAGAGGTGGTATCTTTCATATGAGATTTTAAACAGCAGCCCCGATCTTTTGCCACTGTCTCAAAAAACGGCGAGAGTTCTCACCATTGTAACTTACTTATAACTTAGATAAATATTGGATCAACAAACGACGTTAAAAAGAATATGCAATGGCAAATAAAGATTAAACTGATACTTTGAGTTTGTGGCTAGTTTGAACACAGCTTGAGTGTAGAAAATAAAATTTTTCTGAGTTAGATTCATAGAGTCATAGAGATGTACAGCATGGAAACAGATCCTTCAGTCCCACTTGTCCAAGTTGACCAGATATTCTAAATTAATTTAGTCCCAATTGCTTCCCTTCGGCCCTTATCCCTCTAAACCCTTCCTATTAATATATTCATCCAAATGCCTTTTAAATGTTGTAATTGTACCAGCCTCCACTACTTCCTCTGGCAGCTCATTCCATACACGCATCACCCTCTTAGGTCCCTTTTTTAAATCTTTCCCCTCTTACCTTAAACCTATGCCCTCTAGTTTTGGTCTCCCCTACCCTGGGGAAAAATCTTGGCTACTCACCCTATCCATGCCCCTCATGATTTTCTAAACCTCTGTGATGTCACCCTTCAGCCTCCAATACTGCAATACTCCAAATAGCCCCAGCCTATTCAGCCTCTCCCTATAAATTAAACCCTCCAACCCTGGCAACATCATTGTAAATCTTTTCTGAACCTTTCCTAGTTTCACAACATCATTCCTGTAGCAGAGAGACTGGAAATGCACACAGTATTCCAAAAGTGGCCTAACGAATGTACTGTACAGCAGCAACATGACCTCCCAACTACTATACGCAGTGCACTGATCAGTAAAGGCAAGCATTCTAAACACCTTCTTCACTATTCTGTTACTTAGCACTAGCAGCTTTCAAACAGTGAATCTCCATCAGTACCTCCAATATCGACTTAAAATTCCCAAAATATATAACAGAGTACTGTTGAGTCTGAAGTAAGCATTTGCACTAGAGATACGTTGGAAAAGCTTGGATGAATAAAATGTCGGATGAAGTCTAGTGAAGTGAGACTAGCTCCCAGACTCCCAGTCGGATCTCTGCAGTACAGAGCTCAGATTCACTGGGGACTTTGCACTAATTCTAAACAGGTGATCTGGTCCATTGATTCCAGCAGTACCTGCCAGTGCATTTAACATCTTCAGGAACCTGAAGAAATCTCTGTGCAGTGAGGGTGTCTCATAACAGCAAGGCCTTTTGTGGTTCCTATTCAATATTATTTAATTGTGTTACTTCCCTCTTGTGTAGCAACTCAATCTTAAAATGTTACATTAATTGCAGTAGTCAAACCTTTTATTTTTTCCATCCTGCCTGCAGCATTTGGTTGATTCGTTGCCTTTTCTCTATTGCATTGTCTTTTCATTGCTCTACTCCCATCTGTCTCAATGTAGTCAGTGCATCAAGTCCAAAGACTTGTTCTCCCAAGCCTATAGTGTGTCGAAATGCTTCCACATTGCAGACCTTCTACTTGCTGTTTGCATATTGCCGTGCAGTAAAGTAACATTATCCATATGTAGATGAGTCATTAGATCATCAAATAGAATTGTTTTTGATTCATCCACTATTGAATTTTAAGATTTGATGCAATGTTAATTTTGTAGTATCACTCTTCATAAAGATGTAATTAAAAGCAGTTTATTCTTACTGAGTCAGAAAACCATAAGATTTGACCAGCTCTGTAGTTTACTTTATTTCTGATATTTTAATTGTTGTTTTCAAGGAAATCTTTGCTCTTGGGCATTCTAAAATGCAGTCCAGATATGAAGGTTAGAATGAATAAAGTTTTAACTTTATAACAGTCTGCAGTGACTAGGAAATATATATTTCAAGCAATATTTCCCCCATGAATATTTGAGATTACTAATAATGCTCACCAGAAGTTATGGACTATTCTTTGTATTCAGAGATTTTTAAGAGCAGAAAATATTTAAATAATTCTCTGATGACGCTTCGGTCTAATGTTGTGCATCTCGCTATATGTCACCGCCATCTACTGGTGTATATGGGATATATCAGGATAATGGCAAATGCCAGCAAACTGATGACTGGAGCAAGCTGAAAATTATAACACCAGTTACCAAATATACCGTTGATTCCTACTCAGTGGATGCAAAATCTATACTTAGGAGTAAATTTAGTGTAGAGAAGAGAATTTGCTTAGTAAAGGTACATACATTTTTCAGAATGGCAGGGACAGCACAGTGGCTAGCACTGCTGCCTCTAAGCACCAGGGACTGGGTTCAATTCCACCCTCAGGCAACTGTCTGTGTGGAGTTTGCACATTCTCCCCATGTTTGCATGGGTTTCCTCCAGGTACTCCAGTTTCCTCCCACAGTCCAAAGATGTGCATGTTAGGTAAATTGCCCATGGTGTTCTGGGATGTGTAGCTTATGTGGGGTATGGGTCTAGGTGGGATGCTCCAAGGGGCAATGTGGACTTGTTGGGCTAAAGGACCTGTTTCCACACTGTAGGCATTCTATGAATTGAGTGAAATATATTAGCCTTAATCTGTATTATAAAACAATGCATTTAAAATGCCTTTGATGCCTGCATTAGAATGTGTATTCCTTTGGCATTCCAATTTAAACTTCTTGCCAGGATAGTCATTGAAACTTTTGTTATTTTAAAAGTAGTGTGTCTTACCTACTTGACATTACATCACCAAAAGCCTTGATTTGGTCCAAATTTATCAGATGGATTCTATTGATTTCACAAATATCTTCACACATTTTTGAATGTACATTGACAATTATATCAATTTGTGTTTATTACATTGCTTTTAATATTTAAATTGCTGCCAACAAAGCATTAAAACATAAAGGAAAATTCGATAAATCGTTAAAGATGTGGGGTTAAAAAGTGGAGTTTGAAAAGGAATTTGGAGGAGAGAACTGTAATGAAACTTGGCAGAAAGTTTCAAAAAGTAGAATCGAGTCAGCTGAAAGCTGTAGCAGATATACAAAAAATGGCAAAATATTGCGCAGGTTGTCTTAAACTGATCAAGAACTCCACAAACCCATCTTAATTGGTTTAGTTTAGAGCGAAGGGACTTGAGGCAAAGCTTTAAGGAAGTGATTTGCCTTTGAAAGTCTCTTCAGATTTAACTACCTATTTAACCATAGTGCCAGTGGATCTGAACAATTCCTATTAAGCTTCTGACTTCAAGAAGTTAACAATAAATTGGAAACAGTTCTGAAACTCCAATGGGCAACTACCAAACCACCAATCCTATTCCCAGCCTGGTGTCATTCTTGTAATCAGCGTCATTTCAATCCTTCACATCATTCATTTTTTATTCATTTACTGTTTTTACTTTGAGTCCATGCCACTTTAACCTGATGTAGCAATCTTTCAGGCAAATTTTGTCATGCTTGCCTTGTTGAAAGTACAATGTCTGTATGTTCAAAATAGTCAAGGAACAACTTTCCCTTGGTTGAAAAAGCCTTAAAATATTTTGGTTGATATTTGATCATTGCTTATCAGAAAAGCAATCTGTTACTGTACTAAGTGTGAATGCGAGGTTAAATAAGGTGTAGTTTTATTTTTACGTTGTATGTGAAGATTGCCCACTTCCAATTGAAAAACAAGTCTTGGCATTTATAAACAACTCATTATTACCACAACATCTTGTAAATCTCATCTTTTGTCTTTATGATAAATGCTACTTATCCTTAGGATTTACTTGTTTTGTGTCTTTTACAGGCTATCTCACATCTCTATATTATTTGTTTTGATTAGTAACCTGGATTATCACTAGTTCTGAAATGTAAGTTGTTCCTTCTCCCTAACAAATACTGGACTTGGATGAAGTAGTCGTTTAATAGACTAGCTATTTCATTTACATCCAAAATTTAGTTCTGTTCTAGTTGGTCTTAGGCCCAGTGGTATTATGTCTAGACTGTTAATCCAGAGACCCATATACTGTCTGGGAAGCCAGGTTTGAATCTATGCACAGCAGATGGTGGAATTTGAATTTTTTTAAAAATCTGGAATTAAGAGGCTAATGGTGATGATCATTCCATTGTCAATTGTCGGAAAAATCCATTTGCTTCATTAATGTCCTTTCAGGGAAGGAAACTGCCATTCTTGTCTGGTTTTGCCTACATGTGACTCTAGATTGGCAGCAATGCAATGGACTCTAACTGTCCTCTGGGCAGTTAGGTTTGGGCAATAGATGCTGGCCTAGCCAGCGACATCTTTATCCTGTGAATGAATTGAAAAAAAGACTCTGTTGATTGCAGCCTTGATGTCAAGGGCCATCACTCTCACCTCATCTCTGAAATTCAGCTCTTTTGTCCATTTTGAACCAAGGCTTTAATGAGGTCAGAAGCTGAATGGTAGTTACTGGTGCAGCTTGAGATGCAGAAGCATCCTGCCATTGGATTGGAGATGTGCCATGGGAGTTCTCCAAGGGTGACACATGTCAAATGCCATGCTGGTGAATGTGGGGTGTGTGTAGCCCTTACCCATGCAGTGTTCGCTGAGACATCAGTGCCCCGGTGTCCTATATTGAGATCCTTCAGAGAAAATGGTGAGCTGAAGTCACCAAGCAGCTGCTCTGGCTTCCACATTGAGACTTTTCGATGTCTAGCATGTTCAGTGCATTTTGGAAATAGGAAGCTGAATACTGATGTGGTGAGTTTTGACGTAAATAAGGTGTTTAACAGATATTTAATAGGGTTCTGAAGAAGGGTAACTGGACCCGAGCCGTTAACTCTGCTTTCTCTCCACAGACGTTGCCAGACCTGCTGAGATTTCCAGCAACATCTGTTTTTATTTAACAGATAAAGCCTCCTGAAATGACAACTTGCTGTTGCCGAACACAAAACTCTTCACCCCATCCAGCATAAAAGCCGCAGCCAGCTGTCCTCAATAGCGAGATTGCTCTTTATTGGACTTCTCACCCAATTCTGTCACATATCTTGCCATTGCCCATGTTATTCAGGACCCTGTACGATTCCACCCAGAATGAATGTTTTGAGTCTTTGAAACTGGAGGAAGCTAGTAAAGAGTTGGGTTTATACTGTAAAAACAGCAGAGGGATAGTGGGGGGGGGTGCAGGTGGAGGGAGGGAAGCAGGAGCTAGTGGAAAACATGATACGGGTGTCCCACAGAAAAAGGCAATGAGAGGGCTATAGAGAATGATGAGACATCAAACTGATGTGAGAAATAAGCGCATCTTCAGAAGACAGCTATTAACAGTAAGTTTGAATTTATGTTGAAAAGTTATTGGCCTCTACCAGGATTGAAATCTAAGAAGTTTTAATTTAGATTGTACCAGTGGACTTTTTATTTCATCTCAGCTGTAGAGGTGGTCACGACACACAGTATGGTGAATCCCTTCGGAAACACGTGATAGCAATTTATTTTAATGGGCAGCACATGCAACATGGTCTGTATTTTGCTAAACTCAGCCATCCTATGTGCAACTAAACAGGAAATGGTCCAATTGAGGATACCTTGAGATAACAATTGATTTCAGTATTCCTCCACATCTTGCCGGGAGAGGCTGCTGATATAGAATATACCATGAAGAAGTCTCAGTCAGATTTACAATTCATGAATAGATTGGCTTGATAATTCATAGATAGCAACAATAATGTGTGACAATAACAAAAACCCAAAGAAAATTAAAAAAACCAAAGAACTGCAGATACTGGAAATCTGCAGAAGGGTCACTGGTCTCGAAATATCAATTTTGCCTTCTCCACAGATGCTGCCAGACTTGCTGAGTCTTCCAGCAATTTCTGTTTTTGTTTCTGATAACAATGTGTGAGCTGATCAATATAATGAGTGGGATAGATGTTAAGCCTCATGACTTATGGTGGGTTACAGTTGGAAGCGCAGCAATGAGCCTCTGATGTCTCGTACAAGTGTGTGAGCCAGGGGACAGATGGCTATTTAAATGTGATAAACCCCAACGAAACTTGAACATCTTGTTTCCAGATGCTTCTTGGAAGCAGGTCAGGAAAAGAAATCTTTTTGTGCTGGATTTTTCCCTATCCAGTGCTAAACATATTCTACTTCTACCGAATATTCTACGTTTGCTAAAACTAACAGACTGAACACAAATCAGGGAATAAACTTTGCACCTGAGATAACAAGGCGTAGAGCTGGATGAACACAACAGGCCAAGAAGCATCAGAGGAGCAGGAAGGCTGACGTTTCGGGCCTAGACCCTTGCCCATTTCTGAAGAAGGGTCTAAGCCTGAAACGTCAGCCTTCCTGCT
>JAHRHZ010000222.1:35950319-35969508 GCA_024137785.1 Ginglymostoma cirratum
GCCCGAAACGTCAGCCTTCCTGCTCCTCTGATGCTGCTTGGCCTGCTGTGTTCATCCAGCTCTACGCCTTGTTATCTCAGATTCTCCAGCATCTGCAGTTCCTACTATCTCATAAACTTTGCACCTCATGCCTTATATGTTTGCCAGCTAAGCTAGTTAGGGAACTGTATGTGAATTGATATATGGGTCTGTTGTATATATATATGTACTATTATTGAATAACTTCAGTCTCGCAGCAATGTGGTTGACTCTCAACTACCCTCTGGACGAATTAGGAATGGGCAATAAGTACTGCCTGGCCAGTAACATCCATTTCCTGTGAATGAGTAAACAAAAATTTGTTTGATGTGAATATTTGTAATTTAGACCAGACGCTACTAGCTACATATTTCATGATTACTAAAGACCCTATAACCTATCAATTTGATACATTTGGTTTAGTACATTCCTTTAGGATTTCATTCTGGTAATGCAATCTTGAATATATTGGTTACAATTATTTTGAAATTACAGTAAATTGTTTTATTTGCCGTTAAAAAGGATTCTGCCTCCAATAATCATAGTTCTTGAAAACATTGGTAAGTGACTGTGTTATAATTCCATTAGAGACTGATACATTTAAAAAGAAATTTGAACTTGCAGTTAATACCTAAAAAGGATGACATGACAACATTTTACATTTTAAAATATTTATTGCAAAAGCTGACTAAAGGATACTATTGACTACATTACATTTTCTTTCCACAGATGATTTAGAAGTTAAACTAAAGAAAAGAACACTCCTGTTTTTAAATGTATCAAACAGTCATCATAGCAAGCAGTGCACAGTCACTTCAATTTCCAATGGGTTCCATTTCTAGACTGTCTCCAGGAGCTTCTCTCAATTTTCAGAGATTTTCTCAATTTTACCAATCCTCTGCCAGCAGTGAACCTGGGCTGATGACCTTTCTCACCCTTACCTCCTGGCAACAAATCATGTCAGGATGAATTTTCTAGATTCCTAAGATAGCTCTGTAAAGTTTTTTTTTAAAACAAGAGGCCATATCCCTCCTGCTTCTGGCTTCAGTAGCTTGCAGAGAAGTTGCCTTCCAAATACCATTCTGACTTGAAACAACATCACCATTCCTTCACTGTTACTGGATCAAAATCCTAAAAACCTTCCTACCAATACTGCGTGTGCCCTCACAGCCCAAGGACAGCAATGCTTCAGAATGACAGCTCACCACCGCTTTCTCCAGGATTGGCCAATGGCACTCTCATTGCATGAGCGAATAAAAAAAGTGACAAACTAACACTATTGATGGATGTCACTTGCCTCAAGCATATACTCTACTGACATTGCTGTCAATACTCAGCATTTATTAAAGCACATTGTCAATGCAGTACATGTATTGAATTAAATTTCATATTTTGTCATAAAATGAAAACATACAACTAAAACATAAAACTGTTAACAATTTATGATCTTGCACATTTAATGTGGTTAGTTGAGGGCAAAAGACCATTTTTTTAAACCATGATCAGTGCATGATCAGGGTGCTCTCTGCTTCCTTGGTGGTATTAATTCTGAATTGCAAGAGCATAAGATAATAAGAACGTAAGAAATAGGACCAGAAGAAGACCATTTAACATTACAAATGAACACTGCCTCATTGAATTCTAGACCTAAAATATCTTTAGCCTTGGTCAGTTATATAACATTTTGCTCCAGAAAACTGTATAAAAGCATTTTACAAACTCATCTTTTAGACTACCTTTACCAATTCAACTGGTCTAGTCTATGTGAAGACTAAAGTCCCCCACAATTAAAGAATTACCTGTGGTAATCTCCAATAGTTTCTTGTTCAATGCTTTGTTCAATAATATAACCACTATTAACAGGCAAATAAATTACTCCCACCAGCGTTTCCTGATGCTTACGATTCCTAATCTACACCCGCACTGATTTCCTAATCCAGGATCTGTTCCCATGAACGTCCTTAGGTCTTTAATTATCAGGGTTAAGCCTCCTCCCTTTCAATTCTGCTTGTCTTTTCAAATACTGTGAATCCTGAAATGTTCATTTCCCAACATTATTCATTGTGTAGCCATGGGCAGGAGTTTCTGGATGGAGGAGATTCCTGTCCCACCACCTAAAGTTACAATGGAATGCATCCCCACCAAACACAGTAGCACTAAAAGCAATTTAAAATTATTAATTGGCGCGAGATGTATCTATTACCTTTCATTCAGATGGAAGTCTCACCTCAGACAGGTGCTGATCAATCTGATAGGATAGAGAGCAAGCGAGGCTTTGGAGTTTGGAGACCGAACAATACAAATCAAACATCCTTCATTTACATATCCAAAGATGGATCAGTAATATCTATTTGTCCACGGCTCAGTTTTGTGCTTTTAAATTATGAAGACCAGAAACTGGAATATAGATCATTCAAAAGTCATGATGTGGAAGTGCCAGTGTTGGACAGGGGTGGACAAGGTCAGTCGTCATGTAACACCAGGTTATAGTCCAACAGGCTTATTTGAAATAACAAGCTTTCAGACTGTTCCTTCATCAGGTGAAGTGAAGAAAAGTATACAGGCGCAGAATTTATAGGGAGAGAGATCAAAATATCATACAAATGATATGAGTGGAATGTTGACAGGCTGAATAATAAGTCTCTGCAGGTGATCAGAAGTGTCAGATGGTGTGACTGAAGTGTCACCGGCTGAATAGTAAGTGAAGGGGATGGGCCATAACCCAAGTAATTGAGGCAAAGAGATAATTGCAAAAAGTTAAAAATAAGGTGGTGCTGGAGACAAACCAAACAGCTGGAATAACATGATAAGGGTCATATGCCGAGGGTCTAACCAAAGTAACGAATAATCCAAACTGTAGAAACTAATTAAGGTAGAGAGATCACAACAAATTATCAAGGTAATGGTGTTAAAACAGGATAGTAAAGAAGATTTTACAGATACAGAACAGTGTAGTGGGGTTACATATAGCACAACACGAACTCAAGTTCACAGTCAAGGCCATCTTCATGGGTACGGAACTTAGCTATCATTTCTGCCTGGCGCTTCTGCATTGTTGTGTATCTCAAAGGCCATCCTGGAGGGTGCTTACCCGAAGACAGGAAGCTAAATGTCTTTGACCACTGAAGTGGTCTCCCACTGGGAGGGAACATTCCTGTCTGGCGATTTGTTGCGCAGTGCCCATTCATCCGTTCTCATAGCGTCTGCATGGTCTTGCCAATATATGCCTTTGGGCATCCTTGCCTGCAGCGTATAAGATAGACAACAGTGTCCAAGTCACCGGAGTATCTGTCACATACATGGTGGGTGGTGTTTCCACGTGTGATGGTAGTATTAATGTCAATGATCTAACATGTATTGCAGAGGTTGCCGTGGCGGGGTTGTGTGGTATTGTGGTCAACATTGTCCTGAAGGCTGGGTAGTTTGCTGCGAACAATGGTCCATTTAAAGTTTGACGGTTGATTGAAGGTGAGAAGTGGGGGCATAGGGATGATCTGGGTGGGATGTTTATCGTCAATGACATGTTGACGGCTGCAAAGAACATGGTGTAGTCCATCTGGCACTTTTACTCATCTACAGAGACTAATTATTCAGCCTATCAACACTCCACTCACAACACTTGTTTGATCTTTTCATCTCTCTGCGCTTGATCCCTCTGTCTATAAATTCTGTGCCTGTATGCTTTTCTTCACTTCACCTGACAAAGGGGCAACACTTCGAAACATTGTGATTTCAAATAAACCTGGTGGACTATAACCTGGTGCCGTGTGACTTGTGACATTGAAAAGTCAGGCCATGTATGGGGAATCTGCAGATTTTATGGTTATTGCGCTCTGCAGATTTCACTGAATTTTTTTTACCTTTTTGTTCTCTCTCTCTCTTTGGTGAGAGAGACAAATAAAAAAAAAATCAGGAATTTTTTATTGGAAAAATCCCTCCTTTTTGATAAAATTAAAGTGCAATGTGTTTTTTAAAATGCACGGAAAATATTTTACGAAAAGTGTGACAATAACCAATTTGGCAGTTTAGTTGACTGTTTGGGAGGAGACTTTCTGAAACAGGGGACATAAGCCTTATTGAATGTATTCCTGCACCACAAGCTCTTTCAGTGAAGGCAGGTTGCTTTGACAGCCACGTTGTTCCTCTAATTCTGTCACCTTTTTTTGGAGGTGCCTCATGTCCTTACCTAGCTCATTACCTAGAGTTAGCTGAACCTTCAGCAAAGGGATAAGGTACCTGTGGCGACTGTGATTAGGCAAAATTAGTCCACCTTTCTCACAGAATTGGTAGGCATCTTCTATATTACCCAGATCTCTGCAGCACACACTGATAGCACTGAGTGTAAGAACAAGCCGATCATAGTAACGCATACACAGTTTTTCCTGCAAGCTAAGAACATTCAGAAGGCAGTTCAAAGCTCTGGTGTACTGTCCACTTCTGAGACAGTTGTATCCTTCTTGCACCTCTGGTAGGAAAAAGAATTCAATAAATTCATCTGATTCACGGATGTCTTTGATTGCATACAACTGCCCTAAGTAGTCCATGAGTGCCAATTTGCGTTCAATGATTTTTTCTTGCATGAAGTTCCCAGCCACAATTTTCTTTGGGAATGTAATTCCTTCTATCTCTTCTTTAAAACTTCTCAAGATACTTTTATGGAGCTTCTCAAAGTCTGAGTATCGCCGATCAACATAAGCTTGGCTACCATCATAGGTGCCGGATTTTATTACCACCACTTTGTACATCTGAGAAGGCAAAAAAATAACGATCAGAACACTTGTGTGTCATTTCAACTGGTGGCACATGTTTGAGTAGAAAATAAACAGATGCCATGAATAAAATGGTACAAAGGTTACTCAAACATTTCAATTTAGACAATACAATTTAATTTCCTTTTCTAGCTTTAGCACTGGCCAATTTGGTGCAGCACAGTGCGAAATTGGGAATCGACATCGTAACACCTTTTGAGAATTTCAGATTCCTTTTTGCATAAATACAATTCAGAAGCTTGACTCCACTGAGGTTTGCAGGATTTGTGTTATTAATTAAGGAATATGTTTTCCTCCCTCACTAATTTTAGCACAAAAATGAATGTGAATATAAAGCAGGGAACAGAATTAGCAATTGGAGGAAAATATTTCCCCATGGGCCCTATTTCAATCTGCAATCTGAGCAAAGAGCAAACTAAGAAATGGATTCTTTTTAACTAAAATAGGAGTGTTCTCATACATTTTTTTGCGCAGTTGTGGGTTTTTTTTATAAGTATGTTTTCACTTGGGGAGGAATAAAAGAACCGCTAGCATATCATAAAATATCTGGAGTTGGAAATTTATAGAATGCAAATGCAATAGCAGCAGAAATTGCACTAAAAATGGCATATCAAATTTGTCAGACTGAATTGGAACAAAACTCTTAGAAGCAATAGCAGTGAACTAATAGGAAGTTATTAGCATTTTAATGAAGGTCCGTCAATGTATTATAAAGTAAGTTGCAAAAATCACATAGCAGCGTGCAAACTATGAAGAATGTCTAATCTACTGTTTAGGATATACCCTAACATTGCAAGACTAGTCATTCTGATATTAGAAATGCGCAAGGAGGAAAATGTAATATTTGTGGATTCTTTGATGAGAACTTCATAGTTCAGAGTGCAATAAAAAAACTTATTTTCCAAGCATTTCCTTTTACTCTGATTAGACATGAGAATTAAATAAAACTAAAATTGTGAATTTAGTAGTCATGAGAGCCTTTGGTACTTAGGCATATAACTTTATCATTGGAAGGATTACATTACCCACTTGTGCATAGTGAATGGGTAGAAGATCAAGGGTTAAATGCTCCCTTTTAAACAACAATATCAAACAAATATCTGCGGCAAGTTGAAAATTGAGCTCGGAGTTACAAGACGCTGACAGTGGGGAGTTGAATTATTTTGATTTTGACTACAGAATGTGCCAGCATCAAACAGGGATATAAATTTACATTTTGTCATAGGGTGACCCCATCTAATAACATCTGTCAGCAACCAGTATTCGATGGCAAAATGTGGACCATGAGTAATACAAGCATCTACTGAGGTCATTACACACATTTCCCCTCAAGTCTTCCAGCAACAATACATCAAACTTAAGAGACTTTATACATCTGCCTTTGCTAATGTTCTGGAAAAAAAAATTAGCTGGACATAAGTAGCCCTTCATATGCCCCCTGGGATTCAAACAGTTTCTCATAATACAAACCAGCTGGTCCTGGGTGGATACACTGCCTGTCGTGGATGGGTAAACTTAAAGGTCTGCTTGCCAAATCTGTACGATTTAGATTTGGGGCCAAGGTAATGATGTTCAAATAGAGTGCATGCTTGGTAGGCAAACACTACGCTGCCCAATGATTGTTGTGATCAAGATGCCCAAGCCATTTCCATGACAGGTCCTCAGCTAAATATTCTGGGCACTTGCTGCTGGTATCTCAGCTTTTTCAGGTCAGCCCATTAACCTTGCTTCAGATTTCAACAGTTGAAGGTAACACACTTGTCATGGGATTAAGATACAGGTAAATGGTAGAATCAAACAACAAAAATTCCAAATAATTTAGGAAGGTCCAAAAGCTCTCTCAACTTTTGTCAACACTAAAGAGGAAGAAGACAGGAAATAACAGACAGAAGAAACTAAGTTGACAGACATGATTTGCAGGTAAGTGACACAGCGGCCTGTCACTGCACTCCACACGTGGTGGAAAACTGCGGTGGGGGTGATGTTTACAAAGAGGGCTACTATCTTTGACGCTCCATGGTATGCACCTTATTGGTCAGCAATGCAACATGCAAGCAGGAACAGTATGGGATCAGGTTATGCCAATGCTGTCCAAAATTCTTCAGCTTATGGCATGACTCTACTTCCATCTCTCTCAGGCCTTGCAATCATCACCAGTTGTGTTCAACAATGCCTCCATATATGGATGGCAGCATACTGTTTGGGGGTGGACAATTAGGGTTTACTTGCTGATCACCCTGGCAGATCACTTTTCATTGCAAAACAACCAAAACCATAAAACATGATTGGGGTGCTTTGAATGTAACTACTGTAGTGCCATCAGCTCTTCTTTCCAAACATTGATACGTAGCTTATTTTATTTTTAGAATGCAGATACTGATCTTCCAAAGTACTGGTGCACCACTAAACATACATGGCTGAGAAAGCACATTTATGACTGAATATTATCTCACAGTAGTAAGAGTGGGCATTGGTTGAATTAACAAAACAGTTGAGGCAAATGCCCAAAGGACAGAATGCGGGTGATCCCATAAGTTGGATACTACAGAGTGTTCAATCATTCTAGTAGGGCAAGGAAGGACAAAGAGAAATAGTGTTTCACAGATTGAGATCGTGATTCCTAATGGATACAGCTGCTTCAGCACTGTGAGAAGGATGGAAACCAAAATGGAGAAACTTAAATGGAGTAGTAACCTTCCCCTTGAAGCTGCCAACCAAGCAAATATCAGGACCAAATTTTCACATCCCATTGCCAATTTCTCATTGTTCTATTATTAAATTATTCGTAAAAAGGAAGGAAGCAAATTGTTATGCAAATGTAAAAAGGGGGTGCCTCATTTGTGGTTACACAAAACCATGTGCCGAACACATGTATCAGTCCCACCAGCCACTGGGCTAAGCTCTCAGAAAAACATAAACTCCAGTATTTCGAATCTAGACATGTAACCATTTCAAATTTATGGTGGCCAGAAGACATTACATGGTTGCAATATACAGCAGTGAATGTGACTTAAATATTGAATTGGATGTAATGTTGAATTAGACTGAAAAAATAGCAACCAAACTTAACGTCAAGAAACAGGCAAACTGAATAAATTGTGTGAAAATAAAATGGCCACCACTGCAGCAAAGGACACACAGCTCCAGTCATGATGAATTGCAAAGCTAATGATGTCAAAAAGGCATTTGATAAATGTAAACAAAAGCGCGAACTGACATTCAGTAGCTTTCGAAAAAGGCACTAGTGAACAGGAAAGGGTCAGCTACATCCTTTTGTCAGCAGCAGAGAAAGAGTAAAGTTTGTTTAATCACTGAGAATAAAGTGAAGAAATCAGCAGATATAACCTTTAATAAAATTAACTCAAGCATCTAGCTAAAGTCAAATCTTTAGAACCACTGATATGAATTTCAAAGCCTGAGGCACGAATGAGATCTGCCTGTTGAGAATTTCCTGACAGAATGGAAAAAGGCAGAAAGAAAATGTAAATTCAAGGAAACAGACGCTAAATCAGCTCAGTTAATGTTCTGTACACCCTGAAGTACAAAAAAGATTTGATTGAAAAGGACAAGCTCACAATATCGCAGGCTGTCAACAGTACTAGAGCACATGTAACCATAAGTAGGCAGGCAAAGACTCTAGCTGCCCAAATGGATAATCTTCAGTTAAGGCAAGAGCAAATCAGCAAGGTTGATGAAACAGCTAAAGAAATGCACTTATTGTGAGAAAGATGTGTGGATGATCACTTGAGTGAGTTCGGACTGGGGAAAATGTCCAGTACTTGATTAAATGGTACAGCTGTGGAAAATCCAATCACTGGGAAAGGATGTGCAGAGTCAAGAAAGAAGATGGTAAATGAGTTATCGGAGGCAAGGTAACAGGGCATAAGAGAGAAAAAAAGAAAGCCAACATCTATATTCTGGAAGATTACGATGTGTAGGACATTTCAGATGATGGGGGGTGGACATCACAGCCAACTTCTCAAAGAATTGATGGGAAATGAATCCCCAGGCATCAAGGCAGCCCTGCAGCATTTAACATTTTGTGGAATTGCATCCTGTCTAGAAAAAGCAGGACAAATCCAACCCAGCCAATGACTGTCCCATCTGTCTACTCTCAATCATCAGTAAAGTGACGGGAAGGTGTCAGCAACTGTTCTATCAAGCAGCACCTGCTCAGCACTACCTCCTCTGTAATGCCCAGTTTGGGTTCTGTCAGGGCCACTCAGCTCCTGACCTCATTACAGCCTGGGTTCAAACAAGAACTGAATTCTAATGGTCAGCAAGAGTGACAGCCCTTGATATCAAGGCTGCCTTTGACCAAGTGTGGTGTCGAGGATCCCTAGTAAAACTGGAATCAGTGGGTATTGGGGAAAAACTCTCTGCTGGTTGGCGCATAGGAGGATGGTTGTGGTTGCTGCAGGTTAGTCATCTCAGCTCCAGGACATGTTCTCAGGGGTTCTTCAGGGTAGTGTCTGAGGCTGAACCATCTTCAGCTGCTTCATCAACAACCCTCCCTCCATCATAAGGTTAGAAATGGGGGTGCTCGCCTATGATCGCACAATGTTCAACACCATTCATGACTCATATACTGAAGCAGTCCATATTCAAATACTGCAAGATCTGGACAATATCCAGGCTTACACTGACAAGTGGCAAGTAACATTCACACCACAAAAATGCCAAGCACTGACCATATCCAATAAGAGACGATCTAACCACCACCCCTTGATGTTCAATGGTGTTACTATCACAGAATCTCCCATTGTCAACATCCTGGGGATTACCATTAACCAGAACTCAACTGGACTCATCATACAAATACATACATAAACGAGTCAGAGGCTGGGAATACTGCAGTGAGTACCTCACCTCCTGACTCCCCATAGCCTGTCGTCCATCTACAAGGCATGAGTCAGGAGTGTGAAGGAATACTCCCCCTTTGCCTGGACGGACGTAGCTCCAATAACACTCAAAAAGCTTGACACCATTCAAAATAAATCAGCCTACTTGATTGTCACCACATACATAAGCATCAATTCCCTCCACAACGGAGACTCAGTCGCAGCAGTGTGTTCTATCTACAAGATGCACTGTAGAAATCTACCAAAGATCCTTAGGCAGCACCTTCCATACCCACGATCACTTCCATCAAGAGTAACAGATACATGGGAACACAACTACCTGCAAGTTCCTCTCCAAGCCACTCACAATCCTGACTTGGAAATATATCGCTATTCCTTCACTGTCACTAGGTAACCTCCTAGAATTCCCACCCTAATGGTATTGTAGGTCAATCTACAGAACATGGAATGCAGTGGTTCAAGAAGACAGCTCACCACCACCTTCTCAAGGGCAATGAGGAATAGACAATAAATGCTGGTCAGCCAGTGATGCCCACATTCCACAGGTGCATAAGAAGAAGTTTTCATTGACTGAAACGGGACTTCTGCCCCTCACTTGCTGTACGCCCACCTCAAAGACCTATCAGCTTATTCCCTCTGTAGTCCCTGCAACGCCTGCTTACAGGAACCAACAGCAAAGACACCTATTCTCAACAGACCCCATTCCCCTACCACCACTGCCAGAGCCTGAATCCCCTACCTCGGAGCCATCTGAGGCCTCTGAACTCTTCCAAGGACTCAACATCCTCTCCATTGACATCACCTTTTTGATTTCCAATTTCTGGGAAATCCCATTTCTCGCTGGTCACCAATGCATTGATCAGCATTGGCTGCAGCTTGGTTGTCAGTGACCACCTCCCTGCCTGACCAAAGGCCTTGCCATCAATCAATCAAGCCTTGATCTCCAAGTGGGAGTGATCAAGAATGTCACCAACATGATGTGAAGTTAAAACTTCACAAAGTCTGGGGATTCACAAATGGACAGTGAACTTCTGCCTAGAGTGTCTGCATTTCAACATTCAAATAACTTAAGTTGAACAGCTGCAGCAAATCTTTATGCCCTGCTGCTCCTGGGCCTTTGACAGAAATTTAAATCTAAAGTTGAGTACCATTTGTTACACTAAGTTTACTTGATGACACATTAGACAGTAGAGAATTTATGACTTTCACATTAGTGGTAAGTGTAATTTCTCAAAATATTTCTACTTTCCCCAGCATCCACCAAAAATTGTTTTATCACACAGATTTAATACAGCGCATCTACCATTTGACACTCTCCTTAACACCTCATGTTTCACATGTTTTTAGTCACCTGTCCTTGTAGGTTCTTTTCAGACTTTCACAATTTAACATGTATATTGTTATAGAGGGTAGTATGCTGCAGATTATTACTAAGAAGTCTTGTATTTAAAGTCTGTTCATTTTCAATCTGATAACTGTAAGCTTCAGCCTCTATTAAAACATGTAAAATTCATTAAATAATTACTTTGTAACTCAATGAAGAAGTCTGCATTCTTGAAACTCTAGCTTTTCTGTATTATTAACTTTCTACATTGCGGCAAAGGTTGTAAGTTCTGAAATTCCCTGTGGAAATTTTAGAAATAGGAACTGGAGTAGGCCATTCAGCCCTTTGAGTCTGCTCTACCATTCAGTAAGATCATAGATGCTCTGAATCCAGGTGAATCTCCCCTTTCTTGCCTGGCCCCCCATGATTATATTCAATCATCCACTTCCACAGCTCACTCAGAAAGGAAACTCCAAACATTGCTAAATCTCAGAGAAGAAATTCCACCTCACCTCCATCCTAACAGACCAGATTCCACAGTTCACATCCAGTTTGGTGACTGCCATACTCTCAGGTAGTTTTACTAAATTTCGTACACTGAAGCCATTGGGTGAATCTACTAGAGATAAAAGGTACTGCAGATGCTGGAGAATCCGAGATAACAAGGTGTGGGGCTGGATGAACACAGCAGGCCAAGCAGCATCATAGGAGCAGGAAAGCTTGACGTTTCGGGCCTCGACCCTTCATCCCAAAACGTCAAGCTTTCCTGCTCGGCCTGCTGTGTTCATCCAGCCCCACACCTTGTTATCTCGGATTCTCCAGCATCTACAGTACTTTTTATCTCTGATACAATTTTAACCCCACTGCGAAGCCTCTTCTAAGGATGCCTACCCTGAAGAAGTTACCCTCCTCCCTTCAGGTGAAGCTGCTACTTTGTTTAATTAAGTTGGAACCATATAAATTTGTATTAGATAATTTGGTTTTGGTGCTGTGATTATGCCTGAACACAATCTTGTTGGCATTACAGCCAGCGAAAGTACCCTTTGTCTTAACACACAAACCATTATTTCCTTAACTTTATCCAAGAGTGGGTATGGCATTTTTCTTGGCATCTATAAACTGATTGCTTTTGCGTTATCCTTTAGGGAATGTGGTACTCTGTCTTCAATTTCCCCCAAATCTGTGAACAATTTGGAACCTCACTTTGAAATTCACTTTCTTGGTCTGCATCTGCAAATTCACTGACCTTGTAAATTAGTTTCAGCTTTAAGATCCCTCACTGCATAATAGGCACCATTCCTGATTCTGAATGACAGAGAGTGATTGCATGACTTCTCGTCCATTGTACGTACACAGCTTTGCTGTGAATTGGCCTTTTAATTTCACTGTTGTTCCACTAGATCACTATATTCCATTGAGGATGGCTGCAACTTGATCTCTATTGATCTGCTTACATTCAGTCACTGGCTCTGGTGTCAAGTTTAAAGTCCAAGGTGTGTCCATCCAATTTAACTCACCAGTATTAATTTTCAGAATCATTGCAAAAAGTTTTTTTTTCTCTGAACTTGTTGCGTTTCCACCTTTTACCTCAGCTTGGACAGTAATGACTTTCCCTTCTGTTTTACTCTGCTCTGCATTGGAAACCAGCATATCTTTCTAAAATTACCCATATTTGTGGCACAGCACTTCCCCTACTGGACAGTATTTCCATTTCTACCTCAGACATTTCGGAATTGTGGTTGGCATGCTTTCAGGGCTCTTTCTACCTGTGGCCCATGTTCTCAACCACCTGACTCAATATTTCCCCACAGTGCCACGTTTTCCCATCAAACACCCACTTCCAAAGCTGTGTTTGCCTACAGGGATCTACACTGTTTTCTCCTGCATCAAATACTCTCTACTTTGGAAAAGGTCTGATAAGGCCTCATCAGATACTCTGAACGTGATCGTGGTCTGGAATTGATTCTGCCTTCAGCCTCTCATAAGCCCAATTCCCTGTCGGTCAGTGAAGTTAATTTAGGAACAAATCTATTGCTTCCCTTGACTCCTGCTTTAAACACTGCACACTTTTAAATTCCTGAATATACTGAAATAAATGTTGAACATCCATAATAGCTCTTCACTTGAAAGCACATAATCATTAATGTCCTGTCTTCCTAATATGTCATTCGCGATGGTCTTCATCAATGCAGTAATATAGATCCGATCCTTTAGGACTATTTTTATCTAAGCCTATGACTATTCTATATTTTGCAAAGCTTCCAAATCTTTGACTTTTGTGCCTGGTGCCATCCCTTGAATGGAAGGAATGTTCTGAGAATGGTACAATAGCCTCCAAACTTTGCATAGGCTCTGCAGCTGCCCCTTTATTTGTGATTGTGTTTGTCCTGCTGCACTCTGGGTTAGTGCTCATGGCTGACTGGTCTCACCAGACCCAAAATGTTAACTTTGGTCTTTTCTTCACGGGTGCTGCCAGACCTGCTGAGTTTTTTCAGCAACTTCTGTTTTTGGCTGGTTTCTGGGTCTGACTTGCAGCCTTTTGCTGTGCCTGTGATGTCCCCTTAAATGTCCTGAAATATTGAAATATTTTCTATTTTTCTCTTGATGACAAGGTTTTTCTGTTGCTGAATTAAAACTGCTTTCCACCTTTTTCACTTTTTTTTTCTCCACTGCAAACTGCACAGCCAGCATTTTTTTTTAAATGTCAAGAGACCTAACTCTCTATAGTGTCCCAAAGTTTTTCAACTGAAATCCATGTGACCATATGATGTAGGAGCAGAAGTAGGCCCATTGATTCTGCTCCACCATTCAACAAGATCATTACTGATTTATAATCCACAACTTAATTTTCCTGCCTTTTTCCAATAAGCCTTGATTCTCTTGTCTATTTTGGCCTTGAATTAACTTAATGACTCAGAATCACAGCTCTCTGCAGTAAAGAATTCTACAGATTCGCTGCCATCTGAAGGAAGAAATTCCTCCTCATGCCTGTTTTAAATGTGCAATCCCTTATTCTGATATTGTACAGTCTGGGCCTAGACTCACCCACAAGGAGAAATAACGTCTCCGCACCTAGCCTGTCAAGTCCCCTAAGAATCTTATGTATTTCATTCAAGTCAGCTCTCATTCTTATGTAATTGCAATGAGTACAGACCTAAAGTACACAATCTCTCCTCATAAAAGAGTCTGTCCATACCTGGTATCAGTCCAGTGAATCTTTTCTGGATTGCCTCCAATGCCATTATATCTTTCCTTAGATAAGGTGCCTAAAACAGTTCAGATTATTCCAGCCATGGCCTGATTAGTGTTTAGTTTAGAAAACCTCCTTACTTTTATACTCCATGCCCCTTGAAATAAAGATCAACATTCTATTTCCTTTTCCTGTTACCTTCTGAACTTGGATGCTAGCTTTTAGTGAATCATGCATGAGGATTCCCAAATCCCTCTGTTATGTACTGAAAACAACCAATGTTGGAGATCACAGCAGGTCAGACAACATCCACGGAGAGAGAGAGCAAGCTAATGTTTTGAGTCTAGAGCTCTGATGAAGAGTCATTGAGACTCGAAACGTCAGTTTGCTCTCTTTCCATAAATATTGTCTGATCCACTGTGATCTCCAGCATTGGTTGTTTTCAGTACAGATTCCAGCATCTGCAGTAATTTGCTCCCTTTCTTATGTAGGTTTCTACAGTCTTTCTCCATTTAGATAATATTCAGCTCCTCTATTCTTTCTGTCAAAGTGCATAACCTCACATTTCCCCAGAACCTACTCCATCTGTCATGCTTTTGCCCACTCACTTAGCCTGTGTATACTCTCTGTGTTGTCCTCACTACATGCCTTATTTTTGTATTATCCGCAAACTCAGCTACAGTACCTTCATTCTCCTCATTGAAGTCATTCATATATATTGTAAATAATTGTGGCCCCAGCACTGATCCCTGTGAAATTCCACTAGTTACAGATTGCCATCCTGAAAATGCCCCCTTATCACAACTCTCTTTCTTCTACTATTTTGACAATCTTCTATCCATGCTGATATATTTTCTCCATAGCAAATTGCCTAAATGTGTGGTACCTTATCAATACGTTCTGAAAATCCACTGCTTCCCTTTTGCTCATCCTGTTTGTTACGCCTTCAGAGAATACTAGTAAATTTGTCAGACATGATTTCCCCTTCACGAAGCCATGCTAACTATTTTTGCTTATGTTATGCATTTTTAAATGCTCTGTGTTCCTTTACAATCTAATCTAACATTTTCCCAATAACAGACATTAATCTAATTGGCCTATAGTTACCTTTTTTAAAGACCTTTCCTTTCAAAATAAAGGTGTTCATTGGCAGTTTTCCAATCCTCTGGGACTTTTTCCAGAATCCGTAGAGCCTTGAAAGATTACAACCAGTCCATCACCATCTCTGTAGGTACTTCCTTTAACATTCTAGGATGCACGCCATCACGTCAGGGAGATTTATTGGTCTTTCGCCTCGTTAATTTCCCTACCACTTGTTCTCCAATGACAGTCATTGTATTTATTTCCTCCCTTCTTTTTGCCACTTAATTATTTAATAATTCTGGAATGCTACTGTGAAGACCAATGCAGTGTTTTTGTTCAACTCCTCTGCCATTTCCTCATTCCCCATTACAATTTCCCTTATTCCCTTATTCTACAAGGGACCTAAGTTCACTTTTTGGCTTCTCTCTTACTTTTTACATATTTAAAGAACGTCTTGCTGTCCGTCTGATATCACTTGCAAATTTACAAAGTTTATCTTCTTACTCTTTTTCCATTAGTTGTCTTTTGTTGGCTTTTACAACTTTTCCAATGCTGTGGTTCACCAGTAAACTGTGCCATGTTGTTTGGTTTTCCAGTTTAATACCATTCTTAACTTCTCAGGTTAATCGTGGTGGGCTTATCCCTTCCTGGACTCCTCCTTTGACACTAGAATATGTCTTTGCCGTGAACCATGAACTATTTTCTTAAACATCTGCTATTGTTCATCAACTATCTTTACTGGTAAAGTTCTTTCCAGCCAGTTCTGTGCTCATTCTTTGTAATTACCCTTACTTAAACTTAGTACCGTTTTTCACAACCCAAGTTCTTCCCTCTCAAACGGAATGCTAAGTTCTACCCTGTTTTGGTCACTGTTTCCCAGGTCACTGTTTCATTGCATCACCAGATCCAAAAATAGCTTGACCCTGGTGGGATGCACAACATATTGTTGTAGGAAACTGTCTTGAATACATACAATGAATTCTTACTCATGGCTACCTCTGCCAATCTAACTTTCTCAATCTATATGATGATTAGAGTCACCCATTATTAATGCACTGCCTTTCTTACATGTCCTCATCACCTTCCAATTCATTGTGTCACTACTGTTGGTGGAGGGGGTGATGTTGTGGATCTCTCCTACTACTGTCTATTTCCACTTTTTATTTCATATCTCCATCCATGTGGGTTCTACATTTCTGATCCATTTCTTGCTCTCACACTTAATCCATCCCCTACCAACAATGCTACTCTACCTTCCTTTCCTTCCTGCCTGTCCTTTCAAAAACTCACATCCTCCTGAATATTAAGTTTCCAGCTTTGATTTCCTTGCAACCATGCCTCTGTAATAGCTATAAGATCACACTCATTAACCTGTACTTATGGCATTAATTAATTTATTTTGTTCCAAATACCATATGCATTCATGAAGAGGGCTATTAATTTTATCTTTTACCACTTTTCTCCTACTTCCGACCCTGTTTATTGCTATTCTTCTATATTTTTAATACTCTGTCCATTTTATAAAGCTGCCCTGAATTGCTGCCATAATTTCTGAAGGAGGGTCTAGGCCCGAAACATCAGCCTTCCTGCTCCTCTGATGCTGCTTGGCCTGCTGTGCTCATCCAGCTCTACACCTTGTTATCTCAGATTCTCCAGCATCTGCAGTTCGTACTATCTCTGAATTGCTGCCATTTTTTTTTATTTGCAAGTCTACAATTTCCCTCACCAACTGCCCACCCTCCCCTCATTAGTTTAATGCCCTCTCTACAGGCCTAGGTACTTGATTCTCCAGGACACTGGCCCCAGCAGGTCCAAGGAAATTGGTCTAGGCCCAAAACGTCAGCCTTCCTGCTCCTCTGATAATGCTTGGCCTGCTGTGTTCATCCAGCTCTACACCTTGTTATCTCAGATTCTCCAGCATCAGCAGTTCCTACTATTTCTGTACGAACTCTTTATTTATAGCTTAATGTACACATACACACATATTCTCTCAATGCTATGGCGCATAATGGCGCTGGATGAACACATTCATTATGTTCTCCTCTCGTTCTCTTTACATATTCATGTGACACTGACATCATCAATATGCACATTCCCAGTTAATCTCATTACTCCACAGTGACCAATTCTGAAATGTTGCTTTGCTTGTTCAATACTTGCTCTTACAAATGCAGACATACCACTAAAATGGAAATACAAAAACTCTGTGGCAATCCCTTAAAATAATTAGCTGGAAACATTTGCAGTGGAAACATGAAACTATTTTCTCAAATTTGGTGATCAACATTTTGCACAGTTACTCATCATTACATTTTACATTTTAAAAACAAAAATCTAGCTTATGTGTTCAACATTAAATGACTGAAACTTTCACTAATTCGAAAGGCAGTAAGTTTCCCTAGAAGATCACTATTCCTCTTTTTGTTGCTTACAACAATTTTAAGACATGTCACATGTGGTTTATTTCTCTTATTAAAGAGGAAGCGGTTGTAAAATGGTTCCATACTATCTAACAATCATCTGCTGTCAAATTAGTTTGAAACAGATCTAATGGCATAACAGTTGAAAGCCCAAATGGTACAAACTATATTTTAGTAGAATGGCATTCTTAAAAGCAGAAGAGGAACTTAGAATTGATTATTTCAGGCAAAACCTGTCTACTTAAAACTTTTAACAAGAACATATGAAATAGGAGTAGGCTTAGACTAAACAGCTCCACTGGCCTACTCTCAATACAATCATGGATTCTCCTAATATCAGTCCTAAATGCTTGAGCTCTTATCCTGAGAACTATCCCCACATTCTGAATTCTTGTGAAAATACCATCATATGACAATCTGATTAAGAATGTTGTGCTTTGGGAAATAGATTGATCTTGAATGGGAACAATAAATTAAAATGTAGTAGAGCTGAGGCCTACCTGCATTATTTACATTGGGGTGAACAGCAGTATATTTGTGGAATAAGGTTCACTCCATGTGATATCACATATAGCTGAAGGCAATGGATATTGCCAAGTTTAGGAGCCCTGACCTACATTGCCTCACTATCTTTTTCTTCTGCATGGATCTCCAAGGTTTGTACACAGCAATGACTTCTGAAACTGAAAGTCAATCTGGAAAGGGCATTGACATGCCAACTGGCATGTGTGAACCCTCACAGTGGCTGTGTAGAGACAGCATTGGCCCTAAAAACTTAGTACTGAAATCTTGTGCTCCAGAATTAGCTACGCTCTAGCCAGGTTGTTCCATTACTGCTACAAAACAATGTGGCCACATATATCCTACCCACAAACAAAAGCAGGAAAAATCCAATCCAGGCAAATAGTACCCCATGAGCCCATCCTAAATAATCAGCAAAGTGAAAATAGGGGATAAAGCAACAGTGCTATGAAGAAACACTTGCTTAGCAATAAATAGATCACTGAGGCTCAGTTGGATTCTGCCAGGGTCACTCAGCTCCTAACTTCATCACAGCATTGTACAAACAAGGACCCAAGAATAGAATTCCACAGGTGAAGTGAGAGTTACTGCCTTTGATATCATCTGGCACATTTAAATTAATACCAACTTGCAAGAGACAATGTTCATTAGCAAACATAATGATCAGGCAAACTTTCTCGATCTGAGCATATCATCATTCCATTTGTGCTGATGTCCTAGATGCAAATACAACCAGTTTTATTTGCTGCATTATGTTCTGTCTGGCTTGTGTCACAGTGCATGGAGACTTCATCATTTATACCATCATATTTCAGCACTGGCATTGTTGTCACTAATTGTTTGACATTAGCGAACATTATTTCTTGCTCCGTGCCCCAATATCATCATACATCCTTTGCTAGATAACAAGGTGTGGAGCTGGATGAACACAGCAGGCCAAGCAGCATCATGGGAGCAGGAAAGCTTGACGTTTCGGGCCTAGAAGGGTCTAGGCCCGAAAC
>JAHRHZ010000222.1:35969908-36003049 GCA_024137785.1 Ginglymostoma cirratum
AAAATTGAGTCATAATTTTGTTAAATAGTTGACAAATACAACAAATCTTTGCACTACTTTTACATCTATTGGGTGATGCATCATTGCTACAGATTCATCTTTCTGGAACTGGCCAAAAATCTTTTGCTGTCTGTACATGACAGATTAATCTGGTGAGCTCTGTCTAATAGAAGATTATGAGTTTGTTTTGTCATGGCGTCTTCTATTTTGTCTGAGCATCCATAAACAAGCAGATCATCCACCATATCTTCCACTCTAGATGGAATAAGCACTATTTTATGAACAAAAATAAGGTTGCTGGAAAAGCTCAGCAGGTCTGGCAGCATCTGTGAAGGAGAAAACAGAGTTAACGTTTCGGGTCCGGTGACCCTCCCTCAGAAGTTCTTTTCCAGCAACTTTGTTTTTGTTCCTGATTTACAGCATCCGCAGTTCTTTCGGTTTTTATTAAGCACTATTTTATATTGTTTGTGTAGATACTCCTCTGGAGTCATGGAAATGCCAAACAGCATTTGTTTCTCCAAACAACATGTTTCTCCCAAAGGGCATCCGAAGTGTGGTTAGGAAGCTGCTGCTTTTATTCGGCTTCACTTACCAGTGTCTAGGGTAGGCTTTTGTCTTTCCGTTTTTTGGCAAAATTCCTTTAATGCTTGATATAGGCCACTGAGAGTTCATCGGAGCTTCATTTAGATCAATGCAAGCTCTCAGCTTTCCAGGTTGTTTCTCTGCTACCATGCTGTTATCTGTTCTGTAGGAGTCTTCATTTTCTCTATTGCTCCCTTTTCGATCTTATATCTCAGGCTAAACTTGAGAGCAGCTGGAAATTTCCTCAGCAGGTGTTCAATTGCTCTCACACTCTCATCTACTTCAAGATAATATTCTCCAGAAAGACATCCTAGGTCTTTAAGTGCATTATCGTACACTTTCAGGATCTATTCCATAATCAATGTTCATAGTGCGATTACTCAGATTGCGTATATTCCTTTGGAACAGTCAGCACAAGGGGGCCACAACCTGCAAGACCGATAGCACTGAACAACTTCTCTGCCTATGATAAACTGACTTTATTTTTATGGAATATTAGTTTATTTCCATTATTATAAAATATCCCTAGAATTTAATATTTTTAAAATATTGTGGTATTTCATCTTCTGCTTTAATCCTATATGTATGACCCAAATCTTTACTTGAAATGAAGGATATTCAACACTTTGTACTACCTGGTATACTGTCCATAAAAATTCTTCAACATGATTGTCTGCTTAAATTTTTCAACATCATGATTTTTGCTGGATACCAGTGATAACTGATAACAGAAAGCATTTAACATCATAAAAGATGCAATCACTAATCATTGTGAGCATTTTTCTTCAGGCTCAGTATGAATGCTATCAGTTTATCAATGGCTGTATGATGCAGGATTTTCATCGAGTCATAGAGTCATACAGCCGAAGATACAGACCCTTTGGTCCAACCAGTCCATGCTGAACATAATCCCAAACTAGACTAGTCCCAACTGCCTGCTCCTGGACCATATCCCTTCAAACCTTTCTCATCCATGTACTTATCCAAATGTCTTTTAAATGCTGTAATTGTACCCATATCTGCCACTTCCTCAGGAAGTTCATTCCACACCTGAACCAACCACCGTAGAAAAATTTGCCCCTTGTGTCTTTTTTAAATTTCTCTCCTCTCACGTTAAGAATGTGCCCCCTAGTCTTGAAATCCCCTATCCTCGGGAAAAGACAACTACCCACTCTATCTATACCTCTCATTGTTTAATAAACTTTTATCAGGTCACCTCTTAACCTTCAACACTCCAGTGAAAAAATCCCAGCCTATGCTTATAACTCAAACTTTCCATTCCCGGAAATATCCTAGCAAATCTCTTCCGAACCCTCTCCAGCTTAACAATATCCGCATGGGTCCTAGTTATGCCTGTCTCTTTGTGGGGTACGTGGAACATTCCTTGTTCAAGTCCTATTCCAGACCCCACCCACAACTCTTTCTCCGATACATCGATGATATCATTGGTGCTGCTCCCTCTCTCATCCAGAATTGGAAAATTTCATCAATTTCGCCTCCAATTTCCACCTTGCCCCCACTTTCACCTGGTCTATCTCTTACTCCTCCCTTCCCTTCCTTGACATTTCTGTTCCCATTTCTGGAGATAGACTGGCCATTAATATCCACTACAAACCCACTGACTCCCACAGCTACCTGGACTGTACATCCTCACACCCCACTTCCTGTAAAGACTATATCCCATTCTCTCAGTTCCTCCATCATAGTGGCATATGTTCAGATGAGGCCAACTTCGAGAAGGGAGCCTCCGCAATGTCCACTTTCTTCCTCAACCGAGGATGCCTCAGCTCCGTTGTCGACAGGGCCCTCAACCAGGTCCGATCCATCTCCCCTACTTCCGCCCTCACTCCTTCTTTTCCCTCCTGCAACAATGATAGGGTTCCCCTTATCCTCACCTACCATCCCACCAGCATCGACATCCAGCAGATCATCAGACGCCATTTCCGCCTCCTCCAGCAAGATGTCACCACCAGACACATATGCCCCTCCCCTCCCTTATCCGCCTTCCGCAGGGACTGTTCCTTCTGCAACACCCTGGTCCCCACTTCCTTCACCCCCACAGCCCTACGGCACCTTCCCCTGTAACTGGCGAAGGTGCAACACCTGCCCATTTACCTCCTCCCTCCCCAGTATCCAAGGGCCCAAACATACCTTCCAGGTGAAGCAACACTTCACCTGCACTTCCCAGAATCTAGTCTACTGCATTCGCTGCTCACAATGTGGCCTCCTCTACATTGGGGAAATGAAGCACAGACTAGGTGACTGCTTCGTAAAATATCTACATTCTGCTCACAAAAAAGACCCTGAACTACCTGTTGCCTGCCACTTTAACACACCACCTTGCTCCCTGGCTAAAATCTCTGGCTCCGGCTTGGTGCAGTGTTCCAGCGAAGCTCAAAACAAGTCAGAAGAACAACACCTCATTTTCTGCTCGGGGGCCCTGTAGCCCTCCGGACTCAATATTGAGTTCAATAATTTTAGGGCCTAAACTCTCCCATGTCCCAGCCCCCTACCCCACACACCAGGCCCTGTTACCACATAGCCTGCCATTACACACTTCCCAATGTTACTAACAGTCCCCATTAACAACTATTCACCCTCCCAACCTGACCGTTATCAACTCCTTTGTCTGTCCAACTGCTCTTCTCTCTCTTTAGGCTCTATCCTATTGTTTAACTCCCAACCTATCCCCCTCCCCTCTTTTCTGCATAAAAACTGACGTTTGCCCAACCACGATCAGTTCTGAGGAAGGGTCACTGGACCTGAAATGTTAACTCTTGTTTTTTCCTTCACAGATGCTACCAGACTTGCTGAGCTTTTCCAGCAGCTTAGTTTTTGTTCCTTCCTATAACTGGGGGACCAGAATTGGACACAGTATTCCAGTAGAGGCCTTACCAATGTCCTGTACAACCTCAACATGACCTCCTAACCCCGATACCCAAAATGGCTGAGCAATGAAGGCTAGCATGCCAAATGCTGTTTTAACCACCTTGGCCGTATGAGACGCTAACTTTAAAGAATTATGTACCTGCACTCCTAGGTCCCTCTGTTCTACAACACTACCCAAGGTCCTGCCATTAATTCTTTAAGCCCTACCCTTGTTTGTTGCACCAAAAGAAATAGCTCACATTTATCTAGATTGAACTCCAACTGCCATTTTTCAGCCCATTGACCTATTTGATCAAGACCCCTCTGTAATCTTAGAAAAGTTTTTTCACTGTCTACTATGCCTCCAGTTTTAGTGTTATCCATAAACTTACTAACCATGCCTTCTATATTCTCATCCAAATGACTTCCGTAAATGACAAGCTAAAGAGGACCCAGGGCCAATTCCTGCAGAACGCGGTTGGTGACAGGTCTCCAGTCTGAAAAGCAACCCTCACACATTACTCTGTTCTCCTGCCATTAAGCCAATTATGTATCCAATTGGTAAGCTCATTCTCAAGCTGAAGCGACCAAACTTTACTGATTAGTCTACCATGTAGAACCTTGTCAAAGGCTTTACTAAAATCCAAATAAACAATGTCGACTGCTCTGCCATCACCAATCTTTTTGGTAACTTCCTCAAAAATCTCAATCAAGTTTGTGAGACACGACTTTCCTCGCACAAAATCATGCTGCTATCCCTAATCAATTTTAGCTTCTTTAAATGTCCATAAATCCTTCTTGAATGATTTAAATCATCATTCTCACATTTAATGGACCAAGATATTAAACCCATTTTCTGGTGTATTAATATAATTGCATCATGTTACCATCATATATGCTTTTAATACAAAAGATTAAAAAAGAATTACATTTTATTATGATATGCTGGTTCATGGAACATTTTAAATTTCTCACTGTACAAATATCTTTAAACTGATAGCTGACTAAAATTTTGCTTTGGAAATAAAATGCAATTGCAAATCCAATTTGCAGCCAGATTGTCAACTGTACTTAAAGTGGAAAATGTATCACAAGACTATGATCTAGTCTTAAGCAACAGTTATAAACTCCTCGAAATTTTGTTCCAACAACATTTTTGGCCCTTGTAATCATTATTTGGCCAGTATCTGCTGCATAATTACATATGATTCAGGTTGGTGATTCAAACTTACCACATATTTCGAGCCCTGTTCTTCTACAGTTCTAGTTTCTGGTATTTCAAAAAGCAGTCGAATTGGCTTCACCTTCTTATTCATATTGTTCCAATACTGCAACAGTTGCTTTGTGGTTAGTGTAGCTTCTGGGACTGCTGTGCTGTGAGGGGCTAAGAAATGGAGATAACCTATAAAGTGATGTTATTTTAACTTACTGGAATGTTAGTAAAAGATTCAAGTTGAAATTTTTAAAAGGCTCGAATTCAGTTCATCAATATAATGTTTCAAGCTTTTGTTGTGATGTATTTTTGGTGGAATATTTGCTGTAGATATCAAATGTTTGTATGCCCACGCCCTATCTCATCTAGGCATCAGAGAAATTATAGCGCATATGAAGCCTCAGAACCTAGGAACAGTCAGCAGACCCGAAACGTTAACTCTGTCTTTTCCTTCACAGATGCTGCCAGACCTGCTGAGCTTTTCCAGCAACTTTGTTTTTGTTCCACAATATTCTGTTCATTAAACTAAATAAGTGAAAAACCAAAGACTGTGGAGCCTAGAAACTGAAAAATCTGGCTACTCTGCTGTTTTAACATGCTGTGCCAACATGTTGCCCTATCTCTTCCAAGCTTTAGGAAGAATAATTCACAGATGCTCAATGTTTTGTGCTGTTTTACTCGAGATAAAACTGAGTGTTAAAGAAGCCAACAACATTTGGACATAAACCCTGAATGGGCTGGAAAGTATTCAAATTGCATAATAATAACATAATTAAGCATTAAATATGATTGTGAAACCTTCTTTCAATGTGTTTAGTAACATTACCCCATTTACCTTTGTTTTGTTGTGAATCATCACTACTGCATCCTCGTGCAGCCCCAGTAACACTTTCTTCCTTAATAGGGTTTTTATTGCAAAAAGCCGCTGAAACCTCATTTTTCAGTGATGATTTTTTTTGCTTGTAATCTTCCATTGTTTTAACAACCTGTACACCAAAAAATCACAAGATTGTATTGTCACATGTGCCTGTTTGAAGAGGATTGATGGATGGATGATTGGTTAGCATTAATTAACTGTAAAAGTTGTTGAGTTGAAGATTACTTGCGCTATTGAATGCAGTATTTTTACCGTGTTACATATATCCAAACTTGAAGTCCTAATGTGGAGGATTTGTTCTTTGAAGTTATCTATAAGAATGCAAAGAAGAAAGGCATGTGTTTATATTCTTAGAAATTTCTCAAAATATCTGAAAGTTAAATAATGCCTGGGAATGAACTGAGACAAATGTGGACGTTATTTTAGAAATGTTATGGAACTGGGATCTCCAGAGCTTACCACAACTGTGAAGGTGGTGCCAAAGGGTAAATCTGAATGCTGTTCATTCAGATTTAGCACCCATAAGACATTAGCACCCATAAGAAATCCCCTTCGGTTTCTTTTATCTATGCCTCCTGTTGTCTTTCTGATTGTAATCCTGATATAAGGTACAAAAACAGAAATTGCTGGAGAATGTTTATCAGTCCTGAAGAAGGATCAGTGGACCTGAAACTTTAACTCTGCTTTCTCTACACAGATTCTGCCACACCTGCTGAGTTTCTCCCAAAATATATGTTTTTGTTTCAGATTTCCTGGGTTTTTTTGTCTAATATTAAGTTATTTTGCATTCAGTCATAAGATGGCATTGCTAATTAGGTCAGCATTTATTGTCCAAATCTAGCTGCTATTGAGAAGGTGGTGATGAGTAGTCTTCTTTATTCTCTGCAGTACTTTTGCCATTTATTCATTTCATAGTTTTTATGTACTTTGCACGTGATTTGATTTCTTGGCATGGTGGTTCATGGTGCCACTCCTATTGGCAAATAGTGGCTATATTTCCCAATATGATGGTAGAGCTGCATTGGTAGTGGTTACTTGTTTATTTAGTTTTTCCTCTGCATGTGTGTATTTTATACATTCCATTTGCCTCGTTCTTATCCAATTTCAATACTGGTCACCACAAACATCGTTCTCTGCGTCTTAGTATTGGTAAAGATGGTTTTAAAAAGGGTTGAATTTTAAACAATCAAAATTCAGAAAATTTTTATGTGGATGTCACATACATTACTGAGTCAATCTTTTAGACTCTGAAAATCTACAGATTAAACCTACTATGAGTGCTGCTAATTTTGTAACCAGTTCAATGGTTCCTGGGGTCTAACAGTAGTTGTATTTGCAGCCTTGCCTCTGGTGCACTAAAAATTAATGTATAATATGATGAGCAGAGATCATGCGTTTGCACACTCGAGTAATCTGCAATATCTCTTTTATTCCATTTTAGAGACATGTCATGTGGAACCGTTTATCTAATGCTCCCTGAAAGTCTAAATATGTGAACATTGTATGTATTGTTATGTCAAACATCACCAGTTTGTGTTTGGAGAGGTCTCTGTTACAATCCACTTTCCTGGTTCTAAGGAATTAATTTGTTTGCAATTGTAAAAGAAAGCCTCCAGTAAGTCTTAATGAGAAAAATGCTCTTGCTTTAAACAAGATGTAGTTTATTGCATTATAGCAATCAGGTAGTAGTAATGTTGTCGATTTTTCTAGGACTATATGGAGAATTAAGATAACAGGTATGGCTTCCTCATGATCCTATGTCACAGCCTTGCCTTTTTTAAAATTCTTTCATCAATTTTGGTAAACTGTGAACTGTGAACTGAAGATGACATTTGCATTGTGGGTAGCAGCTTGAGTTTTTTTAAAAAAAGGAACAAACAAGCTGTTGTTTGTTTGTCAGGCCAGGCCTGGAAGTTAATTGCAGATTGGTTCTTGATCAAAGGATTCTACAGTCTCTTTGACTCTGAGGAAAGCAATAAATTTAACAGATGTTTGGCCATTAACAAGGTTGGTACCTGGGGACTGGTGCCAGCACGTCTGGGAGAGAATATGAACGGTCAAACAGAGGGAGGAGCTGGCGTTTTCGAACTGGAGTTTGTCTGATGATGTGAAAACATGAAGCTCCCTGCCTAATCTCCCATATATCCACAATTGGAAGTTCAGAGAATAGAACAAGGTTATAAGTATTACTGAAACTTCCTCAGAGTGAACTGATAGGTGGCACTAGTTGATGTCTTCAAAAAGTCAACCAAGCTGTAACCATATGATGTGAAACAATGCATCGTGAAAGCCAGTTAAGTAAACTGACCAGTTTTGTTATTTGCCTTTATTTATCTATTTAACAAGTTTGTTTGTCTCCTGCGTGAATGGGGCTGAAAATAAAGGTCATTAGGTTTAAATCATAGACATTAATTAGATTAATTTTGTTGTTTAATTTTGCTCTGATAAAGTAACTGTGTTGTGACTAAATTGCTAAATCTATGTTTAAAGTACAAACCCTTTGTCTAGAAATGATTATTGACAAAGCCCGGGATTAGTTATTCAAAAGTCTGTTTAGGAACTATTAAGGTTAATTGAGGATCTTTGAAGGTTTTGATTTTACTGTGCTACAAATACAGTGATAGGGAAGCTGATTTGATTTGGCTGTATATCTCCGTATCATAACACCAAAGATGTCACACCCATCCCAACCCAGTCCTTATGGATGGTGCTTAATGCAGACTCTAACATTAATCTTTCAGAACCTATTCAGAACTTCTACAACAATGTACATGCTTTGCATTATACATATATACACGCATTCTCAAGGCTCAGCTGGCAATAAATGTTTTTAGTCTTGAGTAATCTTGATTTATTGCTTTTTTGATAGACTCCAGTGATTTTTCCTACAGTGGATGACAAGCATGCATTCTGTCCTGGGAATATGTTTCTATAAGTTTAACAAACATATGAATATTAGTTACATTATAATTACCATTTTGCAATTTAATGAGCTGTGAAATATTTTCTACATTAATCACTTACTTGTTAAATATTTTTATGACTATATTGCAGTTCTAGTTTTGACTCAGTTAATTCATTTCTTACTAATCTGGAATTTCTCCAAAATTTGAAGGTGTATCTCTTAACTTTCATGTAAAGAATTTGATTAAGCAAGTCGTGATAAACTAGCCTCATTATAGAGCACCAGAATAAGTGGACTGACACATTAGAAAATTGGCCTGTGTAAGATCTTCTACCAGGTTTATGGCAGTTTTCTGCCTAATAGCCAGTGACCAAAAGTTGAGATGCAGGTGCAGGATGCCATTCAAATGGCAGCTGCATGTCTGATCATGCATGAATATACCCAGCATTCTATACCCATTACAATTCGGTTGTGAAGAGTTAAACAGCTCCTGCTGAAACTCAACAACTTTAACTGATGACTATCACGTATGTTCTTATATGCACTACACACCTTGCACTTTTTCCAGGAAGTCGGGGGGAGTGTTGGTTCAAGGTGCCACATCTTCCAGTGCCTCTGTCAATAGTCTAATTGCAAATGGCAGCTAAACCTCCATAAATGGTGGCAGATCGGATTAGGATGGAATTAGATAGAATGTGAATTAGAGTCATTGTTACTTTGATCCTTGTTTGGTCTGAGGATCACATTCCACATGCTAGGAATTGACCTTCTCTTGCAGGCTCGATCGTTCAGTTTCTAAGCCTGCTAGGTTTACCGTACGCCGAGACTTAGTGTTGATTACTCTGGGTTTTCTCAATCCAACTTTATCATGATAGTTTAACTGATTTTTAACTTCAGGATTAACTTGAACTTTTATTTTGTTTACCTGTTTTCTTCTTCACACTGGGTCCTAAAATCCATTTTCTGGTTGGATTCTGAAATAGTGGAATCCTAGAATCATAGAATTTACAATAGAGGTAAAGGAGGTGAGATTACAGAGATAGGGTGGGGAGCTGGGTCTGGGTGGGATGCACTTCAGAGGGTGATACAAACTCAATGGACCGACTGGCCTCCTTCCACACTCTAGGCATTTTTTTCCCCTTTATTCATTAACGGGATGAGGGCATCGCTGGCTAGGCCAGCATTTATCACCCATCGCTAATTGCCCAGAGGGCAATTTAGAGTCAACCGCATAACTGTGGGTCTGGAGTCACATGTAGGTCAGTCCAGGTAATGACGGCAGTTTCCTTCCCTAAAGGACATGAGTGAACCAGATGGATTTTTCCTGATAATCAACGATGGACTCATGGTCTTTAATAGACTCTTAATTCCAGATATTTTATTGAATTCAAATTCCACCATTGCTGTGGTGAGATTCGAACCCCTGTCCAGCGAATGTTATCTGGGTCACTGGATTAACAGTCCAGCAATAATACCACTAGGCCATCACCTCCCCTAATCCATGGTTCTATGAAGCCATTCAACCCATTACGTCTATACCGACTCCTGAAAGTGCAACCCATCTAGTTCCATTCTGCAGCCCCATCTCTGTAAGGTTGATTAGGAAAAAAAGGTTAATTTTTTAAAAATCCTCTACTTAAATTGACATGGTAACAACAATAATTCAAATAAGTGTGTCTATCAGGTGTAAAAATGCTTCAAAACATAAGTGACTACGCTAAATAAAAATACTTGTCAGCAGCTCCTGACTCATCTGCAGCATAGCTGGCAAGTGCAAAAAGTCTTTTCATTTTATACAAAGACATTTCCTTCATTTCCACATGGATGCACTCTTCAACGTTTTATGTAAATACTGTTAAATAAAGCACATTGGTACTAATCTCCTGAGGCCTGTATAAATGTAGAGCAAAAGTCCCTGAAACATCTATATCATATTGATAACACGTGGTACCTTTTCAGCTTTTAAAGGTGTTCTCCTGGGCTTTCCAAAAGAAAGTACATTGTTATATAATGCTGATGGAAGTTTCACAAAAAAAAAAAATTCAAGATCGGGGTGCTGAGTGTATAACCAGTGGATCAATTCAGACCAATGAGTCCTGATAACCTGGACCACAAAAGTCTACTTCAATTTGCTAATTTGTTCTGCCAAAACTTAATAGCATTAGTGAGCTGTTGTCAGTCTTAATGAGTGGATAAAATGGAACAGAAATGTCTGTTTGTATTCATAACTTGAAAGTGATGTTAGTAAAGGGAAAGATTCATTAAACTTGTATGTGGTCCTTGATTTTCTTTAGTATACAACTAAAGTCTCCAGTGAGGGTAAAAAAATTGTGTACCTAGATCATAGCCAATTGCCATAACAATGTGATAGTTTACGCATTCCAACAGCCCTCCGATAGTGTTTATGATCTACCTCCTTTCACATTGTAACATCTGATCCTATGAATGTCATTCTATTCCATTCTCCTTCATTTGCTTTTCATTCCTCTCCTTAAGCGTCTCAATCACTCCATACGGTAGCAAGTTTCACATTCTCACTATCATAGAATTATCATAGAATCCCTACAGTGTGGAAACAGGCCTTTCGGCCCAACAAGTCCACACTGACCCTCAGACATCCCACCCAGACCCCTCCCCCTATAACCCACCTAATTATCACATCCCTGAACACTACAGGCAATTTAGAATGGCCAATCCGCCTAACCTGCACATCTTTGGACTGTGGGAGGAAACTGGAGCACCCAGAGGAAACCCACGCAGACACAGGGAGAATGTGCAAACTCCACATAGACAGTCGCCCGACGGTGAAATCGAAACCAGGTCCCTGGTGCTGTGAGGCAGCAGTGCTAACCACTGAGCCACCGTGCCACCTCGATATAGAAGTTATGACTGAATTTCTGAATCGGAGTCGTTGGACTCAAAATGTTAACTTTTTTCTTTCCAAAGATGCTGCCAGACCTGCTGAGTTTCTCCAGCAATTTCTGTTGTTTGTTTGTTTGTTTGTTTCAGATCTCCAGCATCACAGTTCCTAGTTTTATTTTATTGAATTTCTCATTGGATTTTGCAGTGCTTATTTCTTCTGTAAGACTGCTAGTTGTCGACTCCATCACCCTATCGAACACCTTAAAGACTTCCAATAGGTTACCTCTCTGCTTTCTATACAGCACAGTTTATACCTTTCAGAATTTACAGTCATTATGAGACATTTTAGATGAGATTATTTACACTAAATTGTTTTCTTTAATTTATGGAAAATATTTAGTTATTACTAATTTTACTTGATGCAAGATTATTACTTTCATGACTATGACAACTTAAGCTGAAATTCAAGTGTCCATCGTAAAATAAAAATCAAAAATCTCACTCGTGACTACAAGTTCCAGATCTCTATCACTGCCAGAACCGAATGAACTCCGTGCACAGGTCAAAGCAATGGATCCCCCCACGCACAACAAAATTGTTATAATCTTCTAGTTCCAATAAAGGTTCCTCAAAATTTATCTAATAAACCCAAAACACATTACACATACATACATCCTGTAAATTTTAAATACCGGTTGGAAAGAAAAGAAAACCCAAACCTTTAACTATTTTTAAGGCAGTACGCATACATTATTGCAATCTAGAAAATAGGAAGCACTGAGTTCGAAGCATGAACTAACCTTTAAAAAGTCTGAGTTTTGTCTTGGAGGAAAGGTAAAAAAATAAAGGCAGACTTTACATCTATCATCACGACAATTGCAAAGAACTAAAGTGTTTCCAGTTTTACATAATAGAAACGTTGTTTCTGTGGACATGGGCAGCTATAAGAACATTTTGCTTTACGTTGGTTTAAAATAAAGCTATGTACTGTTATACTAATTACTTCCTCTAAGGGAGGGGTTTATGCAAAGGAGAATGTTCCTTAGCAATTTCTTTTAAAGAGACACAATATGTAAAAATAGTTAAAATTAGGTAGGAAGAAACTGTTCCCTTTGGTGGAAGGATTGAGGATTATTTACACTGATCTAAAGTGACTGGCAGAAGAAGTATCAGTAACTCGAGGAAACGCTTTTTTTAAAAATGCAGCAAGTGGTTAGGATCTAGGATGCAATGCCTGAGGGTATGATGGATGCAGCTGTAATTGTCGCCTTTGAAAGAAAATTGTTTGGTTATCTGAAGAGGGAAAAAAAAATTCAAAGTACAATAATTTAGGAAGCCCAACTGTTTAACACCAGAAAAAAGCCACGACTCATAGTTTACACAGTTCTGTAGACTCATCGCTGGGTATGGTTTTTTTTCCCTCATATCCGGAAGTGCTGTGACACTCAACTAAACAACTTTCCCACCACCAAATCACAGTGGTTTATTTTATATAAACTAATAGCCACCACCTGTAATCACCCGTGTAGGCTGGGTCTGCTTTTATTTTACTTTTTTGAGCTTTTTGTTTGTCTTTCTAATATCTTTTCTATATGTCCACACATCTGAATGAATTTCCTACCACCAAATCACCGTGGTTGTTTTGTTTTGGACCCTTTTAAAACTGTTAACCGCCACCAGTGAAATCACTTGTGTAGCCAATTAAATTTTTAAAAGCAAGGCCAATTATGGGGAATGTGAATCATCAAAATGAAAATAGAGTAGGGAGAGCCGGAAGGGGCTGGGTCTGGTTTTTGTTAAATAATTTAGAGCTGGGCGGGCCTTTGTCTGATACCAAGGGAACTCATACTCACTGAGCTCCCTAAGTAGTTTAATTAGTGATTCCCTCTGGGCCTTAAGGGGGTTACCCACAGGGCTGCCAGGGAGTGGCACTTCTGAAATGCTCTCGCAAACAGCTGACATAGATATAATGGTCAAAATGGCCTCCTGCCATGCTGTAAGTATTTTATGATCTTATAATATTACATGTTGAGAGAGAAAATCCAGAGGCTGTTTATTATATTAGCATGTTCAAGTGATATGATAGTCAGTTTGATGAATGATGCTAAAGAAAAAAAAGTTTTTCAAATGATCTTTTGAGATTTCAATGTTCTCCATTTAAATGCTCAATATCTTCATCCTTTGGAACCACTTGATGAGAACAGCACGGTAGATTCACAGATTTTTAAGATTCATTTACAGTGAATAAATGGTCAATATTTTACACAATAACAGCATCTGTTCTGGAATCAACAAATCCCTACGGTGCAAGTAGAGGCTATTTGGCCCATCGAATCTGCACCGACCCTCCAAACATCATCCCCATCCCCCAACCCTATCCCCAAACCTGCATTTACCATAGCTAACCCACCTAGCCTGTAAAAACCCTGGACGTGATGGGGCAATTTTGCATGGCCAGTCCACCTAACACATCTACATACCTTATGACGATGGGAGGAAACTGGAGAACTGGAGGAAACCCATGCAGAGACAAGGAGAACTTCACACAGACAGTCACCCAAGGCTGGAATCAAACTTGGGTTCCTGGCTCTGTGAGGCAACAGTGCTAACCACTGAACCACCCAGCTGTCCCTGTTTTATTTGTTTCCAGATCAGTTTTCTACACCCAACGATAATTTTCACTGACTCGCTTAGTCATATTTTATTTTGTCCCTAATTTAGACGTAGTCTAAGGTATTTCTGGATTTAATAACTCTTACAACAAAATAATAAGCCATCTTTTTATCTAACAGATAAGAGATAAAAACTGCACGTACACGCACCATACATTTTGAAAGCAATCATGAAACTCTTCATGGGTTTTCCATGATATCAAGCATAAAAAGAAACACCTGGCCATGATCAAAGCTCTCAATTTTTCAAAATAAATAAGCATTTTATAAATAAATATGAATTTTCATCTCCTCATCTTTTAGATGAGACATTAAATCATTCTTGCTCCTGCTCTCTCAGGTGGACAACAAGAATCCAATCACACAATTCAGTCAAATACTCACTACTCCATTAGACCCCATAGATAGACAGTTAGAAGGCTGAATTCAATCATGAATGCTGATGTTCTGTCATCAGGGTCAAAAGCAGGAGGCTTTGGTTGGCAAAGGGAAGGAATATTCCCAATGGTAGTCAAATAGGAGACAGGCGCTGTGGCTGCAATCACAGTGGAGAATGGCAGCTTACCAGTCAATTAGAGGACTGGCACATCAGCAGTAGGACTGTCAGTGGCAGCCATTGCTGAGGATGTGTTAATGGCTTATATGCCCTCAAAGTCAAATAAGGATACTAGGTGCAGTCAGGCATACAGCAGCATTTGGGGCTGGTGGGGCAAGAGGGTGTTTAGTGATGGCATGCGGTGCCACCGTGGGTAGCCATTATTGCCAGAGGGTCCCCACTGTGGGCCAGGAAATTGACCCTCCCCTGGAGCCTACTGGGAGGCTGCTGGCTTTCAATGGTTGGTCAACCCAAGTGATGGCAGCTCCTCAGCAGCTAAATCGGTCTTCCACTTAGTAGCCTGTCTGCCAGCTTTCCAGGCAAAATGGCATTGTGGAGAGCGGGTGACAGGCACCCCTCTCCTTACGTATTCCAGCATCATTTTCCAGTCATCCTGTGTCCCAACCTGTCGTGAAGATAACATACTTTGATTTAAAATCGTAAAGTAGCTGTTTAGTCTATTATGTTCACACTGCTGGCTTTTGACCAAATGAGTTTAAGTCAGTTTCTAGGTCAGCAACAGCAGGTAGCAAAGGCAAGGACAACTGTGAAGAATCTGTGTTATAGGGTGCAGCCCTCTCCAAATCCTGTTTAGTTGGATTCATACGCTTTAGTCTGCAGATTGCACGGAGACGACTGGTGATGAGATTAACCTGAGGGTCACTATGCCTCAGGCAAGGGGCCGGGTCACTATGCCTCAGGCAAGGGGCAAGGTTGAAAAGGCAGGGTTTTCATGATGGGCTCAGCCGATACAAGAACTGAACTCATTCTGTTGGCATCATTCTGAATCACAAATGAGTCATCCAGCCAATTGAGTGAAACGATCCAAGGCATCAATCCACCGAACATACATAAAAAAGACTTTATTCGGACTTTTAAAACTATTTAATTTGTCTTGCCTCTTTGTAACTTAATTGTGTTGGTGAGTGTAAACACTTGAATGCATGGTTTTGATTTTCATCCCCAGGTGAATGGCGCAGAGTTGAATGAAATCCTAGCTCCATCAATGTGATGTTGAAACATGGCTGCCCGCACTTCAGATATTTGGCATGGGGGGGAATTGGTGAAGATAGAGTCAGGCCAGGAGACCCGGTACAAGCTGAAGACCTTGCCCAGTTCTTGAGGTAGGCCATCAAATGAGGCCATTTAGGGGAGGCGATGGCCTAAGTGGTATTATCACTGGACTGTTAATGCAAAGACCCAGATAATGTTCTGCGGACCTGGGTTTGAATCCCGCCATGGCAGATGGTGGAATTTGAATTCAATAAGTATCTGGAATTAAGAGTCTAATGATGACTGTCGATTGTCGGGAAAAACCCATCTGGTTCACTAATGCCCTTTAGGGAAGGAAACTGCCATCCTTGCCTGGTCTGGCCTACACGTGACTCCAGACCCACAGCAATGTGGTTGACTCTTAACAATTAGGAATGGGCAATAAATGCTGCCTAGCCAGCAGTGCCCTCATCCTGTGAATGAATAAAGAAAAAAAGTATCGGTAGAGGGGAAAAAAAAACTAAAGGACCAAACATGCTGCTGGATGTGACTATACATCCCTAGTCAGGGAGAGAAAGAGGATCAAATATGCAATCAAATTTCAGAGAAGTGTATGATTAATATGGCCTTAAGAGTAGGGCATTTCAATTATCCAAATATTAACTAAGGTAATGTGCAAAATAGAGAGGGAGAAAAATTCTTAAATTGCACACAGGAGAACCAGTACATAGAAATTTCAACAAGGGAAGGGACTGTTCTGACTTGATATTTAGAAAGGAGCCTGGGCAGACAGAAGGCTTATCAATGGGGAATATTTTGAAGAGAATGATCATAACTCAGTCAGATTTAAGATAGTTACAAAAAAGAAGTTTGAGGAATGAGTTAAAGTTCTAAACTGGAAAACAGCTATTTTGCTGTACAATTTGGCCCAAATGCAATGGGAGCAGTTCGTTTTAGATAAAACTGTGTCAGATCGGTGGGAGGCATTCAAGGAGGAATTGGCAGCAGTACAGGGCAAATATGTTCCCATAAAGATAAAGCAAAACTTATGATAACGTCTCTCAATGTCAATCCACAGCAGGTGGACTGCTGTAGTTCAAAAAGGCGCCTCACCATAACCCTCTCAAGGGCAACTAAGGATGGGCAATAAATACTGGCCAGCCAGCGACACCCACATCCCAAAAATGAATAAAAATATTTCAGAGTCAAACATGAAATGATTGTAACATGTTTCAGCCAAGTTGACCTCAAAGAATATCAATTCCCTGACTGGGGCTGTTAATCTGGTCCAATCAGGAAGCCTTGCTTGACAGGTACAAACAGAAGTGTTAGGGGTTCTGTTCACTCTGAGAGTTGGCTCTGGGAAGCCAGACCAGTATCAAGAGCTATGCACATGTAAACAAAGGGCGACTTGGTGATGGAATACTGGTATCCAAAGCAGCTTATTTAAAATATAAATAAATCTTGAGAATTAATTTACAGTCATTATTAACTGGTACATTCTCCATGACAACATCTCTATCAAATAGAGTCCATTTTGCCAACCAATTAGCATTCTCGTTTTGAATGATGTTTTCTATTTAATTTGGTATTTTGTGCAAATTGTCTTGATGAATGCAAAAAGAAAAGCTTCCACAAAATATGTCTTCTTTCAGCAATATGTTTCAAGTAATAAACAAAGTTAAGAACAAAGAACAATACAACGCAGCAACAGGCCCTTCGGCCCTCCAAGCCTGCGCCAACACATTTTCCCCTTCCATCCTAAAACTGTCTTCACTTACAGGATCCAATATCCCCTTCTTCCCTTCCTATTCATATATTTGTCCAGGTGATTCTTGAATGCTGCTATTGTGTCTGCTTCCACTAGATCCTCTGGCAGAGCATTCCAGGCACTCACCACCCTTTTTATGAAAAACTAGCCTTGCACATCTCCTTTAAGCTCCCTTTCACCCTACACCCCAACACTTTGAACCTGTGTCCCCTAGTAATTGACCCCTTCACCCTGGGAAACAGTCTTATACCTATCCACTCTATCCATGAAGGTTGGGACCCTTCTTCAGAAAAGTGACATTTGTGTGACTTTTGAATGTTAATGAGATGCTCCCCTGTTTGCTGAACCATTCTTGATAAAATAGCCAGAATGAGAGGACAATGTTGATAAGGTGAGTGCCAAGTTGCCAAGAATAGTAATCTGAGAATGTTCATATTTGTATCAGTTTCTGTTTATGGTTTTATGAAAGTTTGTTCCTCATGCCAATTACTGAAGGTGTTTACTTAGGGAAATGTTTGTTACCAAGGTCATGCCCAAAGCATCCTGTGGTCGCAAAGTGCTCATTGCTCAATCTTGCCTCAGCTTCTCCCATATTTCCCTTTATCTTCCTACTTTTAGCCTCTCCAACTTTGCTGTTCGAAATCTCTTTTGTTTAGTCTGCACCCATCTCAGTCTAAGGTGGGCAGCGCAGGAATTTTCTGAGGTTATTCCACTGCAAAACAGATATACTGCTTTGAATACTGTTGGGGGATTGACCTCTCAGGGGAAACCAGCAACAGCCAAATTTATTGCAGCACAGTTGTTTCTGCTGCACAGGAGAGGAGGAGAAAGTGTGGGAATGCAATAATTGTAGGGATTCAATTGTAAGAGAATTAACATGTGTTTCTGTGGCAGCAAACGAGACTCCAGGATGGTGTGTTGCCTCCCTAGTACTAAGATCAGGGATGTCTCAGTGCAGCTACAGGACATTCTGGAGGGTGAGGGTGAACAGCCAGTGGTTGTGGTACAAATTGTGTCTGTGACATAGGTAATGAAAGGGGTGAGGTCTTTAAAGCTGAGCTGGGCCAAAGGACTGCAGAGTGGCAGATGGAGTTTAATTTACATAAATGTGAGGTGTAGCATTTTGGTAAGACTAGCAAGGGCAGGACTTACACAGTTAATGGTAAGGCCCTGGAGAGTGTTGTCGAATAGAGAGGCCAAGGGATTCAGGTACATGGTTCCTTGAAAGTGGTGACACAGTTAGTGGTGTGAAGAAGGTGAATGGCACACTTGCTTTCATCGTTCAGAGTATTGAGTTGGGACGTTATGGTAAGATTGTACAGGATGTTGGTGAAGTCACTGTTGGAGTACTGTGTACAGTTCTGGTCATCCTGCTGTAGGAATGATATTATTAAATTGGAGAGGCTTCAGAAAAGATTTACCAGGATGTTGCTGGGAATGGAGGCTTTGATTTATACGGAGGTGGATAGGCTGGGACTTTTTCCCTGGAGATTCAGAGGTTGAGGGGTGACCTTAGAGAAGTTTATACATTCATGAAGGGCATAGATAAGGTGAATAGCCAAGGTCTTTTTCCTAGGGTAGGGGAGTTCAGAACCAGAGGGCAGAGGTTTAAGGTGAAAGGAAAAAGATTGAAAAGTGACCTGAGGGGCAACTTTTTCACACAGAGGGTGGCCTGTGGAATGATCTGCCAGAGGAAGTGGTAGATGCAGGTACAGTTACAACATTTAAAAGACATTTGGATGGGTACATGGATAGGAAATGTTTAGAGGGATGTGGGCCAAACGCAGGCAAATGGGACTAGTTTAGTTTGGGAAACCTGGTCGGCATAGATGAGTTAGACCTAAGGGTTTGTTTCCGTGCTGTATGACTGTATAACTCGGAATCCTGTGAGTTGGCCAGCTTGTCTGACCTCTGCAGCCCTCCTTGGGGTACCATGCCACAATGAGTTCTGAATAGAGCAGTTGTTTGGGAGTCTGGCATTAGGTTATGAATGACTTGTACTGTCCAGTCAAGCTGGTTTTGAATACTTAGTACCTCAATTCTGGGTCTGTTGGCTTGGGAGAGAATGCTGCTGTCGAACCACCAATGTTGCCACGGGATTTGGAGGATCCTACAAAAGCATCTCTGGTGGTTCAATTCTGGTGCTTTGAGACATTGGCTGTAGATCACCAAGTCTCTGAAATGTCGGAGTGCCAGAATGGTAGTATTTCTCCACGCAGTAAAAGTTAAGCTACCATGTCCTATCCATTCATGCTCAGTTTTTCTTGCATGCCCACCTATTGCCAGTTTATATATTACAAAAATACTCTAAATCCTGTCGCTGGATACAAAAATCGAAACTCCTCAGAGCAAGTCATCAATTCCAAAAATCTGTTTCCCCTTCCGGCTGCACAATTACAGACTGACGTCCTTCAAGTTATCTGGTGTCAGCTTCCTCTTTCACAAGTAGTATAGTCCAGAAACTGGAGAGAGAGAGCAGTTCCTGAATTCTGACAGGATGTTGACGGTCTCAGAATGATCTTAAGGAATGACTCAGCCTCCCTATGACCTGAACGCTTTGTGAAATACCACTAGCCTTGCCTGTTGAAACAACGGGTATGTTTTAGAACGGATGGAAGTACCTCTCCGCGCCAGTAGGAAGTGGAGACGGAGATCATTATCTGATGCTGTTAATAGTGTTTCTCGGCCAGCAGTCACTGAGCATTGAGCCTCCCGTACCAGTTCAGAAAGGGTGCAGCTCTCAGACTGCCCCCGGCATCTACACCACAAGGGAGGTTCGTGTGAGTTGACGAAGCCGTCGTGTTTTTGCTGTACAACTGGGAACAGCACAGAAAAGTAGAACCTCACGTTCCACGAGCCTTGTTGTGGAATTTTAGACGTGATGAGAACATTACTTAAGGTACCCCTAAGGTTCCACTGTACTCATTTATTACATGCCTTTATGAAAACGGCCTGCGTTGCTATTGACGGGGATGTGGAACTTTCAAAAATGTGCTAGCGATACCGTGCACAAAGTCAGAAATACACCTGGAATTATCTACTTGTAAAATCCTGTCATTGCTCAGCGCTGCTCTGCTCTTTGAGGGAAAGAGCCTTTTTGTTATGTCTTTGATGCTATGTTCGGATTAGACGAATAAAACCGAAACTACTCTTTGCTGGGTAACTCAGCGTGTTAGCCCTCAGGAGGATTTAACAAACCCAGAAAAATTGTTTGTTATGTTTATTTAGGGTTGTTTCGAAATAGCATTTTTAATATCAAAAATATACTTTATTGATAAAAAAAATCTTTATATACATATATAGTGAAGCTGTTCGCTTGAGTGCAGTGGCATATCAAGAAACAAGCAGACGGTGATATGTTTGATTCTATCCAACAAACAAACCAAAGGCATTTCTTGCTTGTACAAGATTATATTTACATATAGCAATTTCTAGCTTCATGGTAGCTCAATCTGTCTAGAACTCTGAAGACCCGGTTGTAGGTGAGAGTAAACTGAGCCTAACCCTGCTTAATTTGGGAGGAGAAAGTATGCCATCTTTAATCGAAACTAAATCGAGTCTGCACGCGTTCGTTTTGTGAACTGGGGCAAAGAATCTAGCTGGTAGGGAGCGAATGAATATCTTTTTATTTACAAAAAAAAACATACGCGATGCTTTTATCACCCACCCCTTATTGCCATTGAGAATGGTGGCCAGGCACCTTCTGGAACGATTGTAGCCCACGATGCTGTTGGAAAAGAAATTCCAATGTTTTGATCCAGTGACAGTGAAGCAGAGGTGGCTCCAAGTCAAAATATTGTGTGGCTTGGGAGCAAAATGCAATTATGGTGTATATAATGTAGTATGGGAACATTGGACTTAGGATCCAAATGTTCTGCTACTGTTCCTAAGTCCAATGTTCCTATACTACACTATATACACTGTACTATGCTACAGTAAAATGCTTTGGGATGTTCTAAATTTGTGAAAGGTTATGTATAAATGTGAGTTTTTTTAAAATTAGGCATCTCATTAGTTGTTTAGGTATAATACAATGTGGAGCTGGAGGAGCACAGCTGGCCAGGCAGCATCAGAGGAGGAAAGTTGACATTTCAGGTGGGGAGCCTTCTTCAGAAATGGGGAGGGGGAAGGGAGCTCAGAAATAAATAGAGAGAGGAGGGGTGGGGCTGGGGAAGGTAGGTGGGATGGTGATAGTTGAGTGCAGGTAGGGAGTGGTGGGGATTGGTCAGTGAGGTGGAAGGGGTGGATAGGTGGGAGAGAAGATGGATAGGTTGTGTCAGGTCAAGGAGGTAGGGGTGAGAGGGAGGGTTAGTCATGGGATGAGGCTGGGGGTGGGGAGATTTTGAAACTGGCAAAGTCCACATTCAGGCCATTGGGCTGTAGGCTCCCAAGGTGGAATATGAGGTGCTGCTCCTCCAGTTTCCAGGTGGCATCATTGTGACACGGGAGGAGGCCCAGGATGGACATGTCGCACAGGGAGTGGAAGGGGGAGTTGAAGTGCTTCACGACTGGAAGGTGTTGTCATTTGTTGCGAAAAGAGCGCAGGTGCTCTATGAAGCGGTCTCCGAGCCTCAGCTTGGTCTCACCGATGTAGAGGAGGCCACATTGGGAGCAGCAGATGCAATAGACCACATTGACAGATGTGCGTGTGAACCTTTGTCTGATGTGAAAGGTTTGTTTGGTTGACCTTGACCTTGACCTGCTCCTCCCACCTCACTGACCAATCCCCACCACTCCCTACCTGCACTCATCTATTACCACCCCACCTACCTTCCCCAGCCCCACCCCTCCTCTCTCCATTTGTTTCTGAGCTCCCTTCCCCCTCCTCCATGTCTGAAGAAGGGCCCCAACCCGAAACGTCAACTGTCCTGCTCTTTTGATGCTGCCTGGCCTGCTGTGCTCCTCCAGCTCCACACTGTTATCTCTGACTCCAGCATTGGCAGTTCTTACTATCTCTGAGTTGTTTAGGTGTATCTCGTTTTGGATTTTATCAGCATTCCATGAAATTAAATGCTTTCAGTTAACTTTTTTTTATACATAACTATGCTCCAATGCTTGGTCATCTCACTGATCCAATTTTGATTATCATTAAAGAAGATGTGTGCAGAATAATTATTATCTGACAGCTAATTAATTCTAATTTAATTCTGATGAATTAAACTGCACTTATTTCAATGCAAGGGGTCTTTCAGGTAAGACAGATGAACTCAGGGCATGTATCGGAACATGGGACTGGAACATTATAGCTATTATAAAAACATGACTGAGGGAAAGACTGAACTGGCAGCTCAACGTTTCAGGGTTTAGCTGCTACGGGAAGGATAGGAAGGGAGGCAAGAGAGGAGGGGTAGTGATATTTTTGATTAAGGCAAACATTATTGCTGTACTTACGATATTTTGAGGGATCGTCAATGAAGCTGTGTAACTTGAACTCAGAAATAAAGGGGGAATGATCACCTTGATGGAATTGTACCATAGGCCCCCAACAGTCAAAGGGAAATTGAGGAACAAATATGTAGAGACATCTCAGATATATGTAACAATAATAAGGTTGTAACAGTAAAGGATTTTAACTTTCCAGACATAGACTGGGACTGCTATTGTGTTAAGGTTGGATGGTGAGAAATTTGTTAAATATGTTCAGGAAAATTTTTTTATCAAGATGTAGATGTAACCACTAGAGAAGGAGGAAAACCTGACCTTATCTTGGGAAATAAGGTAAGGCAAATGACTGAAGTGTTATTGGGGACCACTTTGGGACCAGAGATCGTAATTCAATTCATTTTAAAATAGTTATGGAAAAGGACAGGCTTCATATAAAAGTGAAAGATCTTGATTGGAGTTAGGCAAATTTTGACGGTATGAGACAGGAACTTTCAAGACTTGATTGGAGTAGACTGTTCGCAGGTAAAAGGATGACTGGCAAGTGCGAAGCTTTCAAAAGTGAGAAAGTGAGAGTTCAGAGGAATTATGTTCCTGTCAGAGCGAAGGGCAAGGCTGATAAGAATAGGAAACAATGGATGGTCAAGAATAAGAGGTGTAGACCATATATTAGGAATAGACTATTGGATCAAGTGAATCTCTTGAAGAGTATAAGGGGTAGATTCACTGGCACCAATTGTTCTCATTTACTAATACCAAGGCGGAAGGATGTCCACACACAGTCTTCGACAGAAGGGAGGCAGTACCCGACCTCAGTAATGGATACTGCCGGGACTGGAGGCAGATGAATGAGGAAGACAGCCATGGACTCTGGAGTGAGGTAAATCAGGAGGGGTCGGGATGCTCAACAAACCAAATGCCTACAGGCTTTCATGGACTATGGAAAACTATCTGACAGCATATACAGAGAGGTTGTTACCCCCAGGCTAGGAAATCTCGGACAGCTGTTCAGTTTCAGGCTAAGGGCTCGACCATTTAAGGCTGAAGTGAAAGAATTTCTTTCTTGAAAAGGTGGCATTTCTTTGGAATTCTCTATTGGGGATGATGTGAAGGCATCATCTTTGATTGTATTTAAGACTGAGATGACCACAATGTTTGGTTTTTCAGGGAACAGTGAGTAGAAGGGAAGTGCAATTGAAGTCCAAGACATGCTGTTGCAGAGGAGGCTTGATGAACTGTATGGCCTTCTCTTGCTCCTAATTCTTATGCTCTTAACTAACAAGAAATTATTCTGACACTGGCTGTTGCGGGAAAATTACAATTATCTGGAAGCAGGAAACCTCACTATCTTTATTCAAAAAGGATTTGAGATATGGAAATAACATTGGGGTGTGCACATGCCTACTTGTGTGGTGACTGTGAGTAACCCAGAAGATAGTTGTTAGTATAGAGTCATTGAATCTGTACAGTGCTGCAAGAGGCCAATTGGCCCATTGAGTCTGCACCGACCCTCTGAAGAGCACCCCACCAGCCTATCCCTGCACGACCATGCCCATTCTCCTCATGTCTGTGTGGGTTTCCTCTGGGTGCTCCAGTTTCTTCCCACAATTGAAAGATGTGCAGGTTAGGTGGATTGGCCATGCTAAATTTCCTGTAGTGTCTAGAGATGTGCAGACTAGATGGATTAGCCAGGGAAATGCAGGGTCACTGGGATAGGGTGTTGGAGAGGGGTGGTCTGGGTAGGATGCTGTTTGGATGGTTGGTGTAACTTTATGGGCTGAATGGCCTGCTTCCACATTATTTGGAATTTAAGACTTTTTGACTATAGCAATGTTGTGTTTAAAGGAATGACTTATCAAATGTATTGACAAACTTATTGTCAGGGTAACTCAAACAATATGTTGTTCTTTGAGATCATTAAGGTGTAGCTAAGTCATGCCGTCTACATCCCTTTTATTGACATTCTCAGCAGGTGTTACCAGATACGCTATACAAATGTCAGTGGAAATACAGATTGGCCTTTGTACTAGTCCTGAAAGAAAATGCCAGATTCACTTGAAAGCAAGAAGGCAGTTACTTTAACTATAAATTTATTTTGATGCAAGAGGAAGGATGTTACAAGGTGCGTACTGAATGTGCAATGTATAATCTTGCTTCTGAAATAAGCAATCGACAATAGATATAAAAGATGCCTTTTTTTAATTCAGCCATGAATTACAATTGGAGTATCATTACCATTTTGATACTGTCTCAAATTATTTCGCTGCAATCCCTAAACAGTGTTTGCTGTTAAATTTTGTTGTTGCACATGGCAAGTTTCTTAATTGTGTGATACCTTTTAAACTTCTTGCATGGCTGCCTTGGTACACAAATGCCTGGAGCTGTGCACGCTTGGTATTTAATATAGGAGAAGGTTACATGGTACTTTCCAAGCTGCCCTGGGGTTACATATGCTGTAATTTAGTGGGAAAAGGAATATTGTTTCATTTCACCTGAAAACTTCTATATCTTTTTCTCAATAACCTGCCTTGCATTAGGTCACAAAAGTTACCTAACAGTTCCCCAATTTACCTCATTTTCACACTCAGATTGACAGAAAGTGTGGACCACTAAGTTTACCGGTTATAAACTATCAGTATGTAACACTACTAATTAAAAAACTTAATCTATTATAAACTTCCTATTGTACACAGACAGGAGAAAATAAACATGGGTTATAGATGGGGGAAAATGTTTGAAAAAACAGTTCAGAGGTTCCTGTCAACAAGGGCTGCTGAGATGATTCTTATGATTCTTGGCTGGTCAGAATGTTGCTTCTTAGTTGTCCTTCTCTGGATGGCTTCCACTGGTTTGCACGAAGCACAAGGTGGCTAATTCACTTATAAATAGGCTGCTGACTTATCAATTAAACATCACAGCTTATAGGAACTGCTGAAAAAAAGCTAAACTGGTTTACTTCAGAGTCAAGTGGCTTACTGCAGGGAATGGAGAGAGCACTCCTGGTTAATGGAGACCTGATGGTTTCACCGTATCTTGTTCCAGCCCCAAACTGTTTAGCTGACTTAGAACGAATCCACATGGCAGGCAAAAGATCTTTGGCATAGATAGCTGCTCACTAGTCTACAATCTAGGCAGCTTCTTGTTCCCAACCAAAGCCATATCTGAACACAAGCCATTGGCTCCATTTCATCTGCAACCACTGCTGTAACCCACAGCTGTACATAGTTCACAATAAGTAACAAATTGTTTGCTTTAAAATACGTATCTCATTTCAATTCACAATTATAAAACACAAACATAAATATACGGTCTTCACACTTCAGTAAGCTCTTCATAGGTCCTATGTTGCCTCTTCATTCCCGTAAGACTGGGTAAATATATAATGATATTTCTCCTTTATCAATTCCTACTCTTCCTTCTCCTTTGCATGATATATACTGAGGACTGTTGAGGAGCCCTCAGAGACCTTGCAGTCTCACAGTTACAGAAGAATTGCAAAGCAAGTCCAAAGCTCCAAAAACATTCTTCAATGAAATCATTCTCTACTCCCTAATTCAACAGGAATGAAAAATCCGTGATATGGTTTTCTCTTCCCTTGTTTACCAGGTGAAAAGGCTGGGCAGCACGGTGGCTTAGGGGTTAGTACTGCTGCCTTGCAATGCCAGGGAACCAGGTTTGATCCCATCCTCTGGTGACTGTCTGTATGGAGTTTGCACATTCTCTCTGTGTCTGGGTGGGTTTCTGCCTGATGCTTTGGTTTCCTCCCACTGTCCAAAAATTTGCAGGCTAGGTGGATTGGCCATGCTAAATTGTCCATGGTGTTCAGGGATGTGTAGATTAGGTGTGTTAGCAATGGGAAATGCGGGATTACAGGGAAAGGATAGGGGGATGGGTCTGGGTGGGATGCACTTTGGAGGGTTGGTGTGGACTTGTTAGGCTGAATAGTTCACCCTTCTTGTTTTCTTTGTAATAATAAGATTTTTATGGTTTTGCACATATTTGCATTTCACTGAGTAAATTTAGTAGCAAGTTGATTTAATTAAGTAAAAGCTATTTCAGTTGAAGACTTTGGTATTTTTGAAATTATGAAATTATGTGGTCACAATAACACTCAGATCTTTAGGGAGCATTTCATCACTTAGTTCCCTCTTTGTTGCTTGCATTCATATCCTCCCTCTTCCTGAAAAGTGTACTTTGCAAATGATAGGACTGTTTTCCATTTAGCAATATGAGCACTGAGTTAAAGCATACATTTGTTTGAATTTTTATTGTGAAATAGCATAGAGTTGTAGAGTCATACAGCACAGAAACTGATCCTTCAGTCCAACTCATCCGCATCCTAATCTGACTTAGTCCCATTTGCCAGCATTTGGTCCATATCACTTTATTCATATACCCATCCAGATGTCTTTTAAATGTTGTAATTCTACTCGATTCCACCGCTTCCTCTGGCAGCTCATTCCATACACTCACCACCCTCTGTGTGAAAAAGTTGTCCCTCAGGTCCTTATTAAATCTTTCCCCTCTCACCTTAAACCAATGCCATCTAGTTTTAGACTCACCCTTTTCCCCCTAGGAAAAAGATCTTGGCTATTCCCCCTATCCGTGCCCCTCATGATTTTATAAACTTCTATAAGGTCATCTCTCAGTTACCAATGCACCAGGGGAAATAGCTCCAACCTTTTCAGCTTCTCCCTTTAGCTCAAACCCTCCAACCCTGGCAACATCCTCGTAAATCTTTTCTGCACCGTCTCAAGTTTAACAACATCCTTCCAAAAGAAGGATGACCGGAATTGTATGCAATATTCTTAAAAAAAAGTCTAACACAGAGCTGGAACTTCTACAGAGAGATTGCATTAATTAGTTCAGGCCAGCAAAGTTGAAGCAGATATAGTCAGTGTTCCTCAGCATTACGGGGGTAGGAGAGGACAATCTTTTACCCTCCTGAGGAATCTGGTACAGACAGATAAGCTGGGTTCCAAAGTAATGAAGAAGTAGCAGGAATCCTACAAAATCATTTTTCACTAAAACCATTGATGATTGCTGAAAGGTTCAGATTCCACAAATGCAGCCAGCATGATGGTGAATCTATCTCCCAGTTTGTAGCAGTTCTAAAGAAGTTAGCAGAATCCTGTGAATTTAGAAAAAAATCTAAATGACGCTTTCAGAGAATGGTGTATGCTTTAAGATGTGAAGCAATCCAGAAGAGATTACTGACAGAAAGGAGCCTGGGCTTTAAGAAAGCACTGGAAATAGCAGTCTCAATGGAATTGGCAGCCAAGGAAGTTCAACAGCTAAACTTGACCCTGAGAGTTCACAAAATACCGGATGAAAGACAAACACCAGTGCAGACTTAAAACTGCTGAAGTTGTGGAATAACAGGTCACACAGCAGCAAATTGCTGGTATAAAGAAACTGGTGCAGAAAGTGTCCATTGAACAGATGTGTTTGAGGAAGAAACATGAACAACGTACATTGCAAGCATAAAAACAGAAGAGTAAGAAGAAAATCTACATGGTACAAAAAAGGGCATGAGAAAAGCCCAGACTCTGAGTCGGAAGAGGAACTATTATTAAACATACTGGCTATTGCTGGTGACACCAACTGATACTGGGTCACTCCCTTTCTGCATGACAAACCAGTAAGAATGGAGTTGGACGCGGCAGTGGTGGTTTCGTTGATACCTGACTATGTGTATCAGAAGCAGTTGAGTCTTGATGGCAGTTGCCGAGTGGGGGATATGCCAGTCCATGAGGTTGCACATTGTGACTGAATACAATTCTGGTGCTGCTGATGGCTCATAGCATCTCAATGATTCCCAATTTGAGTTGCTAGATCTGTTTGAAATCCATCCCATTCAGCACACTGGTGGTGCCAATCTACACAACAGAGGGTTTTCTCAATGTGAAGACAAGACTTAGTCTCCAAAATAATGGTTCAGTGGTCATTCTTCCCAATACTGTCATGGAAAGTTGCATTTGTAGGCAGGCATGCAGATTGGTGAGCATGACATCAACTATGTCTTTCCCTGTCGTTTTTTCCATCAATGAATGCTGTCGGCCCTATTTGAAAAGCTGGTTCCTTTAGGACCTGACCAGCTCAGTCTGTTGTGGTGCTGATGAACCTCTCTACATGATGTGCATTCAAGTTCCCAAAGCAGAGTACATTCCAAAGAGAACAACATCATATTGTCCCAACAAAAATGCCACTTGCCAAACTTTGGCCAATTAACAAATTTACCCGACTTAAGACTGTACTGTCCTCCTCACAACTAGCTTTCTGTCCTATCTTTGTATCATCAGAAAATTTGGTTACAATTCACCAGCACCTTCATGTACATCATTAATATAGATCAGAAGTAGTTGAGGTGGCGAGGAACTTCATTGTTATCAGTTTGGTAACCTGAAAATGACCCATAAATCCCACTGCCTATTTCCTATTAGTTACCAAACCTTTGTTGTGCTAATATATCACCACTAATTATATAAGCTGTTACCTTGTGCAGTAATCTTTAATTTGGCTCCTTGTTGAATGCCTTTTGGAAATCTAAATACACTGTTACATCCACTGTTTCACTTCCATCCACCCTTCTTATTACATTCTTAAAGAATGACAATAAATTTGTCAAGCACTATTTCCCTTTCAGTAAAACCATTTTGACTCAGCTTGATTTTGTTTCAATTTTCCAAACGTCCTGGTACTACTTCATTTATAATGGATTCCAGCACTTACACTGAAACAAGTATTGTATTAATTGGTGTGTAATTTGTTGCGTCTGTCTTCTTCCTTTCTTAAATAACGGTGTTACATTTGCAATTTTTCAGTTCTTTGGGACCATTCCAGAACCTGTAGAATTGTGGAATGTTACAACCAATCCATCCACTATCTCTGTACCTACTTCCTTAAAAATCCCCTGGTCCAGGGAACCTATTAGCCTTTAGTTCTATTCGTTTTCCAAGTGCTTTTTCTGAAGTGATTGTGATTGTTTTAACTTTCTCCGTCCCCTTTGTCTGCTCCTTGTGCCTTCTACTGTAGAGAAACGTACAAAATAATTATTCAACATCTCTACCATTTCCTTGTTTACCAGTATTAATTTCTAAATCTCATCCTCTCGGGCACTAAAACATACTTGTGATTATTCTCTTTTATGTACACGTATAGAAGCTTTTATTGTTTGATTTTATATTCTTGCCATTTTACTCTCCTATTTGAACTTTTCATTTTTTTAATTGTTGACCATTGCTGGTTTCTAGAATTTTTCTAATCTTCTGTTGTCTTGCTAATCTTTGTAGTATTTACACCTTTTCTTTCAATGTTATATCAGCCATAACTTCCCTAGATAGCCACATATGGTACATCTTATTTAAGCTTTCTGAATGAAATGTACTGTTTTTGAGAGTTATGACATATATCCTCAAATATCTACTACTGCTTATCCACCACTTGACCTTTTAACCTATTTTCCCAGTCTATGGAAACTTTTATTATGATCTTATTTAATACAATTATTTAAGTTGAGGCCGCCAGTTTCAGGCCAATGTTTTTCATCCTTAAATTAAATGCAAAATTTTATCATGTGCTGATCACTCTTGCTTGGAGAGTGCTTTACAATGGGGTCATTACTGAATCCATTTGAATTTCATATTACCGGCTCTAGAATAGCCTTTTCCTTTATTTGTAGAATTTTTTTTCTTCCAAGGAAGTCCCAAATGTCTAAATGAACTCTGTGAACTCATCCTCAAGATTTTCTTTGCCAATATGATCTTTCCAATCTAAGTGAAGAGTAAAAAAACATTCACAATGATTGCAGTACTCTTCTTCCAAGCTCCCTTTATTTCCTGAGATAAAAGGTACTGCAGATGCTGGAGAATCCGAGATAACAAGCATGGGGCTGGATGAACACAGCAGGTCAAGCAGCATCATAGGAGCAGGAAAACTTGACGTTTCGGGCCTAAACCCTGTTGTATACTTTGTTCTACAGTATTAGGTGCTGTTAGCGAGCATGTAAACTCCTTGAACCATTGACTTCAATCTCTTGCTATTTCTTACCTCCATCCAAGCTGATTCTACATCTTGATTGTTCAACCATTGCTACTATATTAGTATTTATTTTTAATATTTCACTTAGAAGCAGTATGTAAAATTCATTATCCATTTGTTTCCTTATTTTACTAGGTTCATCCAGCTGCATTAAAATAACACTGTTGAAAGGGCAGCAAGTGGAATGAATGCCGATCAGTTGCTTAAGGTTCAAAGACATAAATTCATCACGATTCTTGGAAGAGGTTCAGTGGAAGTCTTTGAAAGCATTCTTGATCATTTACTAGCATGGGATCTTCTGAGCTGGGAAGAATATGAACATGTGAAATCACCAGGAGTTCTGTCTCGTTCCAGTCGTAATCTCCTTGATATTGTAACATTTAAAGGGACCAGAGCCTGTGAACTTTTTATTCTGGCATTGGAAGATGTCATTCACAGCTTGCAGCTGACTGATTTAATTTTGGGCAGCTATAAACGTCCAGAAAAGACTCCCGAATCATCAGCATCGCTGCCATCATTGCCTTCCCAAACTCTTCAAAACCACAGACCCAACATCGTGCGGAAACTACATGGACACATTGCAGCTGTGTTAGAAATTCTGCATAGATATGGACATTTTTCAAAATATGAATGTGATGAGGTTCAATTGCCAATATATACACCTTCCCAGCAGGTACCCAAACTGAGATAATTGTGTGTGTGCGCGTGTATGCTGCACAGGGGTGTGCAGTGGTCAGAAAATAACTATGGAACATTTTTAACATGATGTTAGAAAAGAAATATTTTTAACATAATATTGTTCTCCAGCTACATATTGGCTTTGGAAATAATGAGCCATAGAGGAAAATTTAAGACACTTTATGAAATGTGATTTTATATCTTGCCTATGTTTACCTCTTGACTTGCATAAAATTCATATCATGTAGCTGCTTATTATGTACTTGGTGTATGCTGTATGTAAGCTGATTAACTTAATGACAGTACTTTTTTTTAAAAAATGGGTATCAAATAGTTCTGTACAGATATTTTATGTTTGCCATTTCTTTTTCTGTCACCTGTTGAGCCTACACCTTCTCCAGCCTTTGACCCTATCCTCCAGGTTGAGGACCCCCCCATCATAGAGTTTCTTTCCCATTATTTCTGTTCCTTTCATCATCCTCCCCAAAAATCCAAAAGTAAAAAGCTCTCAAATTATTACGTCAACCCACCCATCGGAATGTTTCATTCAATAACTGCTAATCATCCAACTTTCTCTATTTAGACCTATGCCTGTCAACATTATCTACATGTTCTTAATGTCTGGAATTGTTTACAGTGCTTCACATAACTAATGTCCATTGTGTTCACATATGGAAATTATCTCAGGAAATAATTTTTTATAAACTGCAAGATGGTTGGGGAAAGTTAACATGGAATATGTTGGGCCCAAGAAGCTGATGAGGCTCATTTTGTGCTAGAACTATTGCTCAATAATTCATTACTAAGAATACAAGTGGTCAATTTAAGAAGAAATAGAGGCTACTTTTACAGCACTTAAAGAGCAATTAAATGAGGAGTGACAACACAAATACTAAAGAGGCCATCAATGCCTTGGAATGAAGGAATGGCAAAGTTATCTCCTCCATACTCTTTGCATCTCTGACCTGCACACCCCTCAGTTAGCCCAGAGGTACCTTACTGGAACTGACTTCCTTGATTTCAAATCTCTCCCATAGCAGCACCCACTACTTCCTCAAAAACCTCATCCAGCTATACTTATCTGCATGCATCTCCACTTGTCAAATGCCTAACTCCATTTTCTCATCCCTTACTCTGCTCCACTTTTGGTAACTACAATTGACAACTTTCTGTTCAGCAGCTACAAATGGTCATGTTTCTCCCAATGTTCATATGCTTCCAGGTGAACTTACTTTTTGCCCACACATTTGCCACACATTCCTTTCATTTCTTTTGCAACCCCTGTCCTTGGTCCCCAGCTCTAACTGACCCCTAAGAGCTTATTTGAGGCATGCGTCTATAACACTCTATAAGTCTATAAGTGCTGGCTCAGCCAATAATGCCCATGTTCCATGAGTGATTTTTTAAAAAAAAGTGCAAGGTCTGTAACTTCTATTTACAAATATTAAACTTTTCAAGGTTTATTGGTAAAATTGTAGCTGGTGAGCATGGTTGAAAAGCAGCTTTTTATGAAACATTTAGTCATTCTTCTGTGATAACAAGGTGTGGAGCTCGATGAACACGGCAGGCCAGGCAGCATCAGAGGATCAGGAAAGCTGAGGTTTTGGGTCTGGACCCTTATTCAGAAACATTTTCTTCTGAAAAGGATCCAGACCCGAAACGTCAGCTTTCCTGCTCCTCTGATGCTGCCTGGCCTGCTGTGT
>JAHRHZ010000222.1:36013049-36072955 GCA_024137785.1 Ginglymostoma cirratum
AGACCCTTCATCAGAAATGGGGGAGGGGAAGAGGGTTCTGAAATAAATAGGGAGAGAGGGGGAGGCGGATAGAAGATGGATAGAGGAGAGGATAGGTGGAGAGGAGGCAGACAAGTCAAAGAGGCGGGGATGGAGCCAGTAAAGGTGAGTGTAGGTGGGGGGGTAGGGAGGAGATAGGTCAGTCCAGGGAGGACGGACAGGTCAAGGGGGCGGGATGATGTTAGTAGATAGGAGATGGGGGTGGGGCTTGAGGTGGGAGGAGGGGATAGGTGAGAGGAAAAACAGGTTAGGGAGGTGGAGATGAGCTGGGCTGGTTTTGGGATGCGGTTGGGGGAGGGGAGATTTTGAAGCTTGTGAAATCCACATTGATGCCATTGGGCTGCAGGGTTCCCAGGCTGAATATGATTTGCTGTTCCTGCAGCCTTCGGGTGGCATCACTGTGGCATTGCAGGAGGCCAAGGATGGACATGTCATCTGAGGAATGGGAGGGGGAGTTGAAACGGTTCGCGACTGGGAGGTGCAGTTGTTTGTTGCGAACTGAGCGCAGGTGTTCTGCAAAGCGGTCCCCAAGCCTCCGCTTGGTTTCCCCGATGTAGAGGAAGCCACAACGGGTACAGCGGATGCAGTATACCACATTGGCAGATGTGCAGGTGAACATCTGCCTGATGTGGAAAGTCTTCTTGGGACCTGGGATTGGGGTGAGGGAGGAGGTGTGGGGGCAGGTGTAGCACTTCCTGCGGTTACAAGGAAAAGTGCCAGGTGTGGTGGGGCTGGAGGGGAGTGTGGAGCTGACAAGGGAGTCGCGGAGGGAGTGGTCCCTCCGGAAGGCAGATGAGGGTGGGGACGGAAAAATGTCTTTGGTGGTGGGGTCTGATTGCAGATGGCGGAAGTGTCGGAGGATGATGCGTTGGATCCGGAGGTTGGTGAGGTGGTATGTGAGGACGAGGGGGATTCTTTTTTGGTTATTATTGCGGGGACGGGGCATGAGGGATGTGTTCCGGGAAATGCGGGAGACACGGTCGAGGGCGTTCTCGACCACTGTGGGGGGGAAGTTGCGGTCCTTGAAGAATGAGGACATTTGAGATGTACGGGAGTGGAATGTCTCATCCTGGGAGCAGATGCGGCGGAGGCGAAGGAATAGGGGATGGCATTTTTGCAGGAGGGTGGGTGGGAGGAGGTGTATTCCAGGTAGCTGTGGGAGTCAGTGGGCTTGAAATGGACATCTGTTTCTAGGTGGTTGCCCGAGATGGAGACAGAGAGGTCCAGGAAGGAGAGAGAAGTGTTGGAGATGGTCCAGGTGAACTTCAGGTTGGGGTGGAAGGTGTTGGTGAAGTGGATGAACTGCTCGAGCTCCTCGTGGCAGCACGAGGCAGCGCCAATGCAGTCATCAATGTAACGGAGGAAGAGGTGGGGTTTAGGGCCAGTGTAGGTACGGAAGAGGGATTATTCCACGTAACCTACAAAGAGGCAGGCATAGCTTGGGCCCATGCGGGTACCCATGGCCACCCCCTTTGTCTGTAGGAAGTGGGAGGAATTGAAAGAAAAGTTGTTGAGGGTGAGGACGAGTTCGGCTAAGCGGATGAGGGTGTCAGTGGAGGGGGATTAGTCAGTTCTGCGGGACAGGAAGAAGCGGAGGGCCTTTAGGCCATCAGCATGGGGAATACAGGTGTATAGGGACTGGACATCCATCGTAAAAATGAGGTGTTGGGGACCGGGGAATTGGAAGTTCTGGAGGAGGTGGAGGGCGTGGGTGGTGTCACGGACGTAGGTGGGGAGTTCCTGGACCAAGGGGGTGAAAATGGAGTCTAGGTAGGTAGGTAGGTAGGTTACGTGGAACAATCCCTCTTCCGTACCTACACTGGCCCTAAACCCCACCTCTTCCTCCGTTACATTGATGACTGCATCGGCGCTGCCTCGTGCTGCCACGAGGAGCTCGAGCAGTTCATCCACTTCACCAACACCTTCCACCCCAACCTGATGTTCACCTGGACCATCTCCAACACTTCTCTCTCCTTCCTGGACCTCTCTGTCTCCATCTCGGGCAACCACCTAGAAACAGATGTCCATTTCAAGCCCACTGACTCCCACAGCTACCTGGAATACACCTCCTCCCACCCACCCTCCTGCAAAAATGCCATCCCCTATTCCCAATTCCTTCGCCTCCGCCGCATCTGCTCCCAGGATGAGACATTCCACTCCCGTACATCTCAAATGTCCTCATTTCACAAGCTTCAAAATCTCCCCTCCCCCAACCACATCCCAAAACCAGCCCAGCTCATCTCCACCTCCCTAACCTGTTTTTCCTCTCACCTCAAGCCACACCCCCATCTCCTATCTACTAACATCATCCCACCCCCTTGACCTGTCCGTCCTCCCTGGACTGACCTATCTCCTCCCCAGCCCCCTACCTACACTCACCTTTACTGGCTCCATCCCCGCCTCTTCGACTTGTCTGCCTCCTCTCCACCTATCCTCTCCTCTATCCATCCTCTATCCGCCTCCCCCTCTCTCCCTATTTATTTCAGAACCCTCTTCCCCTCCCCCATTTCTGATGAAGGGTTTCGGCCCGAAACGTCAAGTTTTCCTGCTCCTATGATGCTGCTTGACCTGCTGTGTTCATCCAGCCCCATGCTTGTTATTGAGGGGTAGAATGGCCTACTTATTTTGCTAATTTCTATGTCTATGTGAACAGATTTCTCCTCATTTCAGTCCTAAATGGCCTACTGTATATCCTTAGACGGTGACCCCTGGTCTGGACTCCCCGGGTATTGGCAACATCCTTCCTGTATTTATCCTAAACAGTCATGTTATAATTTATAGAATTTTAGAATTCTATGAGATCCCCTTCCATTCTTCTAAACTCCATTGAATATACCCCTAACCGATCCAGTCTCTCTCTTCATATGTCAGTCCTGCCATCCTGGTAATTAGTCTGGTAAACCTTTGATACACTCCCTCCACGATCATAATATCTTTCTCCAAACAAAACTGCACACAATACCCCAGGTGCGGTCTAACCAAGGCCTTGTACAATTGCAGCAAGAAATTCTTCTTCCTATACTTAAATTCTCTTGCTATGAAAGCCAACATCCCATTTGGCTTCTTCACCATCTGCTGCACCTGCATGTTACTTTCAGCAAATGGTGTACAAGGACATCCAGATCTCGTTTCCCTTCCATCTTTCCCTCTATCACCACTCAGACAATACTCTGCCTTCCTGCTTTCACTGCCAAAGTGGATGACTCACATTTATCCACATTATAGCTCATCTTCCATGTATTTGCCCATTCACTCAACTTGTTAAAGTCACACTGAAGCATCTCTGTATCCTCTTGACAGTTCACCCTCCCATCCAGCTTTGTGTTGTCTGCAAACTTGGAGATATTACACCTGGATCCTTCATGTAAATCATTGATATATGTTGTGAACAGCTGGGGTCCAAACTGGTCACTGGCTGCCATTTGAATAAAAGACCCATTCATTCCTACTCTTTGTTTCCTGTCTGCCAACCAGTTTTCTATCTAAATAAAAGCCAAAAGAACTGCGAATGCTGTAAATCAGGAACAAAGGCAGAAGTTGCTGGAAAAGCTCAGCAGGTCTGGCAGCATCTGTGAAGAAAAAATCAGAGTTAACATTTCGGGTCCGGTGACCCTTCCTCAGAACCCGAAACGTTAACTCTGATTTTTTTCTTCACAGGTGCTGCCAGACCTGCTGAGCTTTTCCAGCAACTTCTGTTTTTGTTCCAGTTTTCTATCTATATCAGTACACTGCTCCCAATACCACATGCTTTAACATTACACAATGATCTCTAATGTTGAATGGTCAGGCAAAGGCTAGAAGCCACTAGCAGAAGAGCGCACACCTTCACCTTCCATAATGCTGGAAATCAAAAGTGCACAGAAAAGGAAGAAAATGGCTAAAATTACACTCAGAGTGAGCAGGGTGATTGACTTGATCTATGAGGCAGGGGGCTGCAACACTCACTGTTCTTAGGACTTTTAATGGGGCACAACACAGGTCACCAGCTCCTGAAAGGTCTAGCGCAAGTGGCTATAGGCTACATACTGCCTACCCATTCTGCAGTATTGACCCTCTCTGTAGATGGCACCTCCTTGGCAGAGCCACTGCAGGACAACTGTTTGACGGCTACACATTTATGCACAGAGGGATCCAAACATTAGGGATCTTCATTCAGGAGAACTAAAGGTCCCAGCAGCACTCGATTCCATGTCTATGCGTTGTTCCCCTGTTTATAACTTATGTGGTCAGCTGTCACCACAAACCTCAATACATGAAGCCTCTTATGTGGTCAAATAGGCTTATGGTGTGACAATTGCTGAGCAACTAGAGAAAGAGCCTCAAAAGCAGATGCATGAAATTTAATATCGCCAACACTGGTGTACAAAGTTTGAACAGTTGCACTGAAGGGTCTGTTTTTGTGCTGTATGACTTTATGCCAACAAAGTGCTACACTATGTTTTCCTTTTTCTCTCCCTCCCACTACATTTACATGCATGTCCTAGTCCTGTAGTTTGGGGGAGTGAGTCTGCACTGATGTAGACGCTATTTGCTCTGGAGATTTGGCAGGGTGATCCCAGAGGGCACTTGTGTCGAGACAGGGTGTCGAGATGAGTGCATCGCCTTTAACTTCCTGTGATTGGTGGGTGGCAGGCCAGATGGAGATGAAGGGCTGGGCTACCTCTGTAGTATTCAGGGATGCTGTCGTTTTCCATGTAGACTCAAGAGTAAGTGTTACGAGAATAAGTGAAAATCTGAAGATGCAGCCTGTTCCAGTCCATGAGCTGGTGTGTGTACCTGTGCAGACAGTGTCCTTGCTGCAGCAGGCACCACAAGTGCCACACTATGAGTGCTGCTGAGACCTTAGTTCTCCTGAATGAAGATCCTCAATGCTTGGATCCCTCTGTGCATAAATGTGTAGCTGCCGAACAATTGTCCTGCAGTGGCATAGCCAAGGAAGTGCCATCTACGGAGAGGGTCAATAATGTAGATAGCTGCCAACACAGCCCAACATACAGTGTTGAAATACAGAAGCACCCTCTAACTCGATCAGGGATATGGCATGAGGGCTCCTAGAGGCTGATACATGTCAGATGCCAGTGTCTTTGGATGTGGGGTGTGTGTGGCTGGTGTCCATGGAGCATGTCCTGAGATGTTTGTGCCTGGTTCCCAACTTTGAGGTCATTTGGAGCCAGCGACGAGTTTAATCTGCATGGTGTCCACCCTGGTTTCCTTGTTGAGTTTTCTGGACCTCCAGCTCGTTGGTGAGCTTGGTAAGATGAGAGGGTGAATGTTGTTGTGATGAGTTGGGCTGTTAACAAATAATAATGACCATCCATTGGCAACTTGTCACTGCCTAGCAAGAATCTTGCCACACTACGTGTGATAAGCATAAAAGGTGGCCTAATTACAACAATACCAAGATGGGCGTTGCTGCATTTGGTACTTGATTCTACCACATCTCTCCCTATAGCTGATGTCACTCAGATGTCTGTTAGATTCCTCCAGAGTGTTTACTATATTCTTCTTAATTCCTCATAAGTATGCATCAATCCTGTCCCTGTTTCTGGTCAAGTCATTAGGCACTTGTTAGACTTCAGCTGGAGTATTATGTCCATTTCTGGGTGCCACATTTCAGGAAAGATGTGAATACACAGGAGAGAGTGTAGAAGTGATTTATAAGAATGTTTTCAGGGATGAGATACTTCAGTCATGAGGAGAGATTGAGGAAGTTGGAACTGTTCTCCGAGGAGAGAAGAAGCTAAGAGGAGATCTAATAGTGGTTTTAAAAACCACAGGCAGGCAGGATAGAGTAAGAGGGAGAAACTGCCACTACTTTTAAAAGGAACAGGAACAAGAGGGCATAGATTTAAAGTGATTTGCAAAAGATGCAAAGGTCATTTGAGGAAAAAAAGACTTGCCTCAAAGTATTGTGGAGTCAGGTCCAATTGAGTGCATTGGATGGTTGGATAGAAATAACATGCAAGTGTAAAGGGAGAAAACAGAAAATTGGCACTAGGTAATGATGCCTGCACAGACAAGTTGGGCTAAATAGTTTTCTTCTGCACCATATGACTTCTGTGATTGTGTGAAGCACCTTTCTTTGACTCATATTGCTTACCTTGTTCAAAAGTTATCAAATACTTCTTAAAAATAAAAGGAAGCAAGGTGTACAAAATCTGTAGAAATCTCAAGTAATTTCTTTTGTGTATGAGTCCCAAGCTGATTTCAGAATCTGGTAGGAATTACTTATGAAAGTGATGAAGTATCATTCACTTACTTATCTATGGCTAAAAATGATTACCAGTTGGTAAGATAGTGTGTACAAAGATTTCATGAATTTTGGATTTTTAATATACTTCACTGTCTTTTAGGTAATGCTTGCTTGAAGTATCAGGAAAAGTTAAGCTCTACATTGGCTGCTCAGTCCCGATTTCTAACAAACTATGCCGGAACTGAAAATATGTGCCTGGAGGATATTTATGTGGATTGTATCTTGGAAGTATCCAATATCGCTGCTGCTGAAAATGGCTGCTTGTCATTCCTTATTGGACTGGAAGACATCTTTGGACCAGCTGGAATATTAAATAAAGATGCAGATACTGTGCTGATCACTGGGGAAGCGGGAAGTGGGAAAAGCACTTCACTGCAGCAAATCCAACAATTATGGGCAACAAAGCGAGCTTTCCAGGACTTCACATTTGTATTTGCTTTCAGCTGTAGAAGGTTCAATTTCATTGATAAACCCATCTCACTTCAAATGTTACTGTTTGAACATTGCTGCTGGCCTGATGATCACCAAGATGAAGTGTTCCAGTACATCCTGGACCATCCTGAAGAAATCATGTTCCTGTTTGATGGGTTTGATGAATTTAAATTCCAGTTTACAGATGAAGAAAGACACTGTTCCCCCTCAAAGCCAACCACTGCACTGAATCTGATCTTTAATCTTCTTCAAGGGAATTTAATGAAAAACACTAAAAAAGTTATGACCAGCCGACCAAATGCAGTAACTGCCAAATTAAGAAAATATCTGCAGAAAGAGATCACACTAAAAGGTTTCTCGCCAGAGGGAATTGAGAAGTTCATAAAGAAATGCCATAGCAACTCATCAAGTGCAGAACATATTTTGTGTTTTGTTGAGGCAAACTCAGCTCTTCATGGGCTCTGTCATGTGCCCTTTTTCTGTTGGATAGTTTCAAAGTGCCATGAACAGTTAATGCAGAATGGGAGTGATTTCGCTCACACAATGACTGATGTTTATCTGCTGATTCTAGAACACTTTTTATTGCATCTTACCCACATCTGCCAAGGAACAAATGAAATTTTGCTGAGCCATATTGCCACAATCCTCCATCTTGGCAAATTAGCATTGGATGGCTTAAACTCTTGCTGTTACATATTCTCAGCTGTACAGCTACAGGAGGCCGAGGTATCGGAAGAAGATATTTCTTTAGGTTTCCTTGTCAGTAGTCATAGTTTCTCACATGCACGCAATGCAGTTAGTAATAGGAATTACGAGTTTCTTCACATCACTGTCCAGTGTTTCTTTGCTGCACTGTACATCACTTTAAATGATGACGTGGCTCATTCTACTCTTCACTCATTGTTCAAACACAGACAGGAAAATCCATCCGTGTGCATGACGTCAGCAGCCTGCTGTAAAGGTTGGCCATTTTATTGCTGCCAGTTTCATGAAGAAAGTAAGAGGAGAAGTGAAACTCTGTTACAGGAAGCAGAGATGTCAAATGTCCAAATAACAGCAAGCTTTGTTTCGGGGCTATTGTCTGCTAGGCACAGGGACCAGATGGGGAAGAGTTCCCTCTTCCAGAAGCGATCCAAAAAGTACAGACTTGTTAAAAAATACTTAGCAAAGTGTATACAGAAACATTTCCTATCCATATCACCAGCTGTTGGGGGAGAGAAGAAAAGCTTGCATGCTTTGCCAGAATTTGTATGGTGGATTAAATGCATTTATGAAATGCAAGACAGTGATTTGGCCAAAGAAGCAGTTAGTAAACTGGAAGTGGATCACTTGAAGTTGACCTACTGTGGAATAGGGCCTGTTGAATGTAGTGCTCTTGCTTATGCCCTCAAACACTTGAAAAGTCCAGTGGGATTACAGTTGGATTACAACTCGGTTGGTGATTTAGGAATTGAACAGCTCCTTCCCTGCTTGGACATTTGCCACTCTATTTAGTAAGTTTATTTTTAGCTACAAACCATTGTTGCAGATATTAGCAGATGAATGCTTAACAAGTTTGTGCCACAATTCTTTTGTCTGCTATTTTGGGAAAGAAGATAACCAAAAACTCAACTCCAATTTCCTGTCTTTTGCATAAGAACAAACAAGTTATCTGAACAAAGGTTCCTTGTTTGTTGTTATAGATTTGTTATCAAAATAAAAGATAAAAATGTTGTAGGGCAATGGGTATGTATTTTTCCCTGATATTGAAAGTAAGTCATTTCAGGCATTGGTTTAGGAATAAAATGGGATGATTAGCGGGGAAAATAATACAAACAAATTTAAGCAGAATCTTATGGAGATTAATAGGTTTTATTAAATAGACCTGAGTACAATAAGCACTTAATTTTGTGAGATTGTAACAGTAGTTTTCAAATTGTTAGCTTTAACAAAGAAGATGAGAAATGTTTCTCTCAAGTTCTTTTACCCAAAGTTTTTTTGTCTGGTCTCAAGGCTCACTGTTTTCCCTCTAAGTTAGAAAATCATGGGTGTAGGCCCCATTTCCGACACTTAAACACAACTCTCGGCTGACAGTTCTTGCTGAGAAAGTATTGCATTGTTCGTGATTTCATTGTTTGAAATAGATAGTAACCAGGACATAGCAGATCTGATGACATTACATGACAAGGAGCAGATAGTCTTTCTGGTAACCTGGCCAAAATTTGTCCATCATCCAACACCACAAAACAGCTTTTCTGGTCATTTACCTTCATGCTGCTTTTGAAATCTTAAGTGAAGAATAGTAGCTGCTGTAGTTCCTTACATTAACTCAGTGGCTCGCATCAAAACATTAGAAGTGACGTGTTACCAGGTTATAGTGCAACAGGTTTATTTGAAATCACAAGCTATCAAAGCGCTGCTCCTTCATCAGGTGTAGTGGAGGGAAGCACACAGCTACAGAATTTATAGGTGGAGAGATCATTGCAAGATAATTCCAGGTAATTAAGAGTGTCAAAAGACAGTATAAATGGTGTGAGTGGAGTGTTGACAAGCTGAATAACAAATCTTTGCAGGTGATTAAAAGTGTCAAACGGTGTGAATAAAGTGTCAACAGCTATGTAACAGTAAAGGGATGACCTATGATTCAAAGCATCATCAAACACATCACTGTTTTTGGACCTCTTGAAATTGTGAATGCTCGACATTTTTGAATGCTGTTTCTGCACTGAAAATCTGCATGTTTACATATTTGCTACATTGCTAATGTTACCTGTAATAAAATGACAGAAACAGAACTACACGTCATCATAATTTAGAGATACCATTTTCCTTGAAATATGTGAAATGTTGGAAGGTCTTTTTACAAAATGATACTTATCCATTCAAATAATTGTGACTGGAAGAATGTTTATCTGGGTTTAACTTCATGAGATCAAAAGAAATCTGAGCAAGAGAAGGCCATTTGGCCTGTCAAGGCTGTTGGCCATTCATGAAGTTCATGGTTGATCTGATTGTAACCTTAACTCCATTCAACTGCTCCCACATTGTCCTTGACTCCCTTGTAGGTCAAACATCAATGACCCTGCCTTCAGTGCTCTGTGAAGAAGAAAATTCCAAAGTTAATGACACAATGAGAGAAGAAAGTCCTCTATCCATCTTAAATGGGAGATTCAAAGTTTTTAAATTGTATCCTTGTTCTAGATAACCCTGTGAAGACAAACAATCTCAGCATCTAACCTGTAAATCTTATCATATTTACACTGTCAATCCCATCAGAATTTCATATATTTCAAAAAAATCATCTCATTCTTCTAAACTCCACTGAAGGGTCTAGGCCCGAAACGTCAGCCTTCCTGCTCCTCTGATGCTGCTTGGCCTGCTGTGTTCATCCAGATCTACACCTTGTTATCTCTGAACTTAGGCCCAACCTGCTCAGTCTTTCCTTAGAAGGCAACCCCTTCATTTCAAGACTCAGCCTAAGTAAATTATCTCTTAAATGCAGTAACCATTATCCAAACTGTCTGATTTCCAATTTCCCTGATATGTTTCATAATACGATACCAGGTTATAGTCCAACAGGTTTATTTGAAATCACAAGCTTTCAAAGTGCTGCTCCTTTGTCAGGTGAAGTGAAGTCAAATAAACCTTTTAGACAATAACCTGGTGCCATATGACATCTGACTTTGTCCACCTCAGTCCAATACCGGCACCTCCACACCATGTTTCATAATAGTTTACCATACTTCAGGTTTTCTGATGGCTCTTATGTTTATAAACAGGTTGAAATATTAGGGCTGAGTTTTTCCATATTTTGGCTAACTGTCAACTTTAGAGTGTTTCATGGAGGGAGTCCTGGCAATTTTCTTTGTACAATTCTCTGCTGCTCACCTCGTTAAGTATGCCCGTCACTCTAATGTGCTGCTCTTGTACAGTCTTGCAAGCAGCAATGGCAGAAGCGCTCTGCACTGCCAGTATCTTGTGGCATTCATGCTGCTGGTGCCATATTTAAACACTGCTGTGCACCATTTCAAACACCAGAACCAGGAACTGCCCTGTGTTTGTCACTGAACACTTCCAAAGGAGATGTCTGAGAGAGAGATGTTAGTGTGGAGGTTTTGGTGGATGGGCTTGTGGAGAGGATGTCTTTCTTTAGGACAACTAGATGAGATCACACCACTAGACAACATTATAAGAGGCATATACAGAATGAAGAGTTGGAATCATTTTCCCAGGGTAGAAATGTCAATTACTAGGGGAACTAGGTTTCAGGTAAAAGGGGGAATGTTTAAAGGTGTCATGAGAGGCAAGTTTTTTATACAAAGGGTGGTAAGTGTCTGGAATGTGCTGCCAAGGGAGTGGTAGAAACAGATACAAAAGCAATGTTTAAGAGGCATCTTGGCAGATACAAGAATAGGCAATAATAGAGGGATACTGACCACATAAAGGCAAAAGGTTTTTAGTATACAAAGGGTCAGATGATGATGCAGGCTGGGTGGGCCAAAGGGCCTGTTCCTGTGCTGTACTGTTCTCTATTCTTTCTTTGTTCTCTCTGCAGGGGTAAATGGGACCATCTTCTCTCTGTTATGTCAGCCTCACTCTAACTCTGCCACTGCACACACCTCCCACCAAGGCTCATGATCTGCCACTATGCATGCAGCATCCACACTCAATAGTTCTGACCAATCCTATCCCAGCAAACTACTAATCCTTCCTGCCGTCAGCTTTTGCTACTCATACAACCAGAACACTTTACCAACTTTACTCCATTCATACCAGCACTAACAGCTTTTCCAGCCAGTTTCATCTCACTCAATCCCTCCATTTGTCTCAGGACAGGATAATACAGCCTATAATAGGGCCTAGAGGGCAAAGGTGTGTCATTCATATCCTAATCCAAATGAGGAGAGGATCTTTAAGCTCATGGGAGAGGATCAAGACAACTCGTGGGGATGGCGAGACCTCCATGTCTTGGCAAACATGTGAGATTCATTATATTGTGCTGTGCTGTGATCCTATTATCACCACTTTGAACATATTCATGACATGCTGAAGCCTCTACCCCCAGTGTGCAACTTATTCCCTCTCTTCTGCAGGCACTAATGGTATCCTCCTGCAAGAGGCCAGCCACAAGCTCTTTTTCGACCTCTGGAGGATGAAGCCACATATCCCTCAGAGGAAGCACTAACAGGGCTGTGTCCTGCACCATCCATCAGTTCAAATACTTTCACCTTGGTGTGGATTTGAGCCAGATTAGAGTCAGGAGCAACTTCTGGTGAGCACATCACTGACCCATCTTCCCAGCTGGTGCAGGAAGAAATGCCCCAGGCTGTTGGTACTCAATGGACCTACAAGAGACCAGTCACCTGCTCAGCTAAGGGCAGGAGAGGACCCCATGGCATTGGCCATTAATGACTTAAGGCACATGCCAAGACTGTCAGAGGAGCAGTGAGCAGTTTTGTCTGAGACTCTCAGTGAAATAGAGGGGCCTACCAACATTATCGGTACCATGCTGGCTGCAGCACACATGTATCTGGCTGTCTCTATGGACAGGTTGGCAGCTGATGTGGAAACCCAGGTCCAGCAGAGCACTCAGCGGCTGCTGGAAACACATGCACAACAAGTTGGCAACAGCAGGCACCTAAGCCAGGGGTAGGGGGGTCTACAGAGAGGATTGCCAGTGGCCAGGTTTTCGGGCTGTCCCGAGTGCAAAGTCCCTCTGCCTCCACTCTACTGGTGACCTCGAACCCTTGGGAGGTCGAGCTGAGAAGGGTGAGCCTGCAGTTGCATCGGACACTTACAGCATGTCTGGACCCTCTAGCCACAAAAGACCTGGGGTTGCCCTCCCCAAATGCCAAGACCAACAGACTCCACTAGAGGGCAGACTCTCCCAACCCCATCCGTGAAACCCAGGACTGCACTTGGAAGAAGTGGGAGGGCAAGGAAAAAGAAAACCTTCAGAGGGCACATAGGTGGCATAGATGACACTTCATTGCAAATGGAATATCATGTTTTTAAATATATTGGCACTTTAAATTATCATGACAAGCTGCCTGGCTTTTTGTGTCCACATTTTTTCAGACAAAACTACCGTGGGCCTGTGAGTTCTGAATGAAGCAGCAATATGCTATAAGACAGGTCAGGGCAGAGATGCTGTCAGCATCAAAGTACGCTGACAGGGAATGAGTGCCAAGGGAGCAAGCAATTAGCCTTGCGATGTACCCTGCTCTGATAGATGAGATGGTGGCCTGTCCCTTTGTTCAAAGTGATGTGGCAGTAGCATTACGACGGGAGATCTCAGTGAGCTCCAAAAGTGCAACATCGAAGTGGTGAACTGTATTATAAGTGACACTGACATGTGACATGATAACATGGTGAGACTGGTGCTTTGCCAATGCCATTTCCATGAAAGGTGTGGATAGGTGATCGCTACCATGGAGCATGCCCATGGAGTTTATTGGGGAATGCTGACCAAGGTGGAGGCCTGGAGAAGACACTGGTAACCACTTTGACTTTCAAGTCAGGATTTCTACTGTGTAGTTTCTCGCCAATATCAGAGAAAATAGAAGCCTTTGTATAAATGACGCAAGGTTAGGTAACGATGGGATAGTAATGCACGCAACTAGGCCCCTTGCAGCTCCCTGGTGAGATTTTCATTTAGTCAGTATAACCTTAAGTGGAAAATAGGACTTTCTGTCATTTTCTCATTCTTGCTGCGTTTTCCAAACTTTCTCACCATTGTCCACGTCATTCAGATGCTTGAAAAATTCCACCGTTAGTTTTTGTTCTGGCCTGTGTTTCGACTGTACATACATTATGGGCTGGATTTACTGTAGTGTTGCTAGAAACATGGAAATCAGATAGTAAGTTCTGCTGATTAGACATATACGATGGAAAAGCTGGAAGTTGTTCTTTGTGATTCTACATGCTCCAAAACCCTCCATGTTTCCATTTGTTGACAGAATAAAAAAAATTTCTATGGTCTTTTCAATAATTAGCTAAATTTGAGGTGATTCCTCGATTGATTTGATCAACACAAAAACTAGCTATTAAAGTTTGTTTTCAGATTAATACATGCCATCACTTTAAATAGCATATAAGGTTTTATTGATGAAGACTATCTGTGCAAATTTAACAATTCATGTTAATCAGTGAATGGTCATATATTCCAAACATATCATCATGTTTCATTGATTGTTTAAAACCTACAAAATCTGATTGAGTTTAAAAATGCTGCCAATTTATTCAGATGAACCAAAGACAAGTTAAGGCCCTAACCTATACAACTGGTTTAAAACCATGCATTTAATGTCAGAACACAATTTCTTTATTTCATTCTTATTTTTCAATATCTTGTTTTCAAAAAAAGTCTATTCTGAGGTAGCAGAGATAGCAAGAACTGCCGATGCTGGAGTCGGAGATAACACAGTGTGGAGCTGGAGGAACACAGCAGGCCAGGCAGCATCAGAGGAGCAAGAAAGCTGACGTTTCGGACCCTTCTTCAGAATTTCTATTAATTTCCAAGTTCCCTGCCCCCTCCCCATTTCTGAAAAAGGGTCCCGACCCGAAAGGTCAGCTTACCTGCTCCTCTGATGTTGCCTGGCTTGCTGTGTTCCTCCAGCTCCACACTGTGTTATTCTTAGGTTGCAGTAAAGTTTTAAAGTCAATGACTTTAATATTGGTCTGAAACTTAGAACTATACAGAGTGTTGTACTTATGTTGTATGCTAAATGGAGAAAAGCTCTTACTTTTGCCAGCCACATCAGTGAATAATTATCACATCCATTGTGACAGAATTTGTTGGCCATTCCCAACCGCAATTGAGAACATTTTTTTAAATTTTGGTGAATTATTGAAAAAAGGTTTTTAATTACCTTAAAAATGTTAGCTGAAATTGGAACAAAGAGCATTACACTGGTATAAAACCACACTTGAGCTCTTATTTAGGCTACAACTCACAAGTCTCTATATTCGAATAGATACAAAAAAAAATTCCAACAATTAATATGTTGGTGATTTCTATTTGTCCCATTTGGACAGCAAACACTTGCATGAATATTCATGGTTGCAGGGAATTTGAGCTGCTACCTAGAGATGTACAGATTCCTGAAAATTTATCATGATGGACTTTGATCAGTTTTACCTCAAGGAGAGTTGTCTGGAATGACTATTTTAGAAAGCAGTAATATATTTAGGTTATGTTACACGTGGATTGAACATTGTTAGTGTAATTAGACATTTTTGATTTAAAAATATGTTCAATGGAATAAATATATTAAAATTGAGTTGTTGAAGTTTTTTTTCGATGTTGATTATAAAACGTAACTAATCACATGTTTGCATCTTTCAGCCTCCGGGGAAATGACATTTCTGATCAAGGAGTTTCCAAACTGGTTGACCGAGCTCTTGACAGCTGTACTTTGCAAAAGATTGCGTAAGAACAATGCAGTGTGTTTCTCTTAACAAGTGAAATTACTGATGTACAATAAATGCTGACCTAGGCAATGACAACCACATCCTGGAAAGAATTTTGATTTTAAAAACATGGTATTTGCAGCTATTAAAAGTTTCAAATATTGGTTATTGATTTTAAAAAAATGTAATGATAAGGAAGTAAATGTAATAAGACAGAATGGAAGATGACAATGCACATGCAGTTTTGTTTCTCGATACTTCTAGTCTCATTCCCAGAGGCACAGCCATCTATAAAGAGCAGGGAATGTGGACCTGGGTGAGCCTGAAATTTGGAGAACTGGAATATAACATATCAAATTGGCTCTTTAAATTACCGTGACAATCTACCTCGCTTTTTGTGTGCCCTAAATGGCAAGGCCAGTCAGAACTTACTGTGAGCCAGTGAGTTCTGAATGAAACGGAATGCGTTATAAGGCAATTCATGGTGGAAGTTCTGTGGGAATCCATGTAAGCCTGAAGACACAGGGAGCCAGCACTTCCTACCTCATTTATATTCCCCAGTAAACAACCAGTACACCCCACCTAGACCTATGAGCAGCCCTCTCTATTGGTTGCATCTCTACTTCGACCTTATTTCAAAAGATTTCTTATTTGGGCGTAACATAAATTTTCATGAGATTTCTAACAAATGCTGTACCAAGTCTGAGAATTGTAAAAATCTGATTGCATACAAAAGTATGTTTTGGGGACGTTATTTTATTGTTCAAATCTCTGTTTTTAAGGTTATTTCACAATAATTTAACTGACGCATGTGCCCAGAATTTTGCAAAGCTTCTGAAACACAGGGACAACTTTCTTGCATTAAGGTAAGACAAAAGTTCCAAGTAAAGTTAACAAATTTAGTTGCTAAAATCCTGAAATTCCATTTGGATGTCAAAGCTTAATTTGGATGAAACTGAAACAGAAATTGCTGAAGAAACTCAGGCAGGTTTCATATTTCCAGCATCTGTAATTCTTTTTGGCTTTTTTTTCTTAAATTGGATGAATTCATTGATGTGCATTGGCACCAGATTTCACAAGAATTCTGCTCTATACCAAATTTGGAATGCGTTCAGAGTCCACCATTCACCATTCCTCTCTCTATCAACAGGTGTATCTGCATTACTCAGGAAATTTCACACAGAGTGCACTTCTAACATCTCAACAAAACTATCTCTGGTTATAAGCTGTCCCAGAATATGCACAGTCAAAAGCAATTTTTCCCAGTGGATTGATTACCTCAGATATGCAAACTTATGTGAATTTATCGTGAGAGACATAGAATCATGGAGTTATACAGCGTGGAAACAGACCCTTCGGTTGATCTCCTCTGCGGTGACCAGATATCACCTGATCCAGTCCCATTTGCCAGCATTTGGCCCATATCCCTCAAAATGCTTCCAATTCACATACTTATCCTGATATGTTTTAAATGTTGTTATTGTACCCACCTCCTCCACTTCCTCTGGCAGCTCATTCCATATACGCACCACTAACTGCATGAAAATGTTGCCTTTTTAATGTTGCCTCAGGTCCTTTTTAAAGCTTTCCTTTCTCATGTTAAACCTGTACCCTCTAGTTTTGGACTCCTCTACCCTGGGAAAAAGACTTTGGCTATTCACCCCATCTGTGCCCCTAAATGATTTAATAAACCTCTAGAAGGTCACTCAGCAGCCTCCGATGCTCCAGGGAAAAATGTCCCAAGCCTATTCAGCCTCTCCCTATAACTCAAACCCTCTAAACCCCTGCAACATCCTTGTAAATCTTTTCTGAACACTTCCAAGTAAAATTTGGCTTTAGGAGCAGTCTTTGAAGTTCCAGGACTTTTGCTGTGATGTAGAAGGTTGTTTACTGATATTGTAATTCCTCATGTTATTAAAGCATTGCTCAAAGGAATTACTAGCAGTAAAACTTTCTTTTGTCAGTATGTTGATACAAATTAGTGCTTCCTTTTCCTTTGTCACCACCATCATACTCATTGCATAACGTGTAAAAACATTTAAGGCTTAAAGAGCAACAAGAATGAACAAAAAAACTCCTGCTGAAACCAATATCTCACTATGTAGAGAATGTGTTTAAAACACATCCAAATCTTTAAAAGTTAAATGGGGTATCAGTTCATGGATATCCTTCACTTTTCTATGAAAATTGGCAAATCTTTTTAATTTGATCCTAAACCCAAGAAAGTTTATGCTTAGAAGCCCATTCCATGTCTTCCTTCACTGGAAGGTGAACTTATTTTTTTAGAGAGCCAGCTTTGCTTAGGTTTCCTAAATTAAGAATTTCCACTTCTCCTCTACGTAGTCAACTATAGCACTTGCATTTTTGTTATCATAGTTTGAGGTTCCTAACTCAACAAATAAAAGAGCAGCTGTAAAACAATTGTGCTGTTGTTTCTCATCAAAACATTGTCCCAATGATAGCTGAGCCTCACAGGTTAGGATTGTCCCCACAGCTCAGAAAAACCCTTTGTGGTTTCCCCCTCTTTAGCCCTGTAAAGTCCTACAGCTCCAAAACCCTCTGAGATAATCTGCCTTCCCTCTGTTTTTGGCCTCATCCGCATTCCTGATTTTAATTTCTACACAACTGGAGACATTCAGATGCCAAATTCCTAAACTTTGGATTTCCCTCTCTAAGCAGGAACATAGGAACAGGAGTAGGCCTATCAGCCCCTTCAGCCTGCTTCGACATTCATTAAGGTCATAGCTGATCTATGGTCTAACTCCTTGAGCCAATATCCCTTGATACCCTTGCTCAATAAAATGTTGTCTATCTCAGACTTAAATTTAACAATTGAATTAGCGTCGATCGCTGTTTGAGGAAGAGTTTCAAACCTCCACTACTCTTTGAGTGTAGAAGTACTTCCTAACACCTGTCCTGAATGGCCTGCTCTTAATTCTCAGATTATACCTGCTGGTTCGAGAATCTTCAAGCAGTAGATATAGTTTATATTTTTTCTATCCTACTTTTCCCTGTTAATTTCCTGAGGACCTCAATTAGATCTCCCCTTAACCTTCTAAATTCTAGCAAATAAAGGCTTAATTTGTCTAATCTCTCATCATTACTAAACACCTGAAGTCCTGGAATGATCCCTGTAAACTTGTGTTGAATTCCCTCCAGGGTCAAAACATCCCTGCTAAGGTGTAGCACCCAGACCTGCTCACAGTACTCCAAGTGGAGTCTAACAAGAGTTTTGTAAAATTGCAGCAAAATATATTCATCCCTCGAGATATGAAGGCAAGCATTCCATCAGCCTACAGTGGTTCCCTCTCTGCATTTCTACTTTCTTTCTTTAAGACATTCCTTCAAACTTACTATGACATTTAATATTTTGTTGCCCATTCTAATATGTCTTTGCGTCAATTTTTTTTTCTCATAATGTGCTTGGAAAGTTTTTTTTGGGAGGAGTTACTATGTTTGAAACACAGAATAAATGCAAGTTGGTGTTTGTGCTGCACTTGGCTTTGGGGCAATGTGAATAAATTGCAAACATAGATGTCTGAGTCCCTGTGTTCAGGAAATTAAAAATCGCCGTAGATCCTCTTGTTGAAGTGTTGGGTTTGTGTTTGTGTGTGAACCTACAACTTCCCCGCTGTATGTGTGGAACCTAATAAAGGACTTTTGTAAAGCCTTTGCAGCCCATGCACCAGCTTCAGCTTTTGTGAAGACTTCTGATTTGTTGGGGATTGACTAAGCCGCGATTGAGGTTTGTCAACCAACAGTTAATCTACATTCTATTTTGAAAAAAAAAAACTATGTTTTTATGCCAAATCTGCTGAATTTTGTCTCATGAGATGAATGGCTTTCGTTACTGTTACCTTTTATCTATTGCTTGTTAACTGCCTTAGGTGTTTTAGGTGGTAAAATCAAATTTTTGAATTAAGAAAGGTCTAGGTGGTTTTCAAAGTGGAGTGTCTATGGGCAATTTCTTTACAGCTACAGATTATAGTGATTGCTCTGAAAGGTCCTTTTATGCCAATAACCATTGTTTAACATTTCCAGGCTAGGCAACAACCACTTAACAGCTGTTGGGGCAGAAGTGCTGGCAGAAGGTTTAAAACAGAACAACTCCATCCAATATTTAGGGTATGTACCTAACTCTTATTTTCATTGTTCTGCATATCATGTATTGACACTGAACTTCGTACACATTTCAGGCACATTGAGTGGAAAGGCTGACTAAAATTCTTAAATGAGAACAAATTCTTTCTGTCAGGCTTAGCGCATTGTTAATCATGCTACAGTAGAAAGGTGCCTTCATAATCGGAAATTAATTCTTAATACCAGAATCTAGGCTACATCATATATAATATTTAGGAGGTAACTTTTAAAAACAATGGAAAGTAAAATTTGACGGTTGTGAAATAGGTAGCCCAGACAATCAATTTCCCACCATTAAAGTACAATGAACTCCATTTCAATAGAATATATTCCCATAATATCTTGCGTTGTGACCGTGAAGTCATTTTACACTGTTTACTGTTTGTTTGTAATTTTGAGATTCATAAAATGTTTACTTCAATGTTTATCCAGACTTTGGGGAAATAAAATTGGAGGAGCTGGTGCTTGTGCTTTGGCAGTAGCTCTTGAGAATAATACAAGCTTGTTGTGGCTAAGGTAGGGATACTTGCGTAGTAAAGCCTCCAGAAAAATTTCTTGATGCAGAGTTCATTATTAAACCCTATTGTGTTTAGATAAGTATTTCAAAGGACTCATTCTCACTGTTAGTCTCGTAGGTAACAACGTTGACAGTCGTGGAGCCAAGGCTTTGGCTTTAATGCTGAAAAAGAACACCGTCCTCGAGGAGCTCTGGTAAATGTCTCTATGACATTTTCAAGGGAAACTGACTAAATACATTTGGTGTCAGGTTGTTTTGGGATGGGGTCAAATCATGAATCAGACTGCCTCATGAACTTGTTATTTATTATCTTGGTTATTGATACTTGGGATTTTGCAATTCTTTTAAAGAATCACTGTCCTTTTTGATTGGTTTATTTGCTAACTGAGGTACAAATTCCCTTGCAGGTAAGCAGAGCAGGAATGTGAACATGTGGCTGAAGGAATGTTATGGAAAAGAGGGTTTCCATTTCAGGTGTTATTAGAACCAGTGCTGCAGAGTACAGTAATATTCTCCAAGCAGAGACTGTGAAATTCTGCAGCACTTTTGTTTTTAAATTCAGCCTAATTCTCATTGTTAATGCTCAGGGACCTGCAATCTCTTCCCTGGCCTCCAACAGCAGCCTGGAATACAGCTTACTTGGCCTTGGGGATTTCTTCATTTTAAATTCCATAAAACTACTAATATCTCTTCTCCCTCAATGCTCATTTATTCAAGTATATCACAGTCCTTCTCCCTGATTTCTGCACCTACATTATCCTTCTGTATAGTGAATACAGATGCAACATGATGATCTAAAGCCTCACCATGTCTTCTGGCTGCATACACACATTTCCACTCTGGCTCCTAATGGACCATACTCTTTCCCTCATTATCTTCTTGCCCTTAATATACCTCTAAAATGCCTTTGGAACTTTCCTCCAGTATTATTTCATAACCCCTCTTTACTCTCCTAATTTCTTCTGTATGTAATTTTCTTTTGTTCTGTTCTAATACTTCCCCTGTTTGAGCCCTCAGTGTCAGCCATAAGTTCCCCTTTTTTGTCCTTATCCAAACCTGTACTTCCCTTGATATTCAAGGTTGTCTGGACTTGTTGGCCCCGCCCTTCTCCTTTTACAGGAACATGTTGACTCTGAACGCTCACAACTATTTTTTGACTTAGTCTCATTGCCGCGATGTCAGCTCTGCTACGAGTTGTTGCTCCCAGTCCACTTTGGCCAGGTCCTATCTTATCATTTTAAAATCATTCTTCTGCCAATTCAGAATCTTTACTTCAAGTTCATTATTTCTCTTTAAGTTTATCTTTTCCATAACTACCTTAAATCTTACTGCATTATGGTCACTATCACTGAAATATTCCCCCACTGACACGTTGACTATTCTCTAAAATTAGATCCACTGCTCCCTTTCCTATAGTGTCTTCTACATGCTGGCTAAAAAAAGTCTCATAGATACATTTTAAGAATTCCACCAAATCTGAGCCTTTCACATTCAGTCTGTGCGAGTTCATTTTGGGGAAGTTGTGGTCCCCTACAATTACTTTTACTCTTCTCTGAGATTTCACTACATATCTGTCCTTCTTTCTTGCCCTGATTACTGGAGGTTATTTTTTTCATTCACAGGATGAGGGCATCACTGGAAAGGCCAGAATTTATTGCCCCTCCCTAATTGCCCAGAAGGCTGTTAAGAGTCAAGCACATTGCTGTGGGTCTGGATTCACACATAGACCAGACAAGGATGGCAGTTTCCTTCTCTAAAGGGCATGAGATACAGAGTGATGCCAACAGTGCAGGTTCAATTCCCATACTGGCTGAGATTACCATGCAGGTTCCATGTTCCTAACCTTACCCCTCACTTAAGGCGAGGTGTCCCTCAGTTTAAGCTCACCACCAGCCATCTCTCTCTAATGGGAGAACAGCCTGTGGCCTGCTAGAAATTTGGGGACTTTAGCATTTACCTCTACTTGTCAATGTATCACCCTCTAGTGTACCTCCCACTCCTGCAAAGTTGGTTTAGACCCCCACCAACATTATGAGCAAACATCCCCCTACCCCATTAAGAATGTTCTGGTTCAGATGCAGCCTGTTAGACTTTTACAAATCTCAGTTTCTCCAGAAATAGACTCGATGATTCATGAATACAAAGTCCTCCCTCCTGCTTCAAATCGTCAGCCATGCAGTCACCTGTTCTGTCCGCTGTATACTCGCTAGCACATAGCACTGGGAGTAATCCAGAGGTTACAACCTTTGAGTCCTGCTTTTCAATCTGCTACCCAGATCCCTAAATTCTTGTTGCAGGACATCATCCCTCTTTCTACCCATGTCATTGGAATCTACGTGAGCCATGATCTCTGAGTGTTTGCCATTCCCCTTCTGTGTGTCTTTCGGGCATTCATTGACATCCTTGACCCTGGCCCCGGGAGGAAACACGCCATCCTGGAATCATGTCTGCAGCCACAGAAACACCAGTCTGTGCCCCTCATTATTGAGTTTCCTACCACTATTGCCCTTCTTTGTTTTATCTTCCCTCTCTTGTACCAATGAGATCTGGCTGCACATACAGGGGAATTGTTACACTCATAGTTTTCCACGTGGAATACCTGTTGCTGTGTGAGATGCAGTGTGGGTCTTCCCTGACTATCTGCCCCTCTTCATTCTCAGAATGGGGCAGTCGCCCATTCCTTCTCTGACTACATTTCCTTAAGCTGCACAGTGATCACATCTGAAAATGTGCTATTCGCATAACTCTAAACCTCACGATGCTCTGCTGTATCTCCAGCCAATGCTCACCCTCCAAAAACTGACTCAAGCTGGTCAACTCAATGTGCCAGAGGAAGTAGTAAATGCAGGTATAGTCTCAATATTTAAAAGACATTTGGACAGATACATGAATAGGTGAGGTTCAGAGCGATGTGGGCCAATTGCAGTCGAGAGGGACTAGTTTAGTTTGGGAAACTTGGTCGGCATGAACACAGGGACTGTTTCCATGCTATATGACTCTAATATTCTGTGACACTTCCTGCAGATTGGTCATCCATGCTGCCAGAGCATCCAAGACTCCCCAGGTTGAGCTTGGGACTGAGCTACACACGAGACTGAGCTCTCCTGCCATACTTTTCGTAAACATACATTAACCTTTAACTTAAGCCAAATAGAAAACTAAGTAAGTTTCTTTTCTTTAAAAGAGAAGCTTAAATATTTCCTTTAATTCAGATTTAAAGTGGAGAAAGAAACAGAGCTTGCCCACTGCTCATCAATCAGCCCTCTGCCTTGTGCTAACGTCACTTTCATAATGACAGATATTGTCATTAATGGATTCATTTGTGAAGGTAGAGGAGGTAGATGAGGACAAGTTCCAGAAAATCCTACCACCACCTGACATAGACCTAGTCTATCAACTATGCCTTAAGACTCAGCCAGCTTGGTCACTTGCCTTTCTTGGTGATGGATATTGACCTTTCCCACCTAGAGTCCACTCTGTGACCTTGCTGCTGTCAGCACTTCCTCCAAGTACTGCTCAACATTGAGTAGCACTGATTCTTCTTTCAAGTGGGGAGGCGGTAGATGGTAATCAGCAAGAGATTTCTGTGCCAAAGTTTGACCTGATGTCATGAATCTTTACGGGATCTACAGCCAATTTTATCAACTCCCAGGGGAACTCTTTTATGGCTGTATATAGCTGTGCTAACTCGTTTGGTAGGTCTGTCCTGCCTGTAGAACAGGACACATCCAGGAATAGTGATGGTGGCATCTGAGGTATGATTCTGTGGGTATGACTATGTCAGGTTGTTGTTTGACTCGGCCATGATATACTTCTTCCAATTTTGGCACAAGCTCCCACATGTTAATAAGGAGGATTTTGGCAGATTGACAGGACTGGGTTTGCTGTTGTTATTTCTGGTGCCTAGGTCAATGGCAGGTGTCCATCCATTTAGTTATTTTGTTCAGACTTCCTTATGGCTTGTACAATTGAGTGACTTGTTAGGTCCTTTCAGAGGATATTTAAGTGTCTCTCATGTTGTTGTGGGTCTACAGTCAAACTGGATGGTGAGTTAGCCAACAGCCTTTCAGTCGTGTGACGATGAATTGGAAGACCTGAATTAACATTGATCATTGGGAGACGATGCAAGCAGTTGTCAGATCGGTGGGCTTGTTTATCCTAAATTAACTTGGTAATAATGAGGTATGCCGCACAACAACAGTAGCTGCTGTTGATGAACTGACTGTACTTTTCCCTTGGAATTGCCTGAAGGGGATCTGTGTCATTCTTCGTTTGGCAGATCCAAATCTCAACGTTGGTTAATTTTTTGCAAAGTACAGTACTCCAGAATTCTGGAGGCCTTAGATGGTATGCACTATAAGGTGCCTTCCTATCTGCCCAAGTTCTTGAAGCAGGTCTTTAACATGCTTGTTCAATGAAATGTCCTGTCACCTGACTTTCATTATGTCACTCCTGGGTGTAATTGCTCGAGTCCCTCATGGGTGCTATGAGCCATATTTTAAATGAGTATCTATTGTCTTTGAAAAGCCAGCCCGTGTGTCTGCTTTGATGTGCAGAGAAATTAGAATAGTTCAGAATGAAAATATCATGGAGTCCTTCACCATCACCACCACCACCAATACGTCCCCCGGTCCTCCAGGAATATCGCACATATCTGCATAAAGATCTTTTAGGGATTGCACACCAGTGGCTTATCATTTTTTCTCCCTGTGGATTTATAGGTCTGTGAGCAGGAGACTCATGTTCCAACTCCTGCTGACTCAGTTCAACTTGGCTTTCATTTGAGGTCTAGTGTAACACAAAGGAACAAGAATAGGCTAGTCAGCTCCTTGACCCTCTTCTGCTGTCAGTGCAATCATTGCTGATCTGTGAATTAATTCCATATATGTGTCTTTCCTCAATATCCCTCAACATTTATGGATAAGAAAAATCTATCAACCTCAGATCTGAATTTAATGATTAACCTCATATCAACTGCCATTTGTGTTTAGAGTTATTCCCTAATATCACTCTTAAAAGGTCTGAATCCAATTTATAACATATGCCCCACTGTCCCAGACTCCTAACTAATGAAAATAGTTTATTTCTATCATTTAACTTCATTTACCCAATCTGTTATTCTTAATATCAAAAACATATTTGGTAAAAATGCCCCTTAATTTTTAAATTCCAGGAAATACATCCCTAGTGTCTGGAACCCCACCTCATAATTTAACTTTTGCAATCCCGGTAACATTCTGATCAGTCAATGCTGCATTCCTTCCTGAAGTATGGAGCTGCTGGCAGTACTCATTGCGTGATCTCACCCAGACTTTGTATTGATTGAAGTAAAGCTTCCAAACTCTTATATTCTAATCCTCCAGATGTAAATGCCAGCATTCTATTAGCCTTTGCAACCATTTTCTGTACCCGATCTTAACATGTTGCTCAATTTACGTGGACATAAACCTCTTTGGACTACCACTGTTTTTACTTTACATCTTTCAGAAAGTACTCTGTTCTATTCCTTTTAGGTCCAACATGGTTGTTCCCACATTAACTAAGTTTAAATCCATTTGTCAGAAAATAATAAGAGAGGAAATACTGTTAATGTATTTTTGTACATTTATGTTTCCATTACAGTTCTGCCATCTTTGTGTCATTGCCAAAATTGGAAAAAAAGTTTCGAATTCTATCATTCGAAGTCATTAATAAGCAGTCGAGGCTCCAACAAAGATCCTAATCACTAGTCACTACCAGTCCTGGCAATTGGTGTACCTGTCCATTCCCCTCCTCTCTGACTCCTTGCCCTTAACTAATTTCCTAACCAGGTCAATAATTTCCCACGATTCCATGGATATAGCTTAAAGTGTTTTGTGACTTTTTCAAATATTTTCTGGAAGTCCATGACAAAAACTTTGAGAGATATTGTTACATCTTCAAAACATTGTAAGAGTTGTCAGGTATGACCTACCCTTTATAAATCTCTGCTGGTTTTCCATGAGCAGCATGAAGTTTCCAAGGTGTCCAGACATGCTATTTTTACTTATGGATCCGAGCAATTTCTTGACAACTGAGTTTAGGCTGCATGGCTAATTTTCCCCTCTCCATAGGACCATAAGACATGGGAACAAAAGTTGCCATTCAGCCCATCAAGGCTGCTGTGCTATTTAAGGAGATCATGGCCAATCTGATAATACTCAATTTGATTTTCCTGCCTTATTCCCATTATCCTAATTCTTCTAAACTCCAAAGTGTATAAGCTCAAACTACTCAACCTGTCCCCATTGGGAAATCCCTCCATACCCAGAAACAACTTAAAAACCACCTCTGAATTGCCTCTAACATCAGTATATCTTTGATTGGATAAAGGCAGTAAAACTGTTCATGGTATTCCACAGGGTGGTCTAATTAGTGCCTTATCTAGTTTTAACACAACCTCCCTACTTTTATACTCCACTCCTTGTGAAATAAAGGCTAATATTCAGTTTGCCTTTCCTATTACTTGCTGAACCTGGATGCCAGCTTTTTTGTGATTCATGCACAAGGACTCCCAAATCCCTCTGTCGTGCAGCTTTCTGCAGTTTTTCCTTATTTAAATAATATTCAGTTCCTCTGTTCTTCTGCCCACGTGTAAAACCTTACGTTTTCCCATCTTCCAAGTTTTTGTCCATTTTCTTAACCTGTGCAGGCTTTTGTGCCATCCTTACCACTTGCCATAGCAGATGATAGTGATTCCACTTCTATATATAGTAAATGATTGTGGCCACAGTACTGATTGCTGTGAGACTCCACGAATTACAGGTTGCCATCCTGAAAATGCTCCCTTTTTTCCCAATTCGATCGTCTATTATGTGGCCAATCCTTGATCCATGATTATTTACTAACCCCAGCATAAAAGACTCTTACCTGATTTGGTAGCCCTGTGTGAGGTACTTTATTGAACATCTTTTGGAAATCCAAAAATATTACATCTACTGGTTCCTTTCTATCTATCCAGCTTGTTTCTCTCAGAACAAGAACTATCAGAAAATCTCACACAAGTAGATAAGAAAGCACCTTTTGAGAAGTCAGCAGAGTCATAGAGTAATACAGCATGGAAATGGGCCCTTCGGCCCAAACTTGTCCATGCTGACCATGGTGCTGACTCAGCTAGTTCCAGTTGCCCGTCATTTGGTCCACATCCCTCTAAACTTTTACAATCCATGTACCTATCCAAATGTTTTTCAGATGTTGCTAAACATTTTTTACCTACCTCTGGCAGCCCATTCCATATATGCACCACTCTCTGCATGAAGAAGTTGCCTTTTAGGTCCTTCATAACTCTTTTCCCCTCACCTTAAACCTATGCCCTCTAGTTTTCAATTTCCCATCCCTGGGAAAAAAGACTGTATGCATTCATTCTATCAATGCTCCTCATGATTTTATACACCTCAATAAGGTCATCCCTCATTCTCCTATGTTCCAAGGAATTAAGTCCTATCCTGGCCAACCTCTCCCTGTAACTCAGGCCTATTAGTCCTGGCAACATCATTGTAAATCTTCTTTACACACTTCCCAGTTTAATTATGTCTTTCCTATAACAGGGTGACCAAAACTATACACAATACTCCAAGTGTGGCCTCACCAATGACTTAAATTACTGTAACATAATGTCCCAACTTCTATACTCAATGCCTCGACCGTTGAAGGCCAGCATGCTAAATGCCTTCTTCCCCACCCTGTCTATCTTTGACACTGCTTTCAACGAATTATGTTGTGTACTCCTCAGTCCCTCTATTCCACAACACTCCTCAGCACCTTACCATTTACTGTATAAGTCCTACATTGGTTTGACTTTGCAAAGTGCAACACCTCACACTTATCTCTATTGAATTTCATTTTTCAACCCTCAGCCCACTTTCCCATCTGATCAAGATTCTTCTATAATTTTTGATAGCCATCCTCACTATCAGTGATACCTCCTAATATTGTATCATCCACAAACTTACTAATCATGCCTTGTACATTCACTTCCAGATCATTTATGTAAATAACAAATAACAAAGGCCCCAGCACTGAACCCTGTGGCACACCACTAGTCACAGGCCTCCAGTCTGAGAAACAACCTTCAAACATCACCCTTCAGCTTCCTACCATCGAGCCAATTTTAAATCCAATTAGCTAACTCTCCCTGGATCCCACGCGACCTAACCTTCATGACTGGCCTGCTGTGCAGGACCTTGTCAAATGTCTTACCTAAGTCCATATAGACAAAATCCACTGCCCTACCTTCATCTATCCTCTTAGTTACCTCTTTGAAAAACTCTAAAAGATTTGTCAGTCATGACATCCCGTTCTCAAATCCATGCTGACTATCCCTAATCAAATCTTGACTATCCAAATGTTGGTACTTAGTGGTATATTTTCCTGTCATGTCTTCAGCCATCTTAGTTGCTATTCTGTTCTTGCCCTGTTTTGTATGGCAAGTTCCAAGAAGCCTGGGATACTCAAGTGAGTATCTTGATTGCAATTTTACAGTCTGCAGTTAAGTTAGGAAATTAGTGGGTTGGGGCCAGCTTCCCAACATTGTCAATTTCCTACCTTTAACATCCCTCACCCCCATGTCAATTCCTATACCCACACACTTTTCAACATTCAATCCAGCCCATAGACACAAACATCACAGAAAGAAGCCATTTGGTCCATCATTCTTGTGCCAGCGACTTCTAACTGAATTTCTTGGTGATTTTGATGACAATGGGATCACAAAGTACCCAGTCTCTGATCATACTGAGAAAACTGAGCTCTGTACAAACAAGAGAATATTTATCAGCCAGTGCCACTAAATATTTCATTCTCTCGTCACAGACTCCAGCACTCTTCCTGAATTCTCAGTGGGGGCAAGACAGCTTGAGGAAGCAGGGAGTTCTGAAGGTAGAAACGCGTGGAGGGAGAGGTGCTAGCAAGCATTAGGAACTAGGCAAGAGGGCCGAGAATGGTGAAGGTTGGAAATAGGTGGCTTTGGGAACAGAATAGACAAAGAACCAGCTGGAATTGGTTGGGCCATGTTACAGGATTGCAGAGACAACCTAAAGTGGGAATCACCATAACCTACAGAACTGAGAAACAAATACAATAGCAAGTAAGCGTATTTTATTGATTTCTGTGACATGTCAATCAAACAACTCTCAGAATCTGTTTGGCCAAGTGAGCATTTCATAAAATATTTAAAACCAGGCTCACTTGAGTAGATCAGTTAGTTGGTCTGTTGTGTTTGGAAAGGTGACAGCTGGTTTTCCCGCCAAAATTATCTCGTATCAAGTAGCCTTTAATGCATACCAGTATGTTTAAAATAAACTTTATTTGAAAGTAGAAGTCCAGTATACCTCTCACTTGTTAACTTTTTTTGCAGTCTTCAGGACAACTGTTTAGTTGACGAAGATATGCTTCACTTTGCAGCAGGACTCCAAAACAACTCAAGCTTGAAGGTTCTCAAGTACGTGGTGATGTCTCAATAAATGTTGCCTAAACTCTAATTGTGCACAAAGATTCATACAGCACAGAAGCAGGCTATTCAGAAAATTATCACTTTGAAAGAAACGTCTAGATCTTTGGAAGAAGTATTCAAATAATTCTATTCTTTTGATCTCTGTCCACAGCCCTGCAAAGTTTTATTTGTGCTGTAATTTGTCAGGAATTTTAAGCTTGCTTGAAATCATGAGCAAGATTATTTTTCCTGAGCTGGGTATATTAAGAAAAAATCAAATGATGCGTTTCCTTCCACTTCAGGCAATTATTTGATTATTCGTTTTAATTTCATCATTTTAAAAGGGCTATTCTTGATCAACATGTTTCTACTTATTCCAGATATATAAGGTGTTCTGTTTTCCCATTGTTTGTTGAGTCTGATTTGTTGTTTTGCATATGAGCCAGTTTTTCTCTTTCCTTTCTGTTGTTGCTATTCTGATTCAGCTGTACCAGAGTTTCTCAGCTAGATGCTGTATTACTTAAATTAACAAAGAGTTGGTATTGCTGTTGCCATTGTGGTAGCTAGTTTAAATTAATCGTTTTAACCATATATTGTTGAGCTTTGATAAAAATAAATTTAGGGATAATCCTTTCTGATGGCCTGGAAAACGTCCCGATATTTTCAATAAACCAACATATCTGACATAAATGCCTGCTGTACCTTTCAAAAGGCTTTGATGTAACGTAGGACCACAAAATACAGAAGCAGAATTAGGCCATTCAGCCCATCAGGCTGCCATGCCATCCGATCATGGCTGAAATGTTTCTCAACCCTATTTTCCTTGTTCTCCCCATAACATTTGATCTGTTACTAATCAAGAACCTACTTATTGCTGTCTTAAAGACACTCGAAGACTTGGCTCCTGCAGCCTTCCGAGGCAATGAGTTCCATATATTCACCAACTGAAGTGTTCAGGGAATTGCACATGTTTTGATGACAAGAAAAATGATTCAGAGATTAAGCAACCTGCTTGCAGAAGTAGAGGACACAGACTGAATAGGTCTATGAAAGGAATGAACCATGGTGAAAGAGATCTATTCAGTTTCACGGTTAAGTGTATGCGTGCAGATTTCTGCATCCCCTGATAATCACTTCTGAAGCAGAGATGGAAGTTACATATGGAGTCACTGCAGAATCCCGTATGTAGCAGACTCCAAAGGGATTGCCAAGGAAATTGAAGATTGCACTGAGCAATGCCCCCATACCTGGAACCCTCTGAAAATATCCATTTAAATCTTAATTTTATCAGAACCCTGTAAATCTTAAGTAAATGGCTCAGGAAAAAAAAAGACCATTGAAAACCTGTAACTCCTGAGTAACAAACTGATGCCACAGCTTACATTCACAGCCCCAAATACACTTAACCCACACCACTTACCCCCTCCAGAACTTAACACCCAATATCCTTCTTGCCCCCAACACCTCACCTCCTCAAGGGACTGACCTTTCCTCTCTTGCAGCCACATTCCCTCCCCACCCACCATATTCTGATTCTTCGGAATGCAGAGTTCTGAAGAAGAATAATATTGGACTCGAAACATTACCACTGCTTCTCTCTCTACACATGCTGCCTGACCTGCTGAGTTTCTCCAGCACTTCGTTTTTATTTCAAAAATCCAGCATCCACAGTATTTTGCTTTTACTTGAGTAACTTCGCTTCCATGCAAATAGAATGTCCATACCATGATTTTCTGTTTCTCACTGCCTACAGGCTGTCTAACAATAGGATCAGCAGAAAAGGGATGGAGTTTTTTGTCAACGCTCTCAAGTACAATATTACTATTGTGTCTATATGGTAAGTAACAAGTTAAAAATGGTCAAGTCAAAAATACAATGGGCTTTCCACCTGCATTCATTTATTCTTACTATTCGGACAGAAATAGAATACGTCACACCCCTTGAGTCTTTTCTGTCATTATAGAATCATATAGAATTGGACAGCACAGAAGGAGGTCATTCAGCACATCATGTCTCTGCTGCCAAATGATGCAAGAAGAAGCTTCCTCAGACTACACAAATTAGTTAGACCATAACTAGTCAGCAGAGTCAATAGTAAGCCATGAGATTGAACGTGACTTTGAGGAGATGAGGTGGGCTGAGGTTTGGGAGGGAGGGAGGGAGCATACGTACTTCTGCTAGTCTCCAGGGAATGTCAGAAAAAATACTTACCCAATAGAGCGAGCTGTTCCAGCTCCCTTTCATTGCCAGCTTTCCCAGCTCTTAGAAAACCTACATAACAGCGGCTAATTTTAAATTGCAGAGTTGTCTATACTATGGGAGCTTGGTTTTAAATATGTTTGTGAAGTATCCTAGTTCACCACAGCATAGACGCCATGAAAAACATTTCAGAAAAAGTGATCGTGGTCACATTTCATGCATTTGATCGTTGATTAGCCAGTTGTAAAGGTTTAAAATTTAATTCATTACCATTGGAAGATTTTGATTAACAATGTTGTATTTTCCTGTTCAGAGATAGGATTGGCCTCAACTGTAATATTTCCAAAGCTCAAATAGATTTTTAATATTCTATCCAAATGCTCATAAAAATAATGCTGTTTTACAGAGCATGACAAGGTTACAGATGTATCTGGAAGGATATCTAACATGTCTTTCAAGAGAAAGAACTGACCATCTTTCCATTATAAAGCCAGAAATGGGAATCTGAAACAAAAAAAAAGAAATTGCTGAAGAAACTCTGAAGGTATGACAGCATCTGTGAAGAGAAAGCAGAGTTAATGTATTGGGTCCAGTGACTCCTCTTCAGATCAGTTCAGGACCCAAAATGTTAACTCTGCTTTCTCCCGACAGATGCTGCCAGACCTGCTGAGTTTCTCCAGCAATTTCTGTTCTTGTTTCAGATTTCCCACATCCACAGTTCTTTGTATTTTTTTTCAGAAATGGGAATATTCTCCAATGATTACACACATATCAAGACTCCTCAGATATTGAAGCAGTCTGCGTCCAAATGTAGAAAGGGCTGGACAATATCCAGGTTTGGGCTGAAAATAGCGAGTAACATCTGTGCCACACAAATGCTAGTCAATGACCATCTCCAACAAGAGAGAACCTAACCATCACTCCCTTGACGTTCAATGACATTGTTTGCTAAATACACTAACATCCTGGGGATTATCATTAACCAGAAGTTAAACTGGACCTACTGTATAAATATACTTGCTACAAGTGCAAGTCATAGAATCCTAGAGTGTGGAAAGACGCCATTAGGCCCATTGAGTCTGCATTGACACTCTGAACAGCATCCCAATCAGACCTTATGCCCCAACCTGTCACCATAACGTCACATTTATCATGGCTAACCCACCTAGCCTGCATAACGCTAGACACTCCGGGACAATTTATCATGGTCAATCCACTTATCCTGCACATCTTTGAACTGTGGGAGGAAACTGGACCACCCAGAGGAAACACACGCAGTCACGGGGAGAACATGCAGATTTCACACAGACAGTCAGCCAAGGCTAGAATTGAACCTGGGTCCTGATAGCAGTGCTAACCACTGAGCCACCATGCTGCCCAAGTCACTCACCTCCTGACTCCCGATAACCTGTCCATCATCGACAGAGAACAAGTCAGGATTGTGATTGAACTCGCCCCACTTGCTTGGATGAGTGAAGCTCCAACAGCACTGAAGAAGCTTGACACCTTCTCGGACAATAGCTTACTCAATCACATCTACAAACATTCACTCCCTCCGCTGCCAATACTCAGTAGCAGCAGTGTGCCCCACCTACAGGATGCACTGCATAAATTCACCAAGTGTCCTTACAAACACCTTACAAACCCATGACGACCAACGTCTAGCAAACAGCAGATACATGAGAACACCACCACCAGCAAATTCCCCAAGCCACTTATCATCCCGACATGGAACTATATTGTTCCTTTAGTGCCAGTGGGTCAAAGTCCTGAAACTTCCTCTCTAATGGCATTGTAGATCTACCTACGCCAAATGGACTTCGGTGGTTCAAGAAGGCAGCTCACCACCATCTTCTCAAGTGCAATAGTGATGGGCAATAGCCAGCAACATATCCATCACATGAATGAATAATAAAAAAAAAAGTGGGGCTAAGAGAGCAGGATATTGAAGAAGTCACATAGAACTCTGCGATGTGTTATGTTTTATTTATAGGCAACCATAGAATCTCTTAGAACCCAAACTCATTCTGAAGCAAAATTAAATCACTTAAAAAGATTTTTTTAAAATTCAGGTTAGGAGGAAATCTTGTGACTGCAGAGGAAACCGAAGAAATGACTAGAGTGGAAAGAAGATTGATATTTTGATCAAAAACTGAAAAGGGGAACTTGTGAACTTTTGATACTTCCCTCATATTAAAAAATTCCCTGTCCTGCTCGGTCTTGTGCAATGTATTTATAGCGGAAAGGAATCTACATTGGTGTGAGTTGTATTTGTAAATGATTCTTTTTTAAAAAATGATTTTTATTTAATCTATCATTTGCTTCTTGTGTTTTTTTTATTTCTGTTTTCAACTGGAATGGTTCTCATGTTTATATGAACAACACACTGGATTCTAATTACAGCATTGCCCTCCTTTTATCGTTCCTGTCTCCTACTGTAATCACGACCATCTTCAATATCTGAGCCTTGTATGCTTCAGCTAATTCAGGAATTTACGTTTTTTCTGGTATCTTGGATATGTCAGTGTTCATAGTGAACAGAGTATTCTGGAATTGTAATTACTGTTATAATTTGGGTAAACATTGCAATCGATTTAAACATAACAATGAAATCATATTTTAGTCATGTTGGTTGAGGGATAGGTGTTGGTGCGAACACTGAAAAGATGCCAGCTGTTTAGTAAATAATACTGTTATCCTGTTAACCAGCCAGACAATGATTCAGGTTAATGCCGTATCTGAAAGACAGCATAGCACTCCATCGGTATTACACTTAAAATGTCTGCCTGGATTGTGTGCTCAAACCTCTTGAATGAATGATCTACTGTTTCAGGTTCACAAATGAGGCAATGAAAGCATTTAGCCATTTTGATGTCCGTTGTTTCTATTGTTCAGTATTATAGATTAATTCCTGCACAATTCATCATATTCCTGCTACTCCATACGGATGTCCACCTAGGAAATTGCCACAGTTTAGGTATTAAGTATGACTTACTGCAAGTTTTGGGAAGAACTTTCCCTTTGTTGTCAGTTCCCAATATTATACTTATAGTAGGTTGAAATGACGTGATCCACTATGCACACAAAGATTTGACTAGTTAAGTTTCAAAACTGACTTACAGGCACAGGAAGAAGATTGCTAGAATGAAGAAATCTGCTAAAGTATGTTGAATTACAATATGAAATATCAAGTACCCGATCAAAGTAACCATGCTATAAAAATACCTCACATTATCTCTGAAATTAATTTGTACTGAATGGTTTATCCATTCACAAAGTCTCATTCTATGCGGTCGTACCACAGAAGAATTCACCCACCAAATATGTAACATTCATGGCATACTTCGGTGTGGGATAAAATGCAGTCAGATAGAAGTGGTAGCCTTAAGAAATCCTGATAAAACAGACTAGCTGCATAGTGCATGTTAGCTTAGTGCCATGGAATAAGTTACAGAGAGACTAACATTACAGAACCTTAAGATCACATATCTGCTCTTATATGGTAAGATGGCACATATGTAAAGGGAACAAAACTGGTGGATATGTCAGACACTTCAATCACATCACCATTTCTTTGAAGGAGCCGTGCGATGTGTTGTTGCTTAAGCAGCCAGTGCAAACTTCAGTTCTGACTTCGATGTAGCAAGGTGCCATAGAACAATGGTTCCCAATCTTTTCAGTAGCAAGGCTACTGAGACAATCCCACAGCATACCCACATTCTTCATACCACATGTGCGGTATTGGAAGTCTACATATGCACCACTCTGGAGTCTTGTGCATGCACGGCCAGTAAAGGCACTTAGTGTTAGCAGATACTGCCTTTAATAATAGATTGAGACTCTGGAGGAAATCAGAATCATGGAAGCAGCCTTGATGCTTAGGTAAAGCAGCCCTGCTTTCCGAAAATGTTGTGACACACTTCTCGTCTTGCCGTAGCACCCTGGCTGAAAACCATTGCCATAGAGTGATATGTCCAATCTTTTTGACTGTTAGATTGACTGTTGAGTGCTCCCTACTGTGACAAGCTGTCTACCTCTTCTGCTGTGTTACTATCAAATCTAAAGGTAATAGAGGTACAATAAAAAGTTTCAATAGTCGAAATTGGGAAAATTTGAGAGATGTTAAAATGATATAAATAAGTAGACTTATCAATGATAAGAGATAATAGGAACTGCAGATGCTGGAGAATCCGAGATAACAAGGTGTGGGGCTGGATGAACACAGCAGGCCAAGCAGCATCATAGGAGCAGGAAAGCTTGACGTTTCGGGCCTAGACCCTTCATCAGAAAATGTGTGTCCAATAAAGCTGAGTAGAATTGTGAGTTTAGTTGTGTATCCTACGAAGAATAAAAAACAGGAAAGGTCCTTTGCAGGTCTGGGAGAGGGAGGCTCTGAGCTGGGGTAGTCTTGATTGTAGTGCCTGGAGATGCCGGCGCATTGCTGCAAGTGTGTGTTTCAGGAGTCACAGGGAGAAACGCTTCTGAAGGGTCTCAATGTTCTGAATGTAGATATTGTCGCGGTTGGGGCCAGATTGGGAAGGCTTGAATGTGGACTGTAGTCCATTGGGGATGATCTGGTTCCGTAGGCAGGTACTAAGAAAGGTGATGTTGCTGTAGTACCTGGTTTGCTTCAGGACATGGTCGAGCAGTTTCAAGGCCGAAGAGATTATGAGAGAGTTGCAGTGGGAGAGAGATCCCCTGAGGTTTGTCCGGAGGGAGGAGGGTAACTTCTTCAGGGTGACCATCCTTAGAAGAGGCTTCGCAGTGGGGTTAAAATTGTATCAGAGACAATAGGAACTGCAGATGCTGGAGAATCCAAGATACAAGGTGTGGGGCTGGATGAACACAGCAGGCCAAGCAGCATCATAGGAGCCGGAAAGCTTGATGTTTCGGGCCTAGACCCTTCATCAGAAAATCAGACTTATCAATGGATTGGATATGAAGTTGAACCCATCTCAGGGTCAATGTGACACCAACATTACAAAATGTCTGATTCAGACTCAGAGTATTGCCAAGGACAGAAATGAAGTTAGTGACTAGGGAACAAAGTCAATGTCTTTGATCTTCCCGACATTTAGTTGGAAGAAATTCCTGCTCATCTGTTAGAGGTTCGCCAAGCATTCTGACAATTTAAAAAAAAGTGGAAGGGTGAGGAGAGTTGGTAGTGAGGTAATATTGGGCTTCATTGGTGTACACGTGGAACTACTGGTGTTTTTATGTCGTGCGGTAGCAGCATTAGATTACAATAGAAATAGGAAGTGAGTCAGGATGTAGCAAGGCTAATTTCTTAGGGGACAACAGAATGGACAGTGATGGCTATTTATAGGCTCTGATTGGGTAAATAAGAATTGAATCGGATGAGTACAATCAAAAGGAGTATGTGGAATGTGGGTACATCAATAGGCCAGTATTTATTGCCTACCTCTTGATTTTAATATCTGTTTGATCGTAATACTTGGGATCTTTTGTGGATTAAATGGTGTTAAAAAGGGAAAACAGTTTAAGGTGGCCATTGTGTTCACCTGACCACAAGTTGAACCAGCTCATGAAAGCATCAATAAACAAGACCCTGTCTGAAATTAGAATAACATGTCATCAGAATTGCTGAAATCAAACACTTAGATCTAGTATCTCCTGTTTAATTTACACCTCTGGAAGCTTCTCATATTGGAATGAAAGTCACCAAAGATTATCTAACTTGAAATAAATAGTGAGGACAGACATGGGAAAACACAAATGAACTATTTTTCAAGCAATCACTTTTGGGCAGAAAGGGAAGAATGTTGGATTTGTAGCCACGGAACCTGAAAGCTTTCCTTCTCTCCCTTTTGCTTTCATCTTCTCTGATGATAATATTCGTGAAAAGCAAATTGGAGAAACATCCATTCAATGAGAACTCCAAGAAACGTCTAAAACTCGTTATTGTTAAAGATTCAAGTCATCAGATGAACAGCCATGATCTTTGGTTAAACCTAATACCTAAAGCACTAAGGACATTTTAAATTGCATATTCTTAATCTTCCTTTTAGCATTAGACACCCTCACCCCTTTAAACTGTATGGGCAGGACTTTAAAGATACATGAATGATGTGAGTTATGCCAAGGGTTGTGGCAGAATTGTGTGAGAAGTCCAATGAGACTTTTCTCAATGGCATCTGCCAGGCATTGAGGTGAGTTTCTTGCTCCAGACAGCAATGAGTTACCAATTATTAAACTGCTTATTAACTGCATATTATGCCTCATTAATATGTGACTTCCAATGGGTTCGATGAGCAAAGGATTCTGAGAGTACAAGTAAACAAATCATTAGAAGTTGCATATTGTGTTTATAAGGTCCTAAAACAAGCAAACCTAATACTAGAATTGCAGGAAGTAGAAAAATGGAAAACTACCAAAGTCGCAGTAAGTTTGTATTGAACTTTTTTGAGGACCTTCTTGAAGTTTATGTATGGTACTAGTAAATATAGATTCACTCGAAAAGGGTTAAAAAAATACCAGAGTTGTGAGGTTATCAGCAAAGAGGCTTGACCCTGTAACCTTTCGATTCAACAGCAAGACCGTGATCAACTTAGGCTGGAAAAAGGACAATTTACGCAAACACTGAATCAATGAAGCTCTGTAATGATAGAGTGACATTTCATTAAATTGAAAAGAAAAAAAGGGCTGTACCAGATCTTATGCAGGATTTATTTTTAAGAAGTTATTTCTGTTCCTCCATGATACTTCATTCTGAGTCAGGAACAAAAAATTTATAAAGGCTTTAATGGAAGGAATTATTTCTGTCTTTAATGTTTGGAACAAATGCAGTTGCACTATTTTTGGGAGCCTATTTCTGGAGACTTATATACAGATTCCCTTACTGTCAGTGTAGCAGTAGAGTTGCATAATGTTCAACACCATTTGCAACTGCTCAGGTACTAAAGCAGAAAATGTCCATATGTAGCAAGACCTGGACAACAGGCAGGCTTGATACATGGCAAGTACGGTTCACAATACACAAATGCCTGACAATGATCACGTCTAACAAGTGAGAATCTACCCATCACCCTTTGACATTCAGTGTATTTACCATCACTGAATCTATCAACATCTTGGGGATTACTTCTGATCAGGCACTAAACCAAGTCAGCTAACTAAATACTGTGGCTACAAGAGCAGGTCAGTGGCTAAGAGTAACACTTCCTGTCTCCCCAATGCCTGTCCATGATTTACAAGACACAGATTGGGTGTGTGATGAATTGCCCCCACTTATCTGGATTGATGCAGCTAAAACAACACAGGAAGCTTGACACCATCCAGGTGAAAGCATCCAAATTGATAGGCACCTTTGCCCTCTACATTTACTACCTTCATTACTAATGGCAGCAATATGCGTCATCTACAAGATGTTATACAACACAAAACCTGTACTAACTAGAAAGACAAGGGCAGCAGACACATAGGAAAGTCACACTCCAACGTGACTTGGAAATATTTTGCTGTTCTTTAGCAAATCCTGGAACTCCCCTCCCAATGGCACTGTGGGTGTACCTCGAACAAAAGGGCTGCAGCAGTTTAGGAAGATTGCTGATCTCACTTTCTTAAAGGCAACTGGGGGTGGGCTTTAAATAATTAACCAGTGTTACCTAAATCCCAGGAAAGGATAAAATAATGCGAAGTTGCTCTTCTACCTTTACTTCCATTTGTGCACCTTCTCCACAACAGCTTAAGGTCATTTCCATGTATCTCGAAATACACTGGATAAGATGCACAGAATCAAGCCATTTGACCCAACCAATTCGTGCTGGTGTTCATCCTCCAATTTAAACTGAAAAAAAAATCCAGTCAAATAGCAGTCTTTTCCCCAGAAATGTTTATTCCTCGGCAAGTGAAATATTTAAACTGAGGATTGGCTGCAGGAGATCGAATAGATTACGTTGAAAATTACATTCTTAATATGGTGCCTTTGCTATCAATGGTTTTTGTTATTTTCCCAATCATGGCTCAGTTGAAGCACTCTTTCCTCTGAGTGTGGGTTCACGATCTCTTACAAAACTTGAGCACAAAAAGTTAGGGTTGACACCCAACTGAGGGAGCACTGCATTGTTGGAGATTGCAATTTTCTGATGAGATATTAACTGAGGCCCTCTCGGGTGAACATAAAAGGATCTAATGGCACTGTTTTGAGGAGCAAGTGAGAGATCCCTTGTCATTATTACATTGTTGAGTGGGAACTTGCTGTGCGCAAATTGTCCTTTGCACTTCTTACATTATACCACTGACTGCAGTTCAAAAAGTATTCACTTGCTTGTGAAGCATATTGAGATGTCCAGTGATTGTGAAAAGCACTACACAAGGGTAAAGTCTTCTGTTTAGTGGGAAGGCAAATTCTTGATGATAAATAAATAAAGTTTCCATTGACAGAGAAGTGTAATTCAAACTCTTCAAATGCAGCGTCGGTAAAAACGTTTTGAACCACCACCACCACCACCACCATATGTACACATTTCTGTACATATCCAGGTCACTTTTTTTAACTCTCCCAATTCCTAAGATATAGAGGATAATACACATTGATATATTATCAAACACTAAAACTTTCCAGATTGCTGTAAAAAAAACCCAGGGATATATTTATAAATATATATTTCTTATTTCCTCTAGCACACCCTCTTTCAAACATGACCACTGGGAATTTTTACACAAACTAACTTACTTTGCTGTCCAAACGTTTGTTGATATGATTTGTAAGAACAAATAAATTTGTTTTATATAATCATATATCCAAAGCTATTATGTATGTAAGCTATTGACAACCATTAGGAACACTTCACATAAACTTTTGGCATTAGAAGATCTATAAATACTTGAAAAACAAAATTGTTTAATCACCATCTGGTAGTACTGAATATTATTGGCATCCTCTTTGACCTGCCTGTGATATGTTTACGCTATTAGCTCTGCCCCTTTCTCTCTATTTCACTCCCTTTGTCTTTGCTAGTGCTTTCTCAGTTGTGTGCTGCATCTGTCTCTTGTTTCTTTACATGTGGCATAGTCAGTTGGTGATAGAGGATAATAATAATAGTGATTGAAATTGGTCAGTTTCCATACTGGGGAGTGATAAAAAATAGGCTTTGCATGTATGTAGGGTGGCATGGTGGCTCAGTGGTTAGCACTGCTACCTCACAGCGCCAGGGACCCGGGTTTGATTCCACCCTCGAGTGACTGTGGAGTTTGAACATTCTCCCCATTTCTGTGCGGGTTTCCTCCGGGTGCTCCAGTTTCCTCCCACAGTCCAAAGATGTGCAGGCTAGGTGGATTGGCCATGCTAAATTGCCCATAGTATTTCAGGGATGTGTAGATTAGGTGGGTTCTAGGGGGATGGGTCTGGGTGGGATGCTTTGAGAGTTGGTGTGGACTTGTTGGACCGGAGGGCCTATTTCCACACTGTAGGGATTCGATGATGATTCAAAATGCTAAAGTGCACCACAATTTGTGATTCAACACCAAAACCATACTGCCCTACCCCTCGTCTCTCCTAGTTTTCCATCTTGACAACAACACAAGGTGTTCCTTGGGCAAGTAGGGAAAACTAGTTTGTGCAGTCATAATATTCAAGCCCTTATTGTATGAGGTATTTTTCCTGTTCATCTATTTTGAATATACATATCATGCCAGGTACTCACCTAATTCGATATGTGCATAGACAGCAGACTTATGATTTGTCTTGGCTTGCTGTAGGCACTAAAATTCAAAAAGAATCAACTGGCAGTCAATCTCTGTAGCAGAGAGAATTGTTGACCTCTATTAACCTCTTCCCTTTTCTCAAAAGAATGCTGAAATGAGCTTGTTCTTCTTTTGTTGCTTGTTTCACAGCTCTGTTGTTTAAAAATACCCATTATCTGGCATTTGAGACAGAAATCACTGCAGGAACATAACAGCAAATAAACGCATTGACCAATTGCACTTCCACTGGAATTTCTAAACCATGGTGCAAATGCTGTTAATTAATTTATCACAATGAAGTAAGATTTGTAGATGTAAATACCATACCATACTCAAGACATTTGATGATATCTTGATAATTACCATGACATTTATTTGTGTCAAGTATTCCATCATTTTAGATATTCTTCCAGGAGAAATACACATTATTCTTTTGTATAATCTTAACTTTGTTTATATTTTTAATCACAAACAGCAGACAGTGATTGCTTTCTTCAACTGTAGAATGAAGTATTTTAATCAAAAAAAGTTAATCTTACAAAGTTTTAAATTAAGCACAATAGACCATCAAATTAATCACACTTATGACTCAGACAACTAATTAGATTAGAATACAAGTGAATAGCAATTTATTGTCATATGTATTTTTACAAAAGGTAAGGTGAAAGTTTTTATAAGTCACTGTACCATGGAGCCTAAATTAATGACAGAAGTCATAAATAAAAAGAATAAAAGAAGCAAAGGTTCATCACAGTTCAATTAATGGCTCCTGGGTTTGGGCTACACTGGAAAACTGGCCTGAAACCACCATGCAAGCCTGGGTCAAGACCAAAATGCTGGTCTGGGACTGCCCTGTCACGTGTTGACAAGAGCTCCATGCAGGGACTAGAACTCCACACCTGGACTAGATCTCCAAGCCAGGCGGCTGGATGACCTTCATGCCGGGATAAGACCTCCGTGCCAGGACAAGATTGCCACGCCAGGGAGAGACTGTCTCCACTGGACAAAACCACCAGACCAAGAGACTACCTTGCCAAGTATCAGGCCTATACCACCATTCCGGGCAGCTGAGCCAGGAGAAGATGCCTTCCACTGAAGCCATTAAAAGAAGTAAGGTACCATAATAAATGGTAACATTTAAAAGGAAAGCGTAGAGAGAGAAAAGAAAAACTAAAACAGATGAAGTAGATGAGTTCCAAGCTCCTGGGCTAAGGAGCCTGAATGTTACACTGCTGCTCCACCACCATGTTGGAATTAATGACAGTATTTTCAGATTTATAACTTGATTCACTTCAACTAACATCTCTAAACCTACTTCAAAAATGGTAGGAACCGATTAGCAGGTTGCTGCTGCAAAATATTCAACATTATACTATTAGAATGTTTATTAACCTGAATCCACGTGCCCAATATAATTTTCAAATTGTCATGCCATTTTGGTCTCAAGGACACGTTGCTACTATGTAGTTCATGGAGTAGAGTCATAGAGTCATACAGCACCAAAATACATACTTTGGTCCAACTCGTCCATCTCGACCAAGTTTCACAAACTAAACTAGTCCCATTTGCCTGTATTTGCCCCATATCCCCCCAAACCTTTCCTATTCGTGTACCTATCCAAATGTCTTTTAAATGTTGTAACTATACCTGTATCTACCACTTCCTCTGACAGTTCATTCCACATATGAAAACGTTTCCCGTCAGGTCCCTTTTAATCTTTCTCCTCTCACCTTAAAAATATGTCCCCAGGTTTTGAAATCCCCCATCCTAGGGAAAAAACCCTTGCTATTCACCTTATCTATGCCCCTCATGATTTTATAAACCTTAATAAGGTCACTTCTCAACCTCCTATGGTTCAATGAAAAAAGTCACAGCCCATGCAGCCTATCCATATAATTCAAACCCTTCAGTCCCAGCAACATCCTGGTAAGTCTTTTCTGACCCCCCTACAATTTAATAATATCCTTCCTATAGCAGGGCGAGTACTCCAAAAGTGGCATCACCAATGTCCTGTACAACCTCAACATGACATCTCAACTCCTGTACTCAGTGGTCTTAGCAAAGAAGGCAAGCATGCTAAACGCCTTCTTAAACACTCTGTCTACCTGTGATGCAAATTTCAAAGAACTATGTACCTGAACCCCTAGGTCTCTTTGTTCAGTAACACTATTCAGGGCCCTACCATTAACTGTGTAAGTCCTGCCCTTGTTTGTTTTACCAAAATGCAATACCTTACATTTACTCAAATTAAACTCCATTTGCCACTCCTCAGCCCATTAGTCAATTGATCAAGATCTCTTTGTAACCTTGGATAACCTTCTTCACTTATCATTATACCACCAATTTTGGTGTAATCCATAAACTTACTAACCATTCCTCCTAAATTCTCACCCAAATCGTTCATATAAATGATAAACAAAAGTGCACCTAGTATTGATTCCTGCAGAACACTGCTGGTCACAGGCCTCTAGTGTGAAAAACAGCCCTCACCACCACACCCTGTCTCCTACCATCAAGCCAATTTTGTATCCAATTGGCAAGGTCTCTTTGAATCCCATTTTATCTAACTTTACTAATTAGTCTGCCATGTGGAACCTTATCAAAGGTTCTACTAAAGTCCATGGAGACAATGTCTACCGCGCTGTCCTCAATCTTTTTGGTCATGTCCTTAAAAAATCTCAATCAAGTTTGTGAGACATGATTTCCCATGCCATGCTGACTATCCCTAATCAGTCCTTGCCTCTTCAAATGCATGTAGATCCTATCTCTTAGAATCCCCTTCAACGGACTCTCAAAACCATTTTGTCAATTATAGGGAAGAAAGGGCTTATGAGAATTAGGATTTTTCAAATAAAAATGTATAAACATGGATATACAAAAACAAAATACTGGTGATGATGGAGATCTGAATTAGAAACAAAATGCTAGTGAAACTCAGCTGTCTGGCAGCATCTGTGGAGAGATGGTCAAAAATCCCAAAGCAGCCAGCCCAGTGCTCTGGGGACAGGGTTTAAATCTTAGTAGGTCATCTGGTGGAACATGAATGTAATTTCATAAAAGTCAGGAAGTAAAAAGCTAGTCTAAGCAATAGTGACCTTGAAACGATCATCAAAAAACAAAACAACTGCGTAGGTTCATTCACGTCCTTTAAGAAGGGAAATTTGCCGTCCTCACCTAGTCTGGCCTACATGTGATTCCAGACCCACAGCAACGTGAACTGTTAAGAATGACATCAACAAACATTTCCCCTCTATCTTCACCACAGAAGAAGCACAAACAAAAATCCAGAAATAGCTTTAAAACAAGAGAACGTCATACATGTCCTGGAGGAAGTGGAGTAAGTGTTAGGATATTTTATATTATTATTGTTTATTCGTGGGCATCGCTGCCTGAGCCAACAATTTATTGCCTGTCCTGAGCAGCACGTGAATATTTTGCATGGAAAAAAATGATTGTGCGGAAATATTAACACAAAAGGGGTGGAGTAATATTATTTTGGCAATAATCTTTATAGTTCAAATACAGGGTAGATCCTAAACATGGGTTTCAGAGCAACAGGCTGTAAACTGGAGATGTGACTTTCTGTTGCACAGCAACATGCAGTGTGCCAATAACTCTAGGCACCAAGAAGGGTCTAGGCCTGAAACGTCAACCTTCCTGCTCCTCCGCTGCTGTTTGGCCTGCTGTGTTCATCCAGCTGTACATCTTGTTATCTCAGATTCTCCAGCGTCTGCGGTTCCTACTTTGTCTGAAACAAGCTTGTCAATTGCCGCTGGCATGAGGTGAAGGCGCTGTCACTCAGGCCCCGCCCCCTCCCGAGCAGCCAGTGCACAATGTACGCATGCCCATCCCCTGCTCTCCGCGGCAAACCTGAAAGCGGAAGCGTAATGACATCAATGATTGCCACCTCTACTAGCCAACCACCGATCGGGAACTGGACAGCGCCTCCGCCGATTGGGCGGACCTGTGTGGAGGTTCGGCCAATAGCCGGTAGAGGTCCGTGCCGGTTGAGCGGGGAAAGAGGTGGGATTTGGTATGGTGAGGTCTGCTCGGGAATGTTCCTTTATTTACATCGGCTGCGGGTTGATTTCGTCGTCGTCGTCGTTTTCATGAAAGTCTGGGACTCGCTTGGTTCTTTATCTGTCATTAAGTCCTGAGAGACAGAACAGAGGATCGCCAGCTTTGTAAGTGAACCCGGAATGTGTATGTATGTGTGTATATGTATGTCTGTGTGTGAGTGAGGTGGGCCTGCGAGTGGGGGAAGGGGTCCCCGGCCTATCCCAGCCTGGCCACCCGTCCCCTCAGTGCCCAGGATCCCCCTGACAGCTACAGTGCCAGAGGTATCCGGCCCTGGGGCTGTTGCTGTTGCAGCTGACGGCCACCTCGACCCGGATCGTGTCTTGTGCCTCTCAGCAGGATGATACCCGTCACTCGGTCTTCCTGATGGTTACATGTTTCCGTTACTGCTCTTGAAGATGCCGGTTGCCTTTCTGCAAATGTGCAGACCACCCCTGGTTGTTGGGGGTTTTAGGGCTGAGGTTGAGGTTGTCAGGATCCAATAGTAACACAAAGGGGGTCGGGGGGTGGGGGGCGGTGAAGAAATGGGAATCTCCCTAGTCTTTTCCAGTCTTCAGCTTGGAAATACTGAAACCATCCTGTGCGCTCCTGGCCACAGCCCCTGGTTGAACTAGTTTCGCTGCAGGTTGGAAGCTTTGCTTTGAAGCCGGAAGCACTGTAGCACATGGTGCGTTTACGTACTGAGTCACTCGGGGAAACCTTGCCTTTTAAAAGTTATTTCTCCAAGAAGTGATGTTTTCATTTGAGGGAATAGTGTTGCAGAGTACACTCGTGGCAGACATCCATGTTGCACTGACCACCTTACGCATTTATTCCCTCCACTACCAGAGCAAAGTGGCAGCAGTGTTTACTGTAGAGAAGTTGCCCTGCAGCAACTCACCAAAGCTCCCTTAATAGCTTGGTACCACTCACAAGGGCAAGGGAGCAAATGCCAGAATGTTATCACTTGTAATTTTTCCTCTAACCCACACACTATCTTGCTTGGAATTATATTGCCATTCTTTCCAGGATGACCAGGTGGCGTCTGGAGAGGGGTAAAAATAAGAGGCACAGCAGGGAGTTGGGATGCTGCCATGGTAATTAAACTGTAGGTAGTAGGGTTGCTAGTGAGATTAGGGGAGCAGCCAGTTTGCTGTGCCCTTCTACTTGATACTGCCTGGACTCTCATCAGCAGGAAGAGAAAGAGCGTTAATGTTTGGTTCCGCTATGATGTTTCTTTGGAATTGAATGATAAAACTAATGTCTGTTACAAACCCCTGACTCCTTTAGTTGCCTGGACTACACTTCCTCCCATCCTGCTTCCTGTAAGCACTCCACTTGTTCTTCCACTTTATTTGTTGCACCTGTTTTGATGATGCCACTTTTTGAAGGGGAGCTTCTGACATCTTTTTCTTGTTTAGAGTCGTAGAGATGTACAGCACAGAAACAGACCCTCTGGTCTAGCTCATCTATGCTGATCAGATATCCTAAATAAATCTAGTACCATTTGCCAGTATTTGGCCCATTATCTGTTTAAACCCTTCCTGTTCATATAACCATCTAGATGCCTTTTAAATGTTGTAATTGTACTAGCCTCCATCACGTCCTCTGGTAGCTCATTCCATACATGCACCACCCTTTGAGTGAAAAAATTGTCCCTTAGGTCCCTTTTAAATCTTTCCCGTCTCACCTTAAACCTATGCCTCTAGTTTTGGACTCCCTCATCCCAGGAAAAAAACCTTGTCTGTTTATCCTATCTATGCCCCTCATGATTTTATAATCCTCTGTAAGGTCAACCCTCAGCCTTTGACTCTCCAGGGAAAATAGCCCCAGCCTATTCAGCCTCTCCCTATAGTTCAAAACGCCCAACCCTGGCTACATTCTTGTAAATCTTTTCCGAACCCTTTCAAGTTTCGTAACAACCTCCCCTATTAGCAGGGTGACTAGAATTGTACGCAGTATTTCAAAAGTAGTCTAACTATGTCGTCTACAGCTGCAGCATGACCTTCCAACTCCTATTCTCAATGCACTGTCCAACAAAGGCAAACATGCCAATTGCCTCCTTCACTATCCTATTTACCTGCGACTCCCCTTTCAAGGAACTATGAACCTGCACTCTGACGTGTCTCGGTTCATTTTTCTTCAACTTTAGATTCCTGTTATGGTGCTTGATACTTCTGCCCTCAAATCTTTCCCTCTCTGTCAGAGCAATATTAGGGAAACCCCTGTGCATTTGCATTTAAAGGATCATCCACTGCCATTTACATCACGTCCAGCAGGATGCCTCCACATCTTCCTCTCCCCTTCCTTATCAGCATTCTGCAAGGACTATTCCATCTGCAACACTGTGTCTCTTCACCATCCTGTGGCACTTGCTTATTGTAATCAACATCCGCAGTACTTTACCTCAGTATGTTACACAGTACCTCTACAACAGTTGTGTGTTGTTTTGTTCCGATGTATCAGTTGTCCTTGTTCTTCTAAGTAGTAGTGGTTGTGGGTTTGGGAGGTGCTGTCTTAGGAACCTGAGAGAATTTCTGCACGCATCTCGTGGATGGTACACACTGCTGCTACTGTACGTCAGAAGTGTAGGGGTGTGGAGCCAAGCAAGTGGGTTGCTTTTTCCTGGGTAGTGTGGAGTTTCTTCAATGCTGTTGGAGCTACGCTCATCCAAATAAGTGGGGAGTATTCCATCACATCCCTGACTTGTGCCGTGTAGATGGTGGACAGGGTTTAGGAGTCAGTAGGTGAGTTACTTGCTGCAGGGTTCCTAGCCTGCAACCAGTTCTTGTAGCCACAGTATTTAGATAGCTAGATCAGTTCAGTTTCTGGTCAGTGGTAAGCCTCAGGATGTTGATAGTGGAAGCTACATTCAGTACATTAAAATATATAATCTAAATGTATTTAGAGATTTTTTGTTAATTGAGTACATTAGACTGTAGAACATTGAAAAGTTTGTCAATGTAAGACTTTAAGAAGGAAGTAAATTTTGCCTCTGAGAATTCAGATTTTTGTTAGGGAACTGGGATTAGGTTCTGTTGTGGTTCTTTCATGGCACAGTTGAAAACAGGACAGCCCTGGACAAGTTCTGACCAGTAAGGCTGGCTTAAAAGCAAACACTTCTTTTTTTTTTTCTCTTATTGTTAATGTTGACAGCTTAGACTTTTAAACATTCACAAACTGAAAGCTTCACTCTGACAAAGGCAAATCATCTCTTTGGTTGTTACAAGGTGGTATGTTATTTTAAGAACAAAATAAAATCAATGGCTTTAATTCAATACATTTTTAAAATTTACTGTTCAGCTGGATAAATGTAATGACTCTTTAAAAGAAAATTACATAGGAATTTAATCATGTAATCTGCCAGCCCTTGTGTGACGGTATTGGTGAGCCACGTTCTTGAACCACTGCTTCAGTTACTTTCACAATGCCTTTGGGTAGAGAGTTTCATCATACTAAACCAGCAACAATGATGTTTCCAGGTCAGGGTGACGTATGACTTGGAGAGAAATTGCAGCTGGTGGTTTTCCTAATCCTTAATCCTTAATGGTGGTGGAGATTATGATTAAGGATTTATCCCAGGATTTGATGTTAATGGGAGGGGGAGGAATATGCTGGGTTACGAGATTACAGATTGTCTTGGAATTCAGTTCTGCTGTTGCTGCAGGCCAGCGGTATCTCCATGTACAGTTTTTAGCCGCTTGATCTGTTCCGAATCTATCCTATACAATACATTTCAAAAGAGCGTGCAACAATGAGATTTTGGACTGCAATCACTCAGGCCACCACTTGGGTAGATGCAACTGCAGCAGATAGATTGAAGAGCACAGGGCCAATTAATTTTCTTTTCTCATGCTGGTGTTCTCACTAGCTTCCACTGTTTGGTAGTTATATTCGTCATGGCTTGATCAGTTCTGCCAAAAGCCATTCTTGATCGGCATGGGAAGTCCTCCATTCGGAATATCTTCTGTGTTGTTACTGCCCCTCAAGGTTTGTTTCAAGTGATGTTTGACATGGAGGAGTATTGATCTACCAGCTTGAGGGAGAGTGATAACTACTAATTAGCAGGAGGTTTCCTTACCTGCATTTGACCTGATGCCTTGAAACATTGTGTCCCACTTTCAGAACACACCCAGAAATGCTGTTGGAGAAGGGTGGAATGTGGGCTGAAAAATGTGAATCTGACCGTAGACTGCCATATTGTTGCTTGACTTGTCTGTTAGGTAGTTCTTGGCCTTTTCAGGACACACTTAAGATTCAACCACATTGCTGTAGTTCTGGAGCCACTAAATATACCCTTTTTGGTTAAGAACAGCAGGTTCCATAAAGCATGTGAGTGAACCAGACGAGTTCCTACTCTTTTAAGCTGTACGTAACAAAAATGGTTAGGCAGCCACTGATTGGATACAAACAAAAGTACACACCAATGAAACCGCATCCCAAAACCAGCCCAGCTCATCTCCACCTCCCTGACCTGTTTTTCCTCTCACCCCAAGCCACACCCCCATCTCCTATCTACTAACATCATCCCGCCCCCTTGACCTGTCCGTCCTCCCTGGACTGACCTATCTCCTCCCTAACCCCCTACCTACACTCACCTTTACTGGCTCCATCCCCGCCTCTTCGACTTGTCTGCCTCCTCTCCACCTATCCTCTCCTCTATCCATCTTCTATCCGCCTCCCCCTCTCTGCCTATTTATTTCAGAACCCTCTTCCCCTCCCCCATTTCTGATGAAGGGTTTAGGCCCGAAACGTCAAGTTTTCCTGTTCCTATGATGCTGCTTGACCTGCTGTGTTCATCCAGCCCCATGCTTGTTGTCTCGGATTCTCCAGCATCTGCAGTACCTTTTATCTCTCTTACACACCAATGAAAACTTATTTAAGGTGAACTGAAACTTAAAATCAAAATAACGTAGCTCAGGGTGATGATGCATCCCAATGCTTTTTGATACCTGTCAGCCTCAGTTGGTCTTTATCATGCTGGTGAGCATTGCATGCCCCTTCTCAGTGGACACCTGACTATGGACGTAATTTTGAAAGAAGGGCACATAGGCATATGATCTCCTCCATGGCTCGCTGCCTGGACCTGATAATGGCCCTCTGGCTGTCTGCCTCTCCATGGGGTGCCCAGAAAGCATAAGCATGGAGCTGAAGTGCAATCAAAAATTGAGGAACAACCCCTTCAGAACAACTAATGTAGGACTACAGATGAAGACTTTCAACTTAAACATGAAAAACAGTTTCATCCTGGCCCCAAATCACTACATATGGCCTGTCACCCAGTGTAATGAATAACTTATGATTTATTGGGCCTGCTATGTGCAACTCTTCCCCCAGGTCCCCAATGGAAAATGAAAGGGCCCCTTTATAGAGGGCTTTCCACTGGGAATCTCAGCTGCCAGAGGGTAAAACATTATGTATCTGAGTGGTGGGCAAACATGAAGAAGTGGAGAGTATGCTGCAACAGTCCATTTGCAAATGTCACCATGCCATTCTGAAAGGCACAGGCCATTTCTCCGACACCGCTCGGATTATGGGGTGCCACATCAGAGTCAATATTGAGTTCTGGACAGGAAGAGGTCTGTTTGTCTGGAAGTCCACCTTGTTTTTGAATGTAAATCCCTTCAGCTGCCATGATAGAATTTATATTGTTTTGAGATCATTAATCCAGACCGCATGATTGTTAATGCTGTAACCAAACTGGAATATTCTTGTGTCTATAAATTTGCACTTAAAACAGTTATAAATTTTTGCTTAATAAGTCATGTGTGTGTATGATTCACTCCTTCTTTGTATTTTGTGTCAAAACAAAAAAGTCATAAAATAGTTGGAATAATATTAAAATACTTTTTTTCTTTTCAGGTATCCAGTTTAGTGATCCAGTGACAAATGCTATTTGCCTGAAGAATTTGTTTCAGCTGCAAAATCTATTTAATATGATCAGCAGAATGAAAAGTGGATATCTTTCCTGGCCTTTACAATCGTAACAAGTTAACTTTTGCGATACAGTTACCACGTTCAAGTTAAAACTTGCATCATGTTGAGTTCTGCTACGTGGAACAAAGAGAAATCCAACGTGACACTTCGAGATGAACCTAAGTATTATTTGGTTGCTCAAGAGTGTAATGCAATTAATAAACATACTCAAATGCCATTGAGAATAGTAAGAGGCAGCATATTAATGCTTCATGATCGTGGTCCTCAACTATCAAACATTCATAGTAACAAAAATAAGAGAGGGATTGTCACTGTGCAATGCTTAGAACAACCGTATAACACCATGCTTGTTGAAGAAAAAGACTTGCAAGAAATTGAGGGGAGGGTGGCTGAATTGCTTTTAGCTGTTTCAACCTGTGAGGAGAGGCATGCTCTGTCCAAAAACAAGCAAAAACTGCAGAAAGCACTCCAAATTGATTACGATTCTAAGGTTAAAGTTCAACTGCGGGCCGGAGGAGAAAAACTGCCTGGTATTGTACGATTCAAGGGATCGTTGTTGCAGAGCAAGTTGCTGTGTGAATTGTGTTTTGGAGTGGAATTATTGGTAAGTACTCGTGTTATTTTCTGTTTCTTCTGTTTAATAAAGTAAATGATTGTAGAATGTAAAATGGAGTTGGATAAGAAATAACAAGGTGTAGAACCTTGGATGAACACAGCAGGCCAAGCCACATCAGAGGAGCAGGAAAGCTGATGTTTCAGGTCTGGACCCTTCTTCAGACCCAGTTTCCCACTATCTCTGAGTTGGATAAGAGATGTGTCTTTCCCTTCTAATTAAGGTATTCAGTAATTAGAGACCACAATACTTAAATTGACTCCTCTTCTGTATTTACAAGTCATCTTGCATACCTGCTCTGAAAAACCCAACGATTTTCTTAGTTTGTGGAGTCCAATGGAATGTGCTGAAGTCATTATTCTACATCCATTGAAATAATCCTGAATGAAGATAGGAAATTAAAATCTTAGTGGACCACTCAAGTCTTTTCTTCAAATAAGTTGAAGCAAGTGTTTTGATACAGTTGTCATTTGCAGGTTCTGCCTTAAGCATGTTGACATTTTTAACTCATGGCTGTTTTGAAAATCTCTTTTTTTTTTTGTACTTTTCTCCCCTTTTTAAGATGGGACGTTCGGGCAGCATGACATGGTGTGGTAGACAAAGGACCTGTGTGCTCAGCTGCTTTCCCTCGCCCGTGTGCACTCAGCCACTCGCCCGCGTGCTTACTCACACAAGTTCGTCCTGTGTGTCTCACGCACTGTCCCCTCTCTCTCTCTCTCTCTCTCTCTCTCTCTCTCCACCTTCCTTCTTTGGCATGTGCTTGCCTACTGTCTGGCACTTGTGTACTCTCTTTGTCGCACACTCCTCCTCCATCTGTTTCTCGAACTCTCTCTCTTTTTCACAGGCCTTTGGAAACTCTCTTTCGTGTGCGCTTGCCTACTGTCTGGCACTCGCGCTGTCTGTCTACCGCTCATCCTCCGTCTCTGTCTTCTGTGCTCATCCTCTCTCGTGCGCTTGACTTCTCACTCCCATGTGCTTGAAATCTCTCTTTCGCCTGCACTTGCCTTCTCTCACACTGTCTTTCTCACACACCAGTGCGCCTGCCTGCTCTCTTTCGTGTGTTCGCCTTCTCTCAGGCGCTTGCTACCCCTCTTGCACAATTTTGCATGTGCACGCCTTCCTGTCTGTCTCATGTGTGTGCTCACTTACCCTCACCCTCTCTCCCGTCCTGCCTTGTTGTTAACCCTCTCTCTTGCACTGTCTGCCTGTCGTGCAAGCTCTTCTCTATGTCTCGCACATTGTCTCATCCTGTCTCTCACATATGGTCATCCTCTCTGCCATATGCATGCTCACTCTTTGTAGTGAGGTATGCTCACTGTCTCTCTGTTGCGTTCACTCTCTTTCGTGTGCATGCTGACCTCCCCTCGTGTGCTCGTCCCATCTCCCTTGTGTGCGCTCACCGTCTACCTCTCATGCACTTGCTCACCCTATATCTTGCAGGCAAGCATGCAACCTCTGGCACATACGCTCACCACTTTTTCTGCCCTGTGCCCCCTCTATCTCTCTGTCTCTCTATCTCAATCTCCACCCCCCACCCCCAACTCGCTGTCTCTTTGTGACCCTCTCTTGCTGAATGTCTCACCACCTTTATTTCTCTCACTCTTTCTCTGTCTTCTGTTCCAGAGGAAATAGGGGTGAAATTATGTAAGATGATGTGTCATGATGGTTATACTCATATTTTAGTGCACATACTGATGTTACAGGAAATTAGAGTTGCTATGACCAGTTGACATGGGAAAATCTCCAAATGATAATTGAAGGTTTTTTTTTGATCTTTCTTTTAAAGAAGAATTAGACCTATGCAGTTTTCATGTGACATACGTTCTTCTCGTTTGTGAACTGAAAATAACCATGAGAACATTGAGTCTGCTATGGACCAGACTGAATCCTCAAATATATTCAGAAGATAGCCTAGACCCTAACTTTTTTTTTTACCTTAAAGGCAAGTGTCAGGCATTGCGTTCTGGCTGAAAATCAATTGGTTGAACTACTGATTTAAATCAAAACACACTTCATTCATACATGAGAGTTAAAATACAACAAAATAAATAAGAAATTGGAATAATTAAGTTTTCCAGTAGGATTAACAGAATAATAGATGATTTGACTGCTAAACAGTAACTGTTCCAATATAGTAACATCCCAATAAAAACACCTTTGGCAAAGGCACATTTAGTAAAATAGATTGTCTCACATGCAATTCTCCTGTCTAGGAGAACAAAACATCAAGAGTAAACAGAGCGAGAGAGAAAGAGAAGCGGGAAGAGAGATTCTGCAGCTTCCAAATCCAGCTTCAAGATCCTAGCAACTGCTACAGGAAAAAAAATATAAAATCCTGGCTCTACCGGTGACAAAGTTGAAAGGAAATGGGGAATAAATAATCTTTGGAAAATGGAAGGTGGGGGTTAAAATTCCAGGCCCATACCCGGTCTAAACTAAAAGCAGAAAATACTGGAAATAGAAAGCAGATTGGTCAGTGTCTGTTGTCTGAGCCACATGAAATACTGACTGTCAGACATTTTCCTGATATAACTATTGCCACAGGTTCTGTTGTGGGTTCAGAAAGACTGTAAGCTACTTAAGTGTCGTGGAGCTCGCGTCGTATAATCATCTTTGTTCTGTGATGGAAAATGTCTGCTGTCAGGAACTTGTCCAGTTTCATTTGTGAATGTTTTCAGTGAATGTGCCCTCGCAGGTTTCTATCTCCGTAGGGCAATAACACTTGGAAAAATAAATGAATAAATCTAATATACTTCTATGCTTGAGGAACGTATGTTGTCTCTGTTGGTGCTCCTTACCTATCCAAACTAAATCCTATTTGTACATGAGCCGAATGTAATCCTTTCATTATTCTAAATATTGTGGTTGTCTGTACTTGTTTTAGAGTTTTAAAAAAAAGGCACATTTTAATTTCTATTCTGGGAATTATGGATTTTTAAACTGGATGTCAGTGGTCTTTCACTGTACCTCATCAAAGATTTATACATTATTTACAATAAGTGGATCAAAACTGGCCACATTACTTAAAGGAAATGGCTGCAAAAATAATGGAGACATTGATTGTAATCTTTCAAAATTCCCTCAATTCTGGAAAGGATCGACTTAAAAATCACAAATGTAACATCTTCAAGAAAGAAGAGAGGAGGAGAATGATAAGCTAGTTAGCCTAACTTCTGCCTTTGTGAAAATGTTGGAATTGATCCCGGCCATCGTCTGGTCTCAGTTTTGGGAGATGCGATGTCCTTGTGATATTATCGCTGTTAATCCAGAGATCCAGGTAATGTTTTGAGCACTCGGGTTTGATTGCCACCATGGCAGATATTTGAACTCAATAAAGGTCTGGATCTCCAGAGTTTAATAACCACTGTCAGTTGTCAGAAAAATCATCTGTCTCGTTCACTAATATCTTTTAGGGAAGGTAACTGCCATCCTTATTTGGTTTGGCCTACATGTGACTCCAAACCCACAGCGATGTGGTTGATACTTAGCTGCCCTCTGAGCAATTAGGGATGGGCAATAAATGCTGGCCTGGCCACCGATGCCCATATCCTGTGAATTTTTTTAAAAGTACCAAGACCATTCAGATCTGTATTAGTCGAGAAATAGTGTTGGAGAAGTTCGTGGCATTGAAGGCTGATAAATTGTCAGGGTCTGATAATCTGTATCCCAGAGCACTTAATGAAGTGGCCCTAGAAATAGTGGATGTATTGGTGGCCATCTTCCAAGATTCTTGAGACTCTGGAACAGTTCTTTCAGATTGGAGGATAGCTAATGTAACCCCACTGGTTTAAAAAAATATGGTGGAGAGAAAACGGGAATTATAGACCCGTGAGTCTGATGCCAGTAGTGGGGGAGATGCTTCACTCCGTTATCAAGGATTTTATAGCAAAGCACTTAGAAAATAGTAGTAGACTGAGACACAGTCAGTATGGATTATAAAAAGGGAAGTTACACCTAACAAATTTGTTGGAATTCTTCATGGATTTAATTAGTTGAGTTGATCAAGGGGAGCTGGTGGACATGGTTTGTTTGGACTTTCAGAAAGCTATTGACAAAGCCCCACATATGCGAATAGTAAGTAAAATTAATGTGCATGGGATTTGGGGTGGAGTATTGAGATGAATAGAAAATAGATTTGCAGACAGAAAACAGAAGGAATGGATGGGCTTTTTCTGCATGGCAGGCAGTGACTTGTGAAATACAGGTACAAGAACCCCAGCTATTCACAATATATGTTAATGATTTAGATGCGGGAACTAAATGTAATATCTCAATTTGCAGATGAGACAAAGCTGAGTGGAAGGATGTATTGTGAGGATGATGTAGAGATGTCGCAGTGTGATTTGGACAATGTGAGGGAGTGTGCAAATGCAAGGCAGATGCAGCATTATTTAGAAGAATATGAGATTATCCACTTTGGTTGCAAAAATAGGAAGGCAGATTATTATTATTTGAATAGCTGTGAATCAAAAGACAGGCATGTTCAACAATTCATGAATATCGTTATGCAGCAGTTGCTGAGATGTAGCAGACCATAAAGAAGGCAAATGGTCTGTTAGCTTTCATAGCAAGAGGATTTGAGTACAGGAACAAAAATATCTTACTGCAAGTATACAGGTCGTTAGTGAGGCCACACCTGAATATTGTGTGCAGTTTTGGTCTCCCTACCTGAGAAAGGATGCTCTTGCTGTAGAGAGTGCAGTGACGGTTTACCAGATTAAATAGGCTAACATTTGGCAAATGGAATAAAATGTATGAAATAGGTTGTCCACTTTTGTAGGAAGAGCAGAATAATATGTAAACAGAGAAAGACTGTGGAATGCTGCTGTGCAGAGCTATGAGTGTCCCTGTAGTTAAGGGACAAAAAGTTAAGCATACAGCAGGCAATGTTCCTCTCTTATTGCAAGAGAGATGAAGTATAAAGGAAGGGAAACCTTGCTACTGTAGATGCCATTGGTGAGATTGCACCTAGAGTATCGTGTATGAGTATATCTACTTGACAAGGGACAACCTTGCATTGGAAGCAGTTCAGACAGAGCTCACTAGCTGATTCCTGAGATGAAGAGGTTGGATTATGAGGAAAGATTGAGCAGGTTGGGTGTACTCATTAGAACAAGGAAGAAGTGATGCTACTGAGACACATTAGATTCTGAGGGGTTTGAGGGGATAGATGCTGAGAAGATGACGACAACACCCTCCCTCCCCATGGAATCTAGAACTAGGGGACAGTTTACAAATAATGCAGAGGAATCCCTTCTCTCAAAGCATTGTTAGTTTTTAGAATTCTCTGCTCCAGAGAGTTATTAAATATATTCAGCAGTTAATTACACAGTGGTTTTGATATACAAAGGTCTCGAGCATTATACGGGTGGGGTTTGCAGCATAAAAATGGGACTAAGGCCTCAAATAGGTAAGTCATAACCATTTTTTTAAAAAGTGCGGCAAGCTGGATGGGCTAAATACTTACTCCTGCTCCTGTTTTGAATGTCTTACATTTTCCACGAGACCTAACCAAAGCCTTATGCGGTGAAGGCAAAATTCTTTTCTTTTTGTTCTGTATTTAATTATCCTGGCAATTATCTGCTTTTATAATACCTCACCCTGTCTTTCTCTTGCTTAAGAGCTATCGGGTCACAGTCGAAGGAGACGGGGTAGGCCATTTATGACTGAGATAAGAAGAAATTTCTCCAGAGTGGTGAACTGTGGAATTCTCTGCCACAGAAAGCAATTGAGGCCTAAACTTTGAATATTATTAATAAGTAGTTAGGTATAGCTTTTATGGCTAAAGGGATCAAAGGGTATTGGGGTGGAAAGCAGGAACGGTACTGCTGGCTGAGCAGGCTTGAAGGGCTGAACAGCCTACTCCTGCTGTTTTTCTTTTTATTTTCATATTTCAGCTAATCTTGTTTTGTATAAATGCTTGACATTGGGACTACCTAAAATAGTACATTTATGTACTGATATTTAATATTGTTTGCCAGAGGCAGGCCCATTTCTCCCAATGCATCTGTCTGTTATCCTGACTTCTATTTTGTGTGGGTTGTTGTTTAAGTTACACCTACTTTGCACTGCTGCATTGTTTGCACCACTTATTTTTTTCTCAATCACGATGCATTTGGTTTTAGTGAGCTCAGTTTTCCTGTTATGTTTGTATTGTGTCAGAAAAAAATCTATAAATTAAGTTCTCCAAACTATTCCATGTGCTTTAGTTGTGTTATTTTAGTCACTGTTTCTGTGGTGTACTGTTTTAGGATGATCTGTCATCACATTCTTTTGAAACATCAAGATAAGATGGTTAGACGGAACAGATCTTGATTTCCAATGTATAATGCCCTAGGAAGTAAAATGATTAATAAATCAGATGATGACCTTAAATCCCCTAGAATCTAGGAAGTAGTTTTGTAGTGTTTAAAATGAGTTTCTTTGGACTTTCCCTCACAATATTGACGTAGGGTATCCTGTCAGGGTTACTTTCTTTTCTCAATGTCAGCCTTGATGTGTTATGGTGCCATAGCACACCGTGTGGGCTAGTCATTACTTAGACCTGTTTTCACCTTGATTTGTATTCTGATCCTCTGTTACTGCAACACATCTTGTTTGTTTTTACTGAAGCGAGCTAATGGTTCCAGCAGCTATTTTTTAAGCACAATACACAATCTCTTTTCTGATGAGCAGAGTGCATGTGTGTATGCTTATTACTCTGATTGCTTGCTCCCAATATCATCATTTTACACTCACCTCAAATTAATTTGTAATCTCTGAATCAAGTTTCCTTAAGTGACTTGTTTGAAATTTAGAACTTATTTTTGCTTACTTTCTTAAACTTTACCATACATTTGAAACCCTTATCCAAGCCATTTAGACCTATATATTTGAAATTTTTGCATATGTCGGATCGCACTTCAAAGGTTCACATTGAAAGCAGTTACCAGGGCAAAATATTAGGATTACTTAAAATATTCTGTGGTCTAAATGCAAAGTATAATAATTGGGAGAATTTCGCTGACTAAATGCCTGAATGGATAAGAAATAAGTAGGAAAAATCTATTAAAATTCTTAGGTCTTCACATTCTCCGTGTTTTTTTTTTTATGTGATCTGAATGTCTTGTGTTCAGAAATCTGTATTGTCTAGTAAACAGGTATGTAATGGTAGGATGCCGGAGTAACCTGAACTGGATATTGTCTTTCTCATGCGTTTCTCTTGCATGAACTAAAACATTTGGTATACTTTCTTTCCATTTGGAGAATTCAGCAATAAACCTGTCGAAACAAAAATGAGTACCTTGGGTATTAAAGGGAATGCACTGTATGTCCTACAATGAATGGGAACTGCCCTGGGGAGAGACAGTTGATCTTCTTGCATCAGAAGTGGAAAAAACTGTGACATTCCTGAGTCAGTTCATTTGGCTTTAAAACTTATCATCAGTGCTTGGAACTTGTTGATTTATTTTTTAGCTCTGTAGGCAGTCACTCGGGTTTGGAGTGCAGAATTATTTTCTCTCACAATGTAACGCTGAATCAAACAACTGTTTTCCCACTATGTTTTAATTGTTGGCCATTGAATGCCATTGTACATCTGCTATAGCAGGATTATTATAGTTTGTTTATGGATAAAAGTTTCCTTAGTATAATAGCTTTGTTTCTCCATTTATTTGCTTCTAGAGTCTATTTTGTTAATGTCTTTTATTCAACAGGAAGAAGGTAGGAATCAAGGCTACACAGATGGCTCATACAAAGGAAAGCAACTCTTTCGCTGTGATGAAGATTGTGGAGTTTTTGTTCCTTTCGATAAACTGGAACTTGTTGAAGAGGAAGATGACACTGATCTCGAATCTGGCAGTGATGAAATGTTTTTGTATAGTGGCAAGTCTGCCATAGAAATTAACTCAAGGGTGTCTGCCGTTATTGATGATGAAGTTGTGTACGGAACAGTCGTATTCTGTGGCCTGCTGTCAGGAAAAGAAGACTATGGCTATTTTCTAGGTGTTGATATGGTGAGTGTTTATGATTTTTGTGTCTGCTGTGGAATATGTTTTGCTGCTATATTTACAGCCAGTGTTTCTGTGGGTGAGCGTAAACTAATATTTTTGCCTTTTCGGAACTATTGAGCTTTAATTTCGTAGAATCCCTACAGTGTGGAAACAGGCCCTTCGGCCCAACAAGTCCACACTGAACC
>JAHRHZ010000222.1:36081499-36137146 GCA_024137785.1 Ginglymostoma cirratum
GCAGATGCTGCCAGACCTGCTGAGCTTTTCCAGCAACTTTGTTTTTGTTCCTGATTTACAGCATCCACAGTTCTTTTGGTTTTTATGATCTGTCAAACTGGTTTCAGCCTAGGACCTCAGTTGTGCTGATCTGGGATCATAACACATTGGACTAAAAGGATCTGAAGGGATTTATACTTGATTGAGTGCAGTAAGCACATTATTATGAAGTCATGTGGTCTTAAGCAACACAAAGAGAGAGATTGTAAGAGGTAGATCTGGGGAAGTGTGCCCCTAACAGTCCTGAAGTAACATAGGTTATATTAGTCTGTAAATAGTTACAGTAATGCATCAAAGGTCATGTTGTTTATGCAATAATCTTCTTCTAGTTAGACCAGAAAGACTGATACCATTAGACCATAAAACCATAAGATATAGGAAATATCATGACTATGATTTTCTGAAGAAGGATCTAGGCCCGAAACGTCAGCTTTCCTGCTCCTATGATGCTGCTTGGCCTGCTGTGTTCATCCAGGTCTAAACCTTGTTATCTCAGATGTAGGAAATACATCATTCAGCCCATTGAGTCTCCCATCCCATTTGATTCCTTCAGGTTTCCAAGGCCTCTCCCCATTTGGGAAATAGTCTGCACCTCTTCTTCCCACCAAAATCCATAACCTCTCACTTTCCCACATTGTATTCTGTCTGCCACTTCTTTGCCCACTCTCTTGGTCTAGATTTATAGAGTCATAGAGCACAGAAACAGACTCTTCCGTCCAACTTGTCCATGCCGACTTGGTTTTCCAAAGTAAACAAATCCCATTTGCCTGCGTTTGGCCCATATCCTTCTAAGTCTTTCCTATTCATGTACCTGTCCAAATGTCTTTTAAATGTTCTAACTGTACCTGTCTCTACCGCTTACTCTGGCAGTTCATTCCATATATGAGCCAGCCTCTGTGTGACAAAGATGCTCCTCAGGTCCCTTTTAAAACTTTCCCTTCACCTTAAACCTATGCCACCTGGTTTTGAATTCCGCTACCCTAGGGAAAAGGTCTTTGCTATTTACCTTATCTATGTCTCTCATGATTTTATAGACTTCTATAAGGTGACCTCTCAACCTCCTACACTCCCGGGAATAAAGTCCCAGCCTATTCAGCCTCTCCTTATAACTCAAACCGTCCATTCCCGGTAACACCCTTGCAAATCTTTTCAGTACCATTTCTAATTTAATGGTATCCTTCCTAACACAGGACGACCAGAACTGTATGCAGTGCTCCAAAAGTGGCCTCACCAACATCACATACAACCTCAACATGATGCCCCAACTCCTATACGCAATGGTCCGCGTAATGAAGGCAAGCGTGCCAAATGCCCTGTTTACCCGCGATGACAATTTCAAGGAACCATGAACCTGAACCCCTTGGTGTCTCTGTTCAACAATACTTCCTGTACTCTGCAGGCTCCCTGCCTCCTCACACTACCTGTCCCTCCACCTATCTTTGTGTCATCTGCAAACTTAGCAACAATGCCTTCAGTTCCTTCATCCAGATTGTGAACGTATATGGTGAATAGCTGTGGTCCCAACACAGACCCCTGCGGAACTCCACTAGTCATCGGCTGCCATCTTAAAAAAGACACGTTAGATTTCTTTGGGCTTGAAGGAACCTAAGCACAATATTGACCTTGCCCTAAAATGTCTCATGCTTTCTGCTTGTGGAAATTTCATGCATCCTTCCTATCTCTGTGAAGGTCTTTACATAGCAGCTATCCATTACTTGGTGCGGATGAATCATTTTTCAGTTTACTATGTCCTGTTGTAAGCTTTCCTTGTCCTTGATCAGCATTGCGCAGTTTCCCTTTTTGTGATTTGGTGACTAGTTTGGCCTTAAAGTCCTTGGTCCACTCTACTGTACTGCTGATGGGCTTGTCTTCAGGCTTTTTGCCCTCTTTTCCGGTCAGATTGCTCAGCTGAACTTGTCTTTCACCTGTTGCACTGTACTGACACTAGGCTTCTCTTCAGGCACTCCATTGCTGTTCGTTCTGTAGGTCTGATCACTGCTTGCCATCATGTAATATATTTGAATATGGCTTATTGATAGGAGGAAGCATCAATGACATTAGCAACTTTAACTATAAATGGGAATATTAAGAAAGGAACCCTACTTACTCACGTCCCAATTCCGTGTGATCTGATAGTGTCATGACATCTTAAACACATTTGCAATAGCTATTATTAGAGTAAAGGTTGAGTTAATGCTTTACTTTGCAGGAATCGCTGCAACTCCCTGGAGTAAAAAGGGTAAATTCTTACCGTGTAATATGCTAATGAAACACAGGCATGTCACCATGAGAATTGATAACATGTTGCACAACCTTATTTTTCTATTGCAGCCTCATGGCTGGATTCAGCCACAGTAACACTTTTTCTTAATAAAGTTAATATTTTCCTTTCCTCAGCAGAAGATCTATAGGCATTGTGTATTAGCACAACAGGTCAAGAACATTATACTTTGACCACTAAATTAAAACTAAAGTGTAAAACAAAACTCCCAGCTTTGAATACCATGTTTTTGCTGTTTGCTCAATTAAGCAAATTGAAAATGGGAACCATTCTATTTTTACAGTAGCTAGAGGTATGAAAGAGTGCTGGTATCAAAATTTTGGAACAGAGAGACTGACACTGTGATCTGCTATTTGTTATGAAGTTCTGGTCACTAATTATTGTGTTGAGCATATGGACAATTAAGATGACATGCTATTTTTTTATGTTAGAAATAATAGTGTTTTCCCGTTGTGAGTTATATATTCCAAAGCTGAGGATTGTGTGATTATCACTCTGCACTACATAAAATATATTTTCCCCCTGGAATCTTTTTATTGTATTGTTGGTAAACCAGGAGTTTGTAGCAATATATTACATCGAACAACGATGAGATGAAGTCCCATGAAGGGAATTCTGTGATTAAAAGCACAAATGTTTGAAGCCTCAGATCCTTCAAAAATACAATCATTATTGTCACTGTACATGACACAGGTCATTATTATTGTTTCTTCCTCAGGACAACATACATGAAGTTTATTGGAAAAGTTGATGTCAGCATTTACTATGTGATAAAGGTACGTGATATGATATTGGGCTGGATTTAATGGAGACAGTATGAGTTCCATCACCAGAACTGAAAGAAGAAGATGAACTTGTTTTTAGGGCCCAAGGCTGCATCATATCAGCAGCAACCCATTAAGTGGCTGCCACCAGGCTTCCCAAGTTGATTAATGATGGCTGCCTGCTTCCATGAGCCTGCAGCCAATTGGAGTCTTACTATTTTGTGGTGGTTGTTGCTGAGGCTGCACTTCAGGAGTGTACATCGTTGGACAATGAGCTCACAGCCAACCAAGTGAGGGTAGAGGGACATGTTTAAGGGAAGGTCAGTTGGTGTGAGTTGGCATCATTGTGGATGCAGTCATTGCCAACCATGGGTAAAGAGTGCCTGAATAGGAAGGATCCTGCCTCTCCAACCTGCCGATGCGTACATAATGGTCTCCCCATATGATGGAGGCAGAGAATCCCCCCAAGCATTGGCAAAATGCCCGTGGAGATGGGGGTGAGGCCACTGATTAACATCTTAAACAGTTCGATTGAGTTCTGGGCTGGATGATCATTTACCACATAATGCCTTCCCATTGCCATCTTGCCAATCTTACCATCTCACAGCGCAAAGTGCTGGTAAAATCCAACTCTTTAGCCTTTGGCTCACCATGTCTATGCCAACCAACCAAACTATATTAATCCAAATTACCTGCAGTTAGTCCATAGCCTATTTTGTGTTGGCATTTTAAGTACTCTGAAATGTTACGAGAGTACCTGCCTCCACCACCCTCTAGGGCAGCATGTTCCATATTTCTATCAGTCTCTAGATGAAAAATATTTTCCTTGGATCCCCTCTAAATCACTTGCACCTCACATTAAATGTATGCCATCTGGTCTTAGACACATATGCCAAGGGGAGAAGATTCTCATGATCAACATTGTCTATGGGGTCTCATAATTTTGTATAATATGATGAGATCCCTCCTCAGCATTCTCTGCTCCAGGGCAAACAAACCCAGCCTATCTAGCCTCTTCACATAGCTGAGACTTTCCAAATCAAGCAACATCCTGATGAACCTGGAATTTTTCTGAGAAGTGTCCCGACCCGATACACCAACATTCCTGCTCCTCTGATGCTGCCTGGCCTGCTGTGTTCCTCTAGGTCCACACTGTTATCTCTGACACCAGCATCGACAGTTCTTGTGATCCTGATGATCTCCTCTGCACTTTTCCAGTGCAATCACATCCTTCCAAGGTGTAGTGACCAGAACTGCGTACAGTATTCCATGTGTTTTATAAAATTGTAACAAGATTTCCTTGCCTCCACATTCTATGTCCTAGCTAATGAAGGCACAGATATTTTGCACCAGACTTTACATTGGAAGATACGTCAAACATTCCATTAATACTAAAGAAAACTGGGAGGAATTAAGTACCATCACCATTACTAAAGTAGTAGTATTAAACAAACTAACAGGACTAAAGTTAACTAAGTCAACTGGCCCAGTTGGTTTGAATCCTAGGGTCCTAAAAGAGATACAGAGATAGTAGATTCATTGCTTGTAGTTTTCCAAAAATCATTGCATTCTGGCAAAACGCCAGATGTTTGGAACACTGCTAATGTGACACACCTATTCAAAATGGGAGGGACACATTAAACAGTACCTGTAGGCCAATTAGCCTAACATCTATTGTTAGAAAGTATTGGAATGAATTATTAAGGCAGTACACTTGGAAAATCATAACCTAACCGAGCAGAGTCAGCATGGCTTCATGAAAGGGAAATCATTGTCTGATTAATTTATTAATTGTTGACCCTTCCTTGAAAGAAATTGGATAGAGGGAAAACAGTAAATGTGTTGTATTTGGACGTCCATAAAGTGTTTGATAAGTTACTTCACAAAAAGGTTAAGACAAGAGTTCACGATGTTGGAGGAGCTTATTGGCATGAATTAGCATTGCTCATGGACAAGAAACAGCAAGTGGGGCTAAGGGGTCATTTTTCAGGTTGGTGACTTGTGATCAGTGCTGGGGCCCCAACTGTTTACAAAATATATTAAAGACTTGGAGGAAGGAAATGAATGTACTGTGGCCATATTTTCAGACGACACAAAAATAGGTGAAAAGACAGGTTATGGGAGAGATACAAACAATTTACAGAGAGATATTGTGGGCAAAAAGTTGGCAAATGGAGTATGATGTAAGAAAATGCAAAGTTGTTCATTTTGAAAAGCAGAACAGAAGGACTGAGTATTATATAAATGGAGAAAATCTGTAGAAAGCTGCAATACAAAGGGACTCAGAGGGTACTTGTGCATGAAACACAGAAGGTTAGCACACAGGTGCAGCAGGTAATCAGGAAGGCTAATGGAATATTGGTCTTTATTTCAAGGGATTCGAGCGTAAGAGTAAGGAAGTCAAACTGCAACTGTACAAGGTGCTGGTGAGACCACATCTGGCGTACTGTGTGCAGTTTTGGCCCTCTATTTAAGGAAAGATTTAGTTTCATTGGAAGCAGTTCAGAGAAGGTTCGCCTGGATAATCCCTGGTATGGAGGGATTGACTTACAAGCAAAGGTTAAGCAGATTGGGACTCTACTCAGTGGAATTTAGAAGAATGAAAGGTGATCTCATTGAAGCATACAGGAGTCGTAAGGGGCTTGACAGGGTAAAAGCTGCAAGGATGTTTCCTGTCATGGGAGTGTTTAGGACTAGAGGGCATTGTCTCAGAATAAAGGGGCAACAATATAAGACTGAGCTGAGGAGGAATTTCTTCTGAGAAGGTTGAATGTTTAGTATTCCTTGCCACAGCAAGCTGTTGGGACAGGTCCTTGTGTATCTTTAAGGCTGAGATAGAATGGATTCTTGATCAGTTGTGGAATCAAATGATATAGGAAAAGGGCAGGAAAGTGGACATGAGGAATGTTGGATCAGCTGTGATACTTTTTAATGGCAAAACATATTGAGGGGCTGAACAGCCTACTCCTGTAATTATGGTGTTCTTTTGGTCTTAGCCTGTTTGCTTTCTTCACCACCTGTCTACCTGTGCTGACACCTTCAGGGATTTATGGACTTAGATACCAAGGCCCTTTTTACCCCTAGTACTCCCTAGGGTCGTACCATTCATTGCCTATATCCTTTCCTTATTGGATCTCCCAAAATACATCACCCCATAATTATCAAGATTAAATTCCATCTGTCATTGCTCTGCCCAATTTACCAGCTGATCAATTTCAGACTGTAGCCCGAGACCATCCTCCTCACTATCAGCAACACCAGTAATCTTCATGTCATCTGCAACCTTGCTAATTATACCTTCTACATTCACATTCAAGTTGTTAATGTACATAACAAAAAACGAGGGCCCAGCACCGATCCCTGTGGTACACCACTTGTCACCAGCTTCCAATCATAAAACAAACCTCCACCATTACCCTTTGCCTCCTATTTGTAAATTAATTTTGGATCCAGTTTGCCAACTTGCATTGGATCCCATGCGCTGTTACCTTTTGGACAAACCTTCTAATGTGGGGCCCTATCAAAGGCCTTACCGAAGTCCATGTAAACCACATCAATTGCACTACCCTCATTGTATTTTAGTCACCTTTTCAAAAATTTCAATTAAATAGTCTCACAGGGCCTCCTTCCAAGAAATCCATGCTGGCTATTCCTGACAAACCCTGCCTTTCCAATCTTGCCCTTCAGAATTTTTTTTCCCAATAATTTTCCTACTTCTTACATCAGACTAACTGGTCTGTAATTACCTGGCCTTTCCTTGCTGCCTTTCTTAAATAAAGGAACCACTTTAGCCATCCTCCAGTCATCTGGTACTTTACCTCTGGCCAGTGAGGTATTAGGTATCTCTGCTAGGGCCCCAGTAATCTCTCCTCCCTTGCCTCCTATAGTGGTCTGGGATGCATCTCATCATTATGTTCAATTATATATCTTGTGGTATATAAGCACAATAAAACAAAGTCCCTGCTTTTCAAAACTTTCAGATCCAGTACTATTAATAGCATCAATCTAAGTAGCTGCATACCCAATATTGTGGTATTTCAGCCAAAAATTTAACCAACTGAAAGTACTGGAAATCAGAAGCACAAACAGAAATTGCTGAAAGATCTCTAAGTCTCGACGCATCTGTGGAGAGAAATCAGAGATAAGTTCTAATTTCTGAAGCAGGGTCACAGGACCCGAAATGTTAACTCTGATTTCTGTCCACAGATGCTGCCAGATCTGCTGAAATTGCCAGCAATTTTTGTTTTTCTTACAACTTAACTAAATCCCATGGCATGACTTTATTTGGGGGAGGCCATGAAGAGGACAAAGGAAAAAATCTCCCATGCTACTGACAAAGTATTAATTTCAATTAAATATTTAGCAATGGAGATGCATTAATGAAACTGTTCAATTTCAATATGTTTATAAATCGCAGCAGTTTTATGCTGGCTTTTAGAATCAGTAATGTTAATATCCTGAGCATAAATGGCCTCATCAAGACCGCCAAGATAAGATTCAACTGTGCATTTATCATCTGCACAACCTTCTAGTAACATTCCAGTTTGGCCTCATCATTTTCAATTCTCCCCATCCCTTGTTTCCCAAACATCTGCTGGTCAGGAAGTCTGGGAATGGTTCTTAGGACTGTGTGTCTTGGTTCAAGAAACATGGAAAGCCCATTGGTGATTCCAGTGAGTTTTCAGACTAATTTGGTCAAGACTAAGTGTTGAAAATTCCGCATGCTGCGTCACTTGTTCCTCCTCTTCTAAAACCCAGCATAGAAATTGGCATCTGTGTAGCATTGATAGAGTCCGAGATATCTTGATGGCCAAATAGTCATTGCAGCAGTGTAGACAGAAACTGTGTATAAGGATCATGTGGAAATTCCACTACAATTAAGGAAATTGATTGGGAAATTGAAAACTCCAATGGCTATTTCTCCAGTTTGGAACCTTCCAGAGAAGCTTTTATAAAGCAGGCAAATTCAGAGGAATCCAACTCATCTAAGCTTAATAGCCCAGAAAGTTTTTGATCCTGTTTGGAATTTCTGGGCCAGAGTGTGTTACACGGGTCAATGCCGGCAATCATTGTTCTATTCCTAGAAACCTGGCACAAAAGCTTGGAATAGCTGAATAGAGAGGATTCAGACAGATCACTTTAGTTACATTTATCTAAATATTAAACAATATGGCACAAAGAAAATTGATCACAGCAGTAATGTACACAATTGGTCAAAGTAGCCAGACATTTAGTAGTAAAGTAAATGTTGACCCTGTGGTCATTTGATTTGCTGTTCATGGATTTCTGTTGGTTGCTCTTTTCAATTAATTTTGTAAATGACAGACCCACTTCTAGATGAAAAGACTCTCTAATTGGGAACTATAAGCACTTTCTTTGACAGGGAGAATGATAAAGAGAACTACTTAAACAGAGAACATCTGCAAAAATCTGAGGTGCAGAGGGAGTTACACATGAGTCACAAAAGAGCTAGTATGCAGGTACAGCGCATAACTAAGAAAGCTGATGGAATTATCTTTTAATATGAGAGCCATTGAACATCAAAGTTATGCTTCAGTTATATGGCACTGGTGAGACCATATCTGGAATACTGTGTGCAATTTCGGTTTCATTATTTAGGGAAGGATGTGAATCCATTGGAGAAAATTCAGAATATATCGATGGCTGGAATGGTTGAGTTACATTACCAGGATAAATGGGACAGGCTGTGTTTGTTTCCACTGGAGTTCAACAGTGAAGGGTGATTTGATTGAAGAGTATAAGGTCCTGAATGGTCTTGACAAGGTGGCTATGGAAAGGATGTGTAATCTTGTGGGTGAGTCAAGAACTAGGAGGTATTGTTTTAAAATTAGGTTTCACCCTCTTAGGGCAGAGCTTAGGAGAAATTATTTCCCTTGGATGGTTGTACAACATTGAAGCGCTGCCTCCGAAGGTAATGAAAGCACAGTCATTATCCTAAAAATATTCTGAGTTGGATTCCTTTATTCATTCTCGGGTTGAGGGCGTCATTAGCCAAGCAGTGTTTATTGCCCATCCCTTATTGCCCATAGGGCAGTTAAATCAACCACATTGTTGTGGATCTGGAGTCTCATGTAGGCCAGACCAGGTAAGGATGGCAGTTTCCTTCCCTAGAGGACATTAGTAAACCAGATGGGGTTTTCCTGACCATCGGCAATGGATTTAGGGTCATTGTTAGACTTTTAATGTCAGATATTTATTGAATTAAATTTCCACCCTCTGCCATGGCGGGATTCAAACCCGGGTCGCCAGAACATCATCTGAGTCTCCGGATTAACAGTCCAGTGATAGTAACAAATATGGCCATTGCCTCCCTGGATTGAATCTAAGGTGCTCAAGGGTAAGTGGGAATGTGGGAATTGAAACACAAACAGATCTTGTTGAAAAATGGGTGAGGCTCAATGGACCAAGTGATCTCTTCTCTCCCTATTTTGTACGTTTTTAACACTTTTCAAAATGTAGGGATTTAAAAGCTTTCCCCTTCTCACAATGCACAACTTTAAAATAGAAGCAGTGCATCACTAAAAGCTCTTTGTAATCCTTGCCTAACAACTATACTGTGAGTTTTACATGAATCATTTCGTATTGATTTGGTCCAGAGTAGCACTCTTGCTGTCAAGTCAGAGGTTCCTGTGTTGGAACTCCAGTCTAGGATTTCAACACAGACTCTAGTCTCTCTCAACATCGCAGTACCTAGGAAATGCTGTACTATTGGATAAGACATCTGTTGAATGAGAAATTAAATTGATGTATTACTTGCCTATTCTAAGGAAAATGTTTCATATATTGTTATTGCCTGGAGAGCTTAGGCTTTGAAGGATAGTGGAAGAAATTATTTATTTCAAATTTTGCGGAAATATCTGGAGTGATAAGGGATATCCATTTTCTTCTTCTGAGGTGTGTGTTTTCACGGGCCTTTTAGGTTATTTAGAAGATTAAACATTTATACTGTTACACAGTTGGTAACATGGAAGTATAAATGTGTTTATTTTTCTGTGGGGCAGCAGAGAGTCACTGTCGTGACTGCCCAGCTTGATAAGAATCAAATAGTGACATCATGGCAACGTTGTAAGCTGGTTGTTGCTAAGTGTCTGTTTGCAAAGAATTAGATTAATTGAAACTGATTTGTGAGTAATTTTACTTTCTGCTTTCTCATCTCCTGGGATGGTGGAACTGTCCCGTGAGGAGATGGGTGTGTATGTTCTGGAGATTAGAAGAATAAGCACTGGTCTCACAGAAACTGCAAAATTTTTAAAGGCATAGGCAGAGTAGACGCAGAAAGAATGTTTCCTCTGGAGGTGCGGTCTACAACCAGGGGATAGAGAGTAACTAACAAGCCATTTAAGACTGAAATAGAAGGAACTTCTTCCCTCAGAGGGTGATGAATCTTTGGAATTCCCTTCCAGTGTGCTGTGGAAGCTCAGTCATTAACTAAGTTCAGAACAGATTTATTTTTAGATATCTATTTACTATGACCTCGGGATATAGGGATCACGTGAGAATATGGCATTGAAGGAGGTGATCAGGTGAGGATCTAGAATGGCAGACCAGGTTCGGGGGCTGAGTGGTCTATTCCTGCTGCTGTGCTTCTAATGAGATTGGTTTTTATCCTGATTTATCCTGGTTTAAATCCTGATTTAGATAATATCTTTAATTGGTCATTTTAATAATTAGAAACAATGTTTTTTAAATATATGTTGTGCAATGCAAGCTCTGTGATTTATCTATGTTTTAATGTAATTTATTTTAGAGTTTGAGCTAATGGCATGTGGCGTTGAGTCTGTGTCTGAGTGGATTCAATCATCAACTTGTAAGCATTTGCGTAGCCATAGTGACTTATTTTTAAAAACAATCGCGTGAGCGAGTTTTCAGGGAGGCTAATGAGAATTTGGTGTACGAGTGAACAAAATTATCTTTGTCTGGGGCAAGAGGAAACACAAATAGCTTGGAAATAGAGTTCAATTGTTACCATTGATGAAAGGTGGTTATTTAAAACTGTTAAGAAATATGTCATTTTAGTGTAAGAAAGTTCTAGACCAGAAGTGTTTGATTACACCCTTGAAGGAGTTATTTCAAGTTAAATTAGACCACGCTCAGTTGTGTGAAGGCTTCAGGAAAAAGCTATCAGATACTCAAGATGGGGAGTTGAAGTCAGGGTTAAATTAAACCGCAAAGATGTGAAAGAGAAGGGAATTCCGTCTGGTGTAAGTCCTATAAAGGAGTGCTTTTGGGATTAATGAGATTTTATTTTACTGGTTGCTTCTGAATATTTAAACCTGTGTTATGTGTAAGTATTTCGGTTTTTTTTAATCTTCATTTCTTTTGTGTTACACGTCTCTGTTTTTTATTGTTGAAATTGAATCAATAGCATTGTGCATTTATTCTTCAGTGAAAGACCAGCTTGTTAAAACTAAAAAGATCATATTTTGTATTTAACATTACAAGTTTCAGTCTGGGATCCGGCTTGCCCAGTAAAGTATCACCTGGGATCATAGCAGTTGTGACCCCTAGAGTAGTGGGACTAAAGCGATTGTGCACTCCTCCAGCCTTTCTCAAAATACTATTCAGGTGGCTGTAAAATCTCCCACAGCAGGTTTTGAGAAGATCAGGGGAAATCCTCTGGTGTCCTGGCCAATGTTTAGCCCTTAGCAAACCATTCAAAGCAATTTAATTAGTCATTTTCTCATTGCTGAATGTGGTTGCGATGTAATGGAAATGACAATGGGGAGAGGTATAAAATGGGCTCCTGATTTTTGCTGTCCCTCCTTTTCCACTATAAAGTTCAAATTACCTGAGATTTTTATGATGAAATTCCTCCTATTAAAGGTGAATAGTGTTTCTCCAATATTTCTTTCAACGTAAATTGTCTATCTCAGAAATTACGGTTTTAAAATATCTTTCGGTGTGTTACGTATGGTACTGATTGGAATGTAGCCTGTGTGGTATCATTCAAATATGTTCATTTAATAGTCGCAACATTTTTACTATTCTCACTCTAAATGTGATCACTTAAAATGTATTCTTGTGCTATACCTGACTTTCTTTCAACAAAATGTTAATGACTTGTAAAATAAAAGCAGCATGAATGAGAAAATGCTTTCTCTTTGACAGAGTGAATAGTATTACTGTTTTACAATGATCAATTGGCTGCATCTGGATGATTTGACGCTGATAATCAAAACTCCATAAGCTGCATCTGTCTAAACATAACAAGGTTTACTGCCAAAGGAAGGTATGACTGGGATATGCCTGATGTAATAATTATTACCAGACTGCTTGTAATAAATGGGATTATGTGTTCAGCTGCCCTGGAGCCTACTCAGCTCCATCCAACACTATTTAGATAGTCTGAAGTATTTTTAAGCACATTTCAATGCTTTCAGTTCATCTGGGATATAAATCTATCTTAAATTGTGTTTTGTTGTTCTGTTTCTTTTTTTCATTTGAGAAAGCTTTGCAGAATTTCAAATGTTTAAACTAGCCAACGTTAAATCTCATTTTCCTTACTTATTTCTGCACTTGATGATGTGGAGGTACTTACTTTAATCTCTTAAAAATTTTGATTAGCATGACGAAAACCTTAAAGCTAAAGCCAGGTCTTCTGCTATCTGGATCCTAAAAAATCCTTGTTTAGTTGTAGATTTGACAAAAAGTAGCAACTCTAGTTCATGTCAAAGCTACCTTTGTTTTAGTGTGCGTTGAACGCATTAGTGAAGACCATTTTGGCTCAAATTTTGCAAGAGTATTTATCATCCAATGTTTGCCTTCATTACTCGTCTGAAGCTGGTAGCAACTTCTAGAGTCTGGACATGTGTAGTTAAACATGAAAATTGTTAAATTGTCATCAGTAATTCGAGGTTGCATTGTTGAAGTTTTCCAAGTCAAATAGGAATCATTGAACTAATGACAACTTTTACGCTTAACACTGGTGATTTTTACTATAAAAAATCCTTGAAAGATTATGCATTGAATGAGATGTTGAAGGGTAAATATGTTCCATCCTCTTTTCTTGAGTCTACTGTAAAATAATATGCTAAATTTATAATTGCTGATAACCAATTTCATTGGGCCTAAAAATAAAATTACATTCGTGAAACAGCAAATTGTGTCAAAAAGATCTGCATTCTCAAGATAACTTTTTAAAAGGTTTATTTAAGATATTTGAGCTTTTTCATTAATCTCGTACATTGTCCCAATCACTTATTTTGTCATCAGTTAAATTTACATTAAATATGAAGGGATTCAGCTGCTTTTACATTCTTATTTGCTGTCTGTGAGAATGCTTGAAAGTGATTTGCTGCATGACAACAATGGTTGCTGGATGGATGTAGATCCTCTTGATTTGGTACTTGATTCAAACCATCGAGAGGAAATCCATAAAGGTCATTATCTTCTTCATGACTAGTTTTCTTTGAGGCTTGTGGTGAGCATTTTCCCTTCTCCACTGACTTCAATTTCCAGCTCATCATTTCCATTTAAAGTCCTGAAGTGAAAAAATGCAATAGCGTTTTGGGTCCATCAAAGGCCTCACACAATTCAAAGAAGAGGATGGAGCATCGTTCCTCTTCCTTGTTTTGAATACTAGCAACTACTATTGGTCTGTGGAATTTAGACTTGCCATGAACACATGTTCAAATTCATCATTTTTGAGCTGTTTCATGAACAAAGAACATAAACCCCACTGACAGAAGCTTCTATTTTGTTGATCATGAAAAATCTTTATTTGTAATTCTATGGGATAGAATCTAGTAAAATCACCATTTTCCCTGCATACAAAGTGTGATATTACAGTAAATAGTTTTTTTAAAACCCTGTATTTTAGTTGCTCTTTTGGTTTCCACACAGAAACTAGTTTCTGCTCCTTACACATTCTTCACTCTGGTGATAGTTAGTGCCATTGAAGCTAGATGTTCAACAGGATTGTGCCTTTAATTTGGGTTTGCAGTTTGGCAGAGTTATCTGAAGATCTCCTACTTCTTGATTTAGATTAAATGAAAGCCTAAAGGCATTTATCTTCTTTCAAATTGATTAAACTAGAAAAATATTACATTTTAACTACAAAAGCAATCTTCATTTGTTATGTTTACTTATCATTTGCTTTAGTTCCTTTATATTTCCAAAAATGTTTTTACGATACCATATGTAGAATAATAATGTTGCCTGCATGATTGTTATCTTGAACTTCCCTGATATGTTTGGAACTCTATTAAATACCATGTTCGACTGTATTACCGCATGATTTCTCGGACCGGCTCAATACCATTGTTTCGGCTGTGTCACTGCAGAGGTGCAGATTACAGCTCTTCAGCATCATTGCAATGTGAAAATTGATTAATATTGTTCTCCAAATGGCAGGCAATGATGTATGAATACTCTTTACTGATTTAGGTAATACTTTAAGGAGATGAATAGCCTCTACAGAAAATGTTAAAGTTCAAGCAAAATAATTTGCATATTTATATTGCAACTTACTGATAATAATTGCAGCAACATAGTGTAATAGGGTTCGTATTTCATTCTAATCTAGTAGTACTTCAGAGCTAGACCTCATTACCTTCCCTGGACAAGAGCTCTAATATCCTCTTGTTAAAATACACAGCTCAAATGATGTCACTGAATACCAAAGGAGGAATCGTTACTCATCTTTTTTGTTCAGGCTGGGATCCTGTGGTTTCGTTGATGTTGGGGAAAGTAAACAAAAAGGACTAGTGTGAAGTTATTTTTATACAAAGCAAAAAGGATCAAAACAACTTCTTTCTGTTCTGGTATTTTCAGGTCAAAGCCATTCAAATAGCCAGCCATGGATTTTATTGCTAGAAGTCATGAAAATCTTAGAGTACAGAATGCTTTTAACATTGTGTTAACAGTTTGGGGAAAAATAATTGTCATTTTAATAGGCTCCTGATAATGCTTTGTCACACATTCCAGCATTTGAAAGACTTTCCTAATCTCCACCAGGTCACATGTTGCTTTTAATGCCGTTAATATATCTTAAAGGTTCAGGTGGGACAACATTTATTGTTCCATTGTGCATTGATAGAGAAGTTATTTAGAGAAGTGCAGTATCACTACAAAAGAAGATTGGTGCTGTACATTAGGTGCAACAAAACTGGGTATTCATCCAAAATCCATCTACTTTCTGTCTACCAGTTCCTATATGCAGTCAGCATTTTTAAACAATATTTGTCATTCATTGATTTGGCTAGTGTTACTGGTTTGTTATTATTTCCTTTAATTTATGATGATAATTTGGTCAATGCTGTCATTTTTTTTAGAATTATTCATGTCTATGAAAAGCAAGCTGAATTCCAGAAAGTACAGAAACTCTTCCAGTGAAATACCACACCTCTTCTAACCAGCAGCCTTTACGTACCTTCTGGGTGACAACACTAGTAATTTGAATAATTGATCGCATAATTCATGGAGGCAGATGACTGATACACTAATTGATTTAAAGTTAAGTAATATTGTGACAGGTAAACTTTCATTGCCACCCAAATGAGCGCCGATTACAATCAGGATAAAGGGATGGTTTCTCACAGTTTTAAGGTGTGATTCAATTTGACTTGTTGTTCTTGGAGTGTTAATGGAAAGCATTGCCTCCAAAAAGCACAAGCCCATGTCTAATCAGCATGCAGCTGTTTCAGGTTGGTGCTTTCTGTCTGAAACACCAATGACAAAGACAGCTGAATTCTGATTACAGTCAAACCCGAATTTCTTTAAACTATTTTAGGCTTTTTGCACCTTGTTAATCTTTGTCATTGAGTTACTTTTTCTTATGTTGGTAGGGATACCACTGACATGTGCTGCTACAAGATTACCTGGGTAAGGATGAGAGACTGTAGTTCTACATGCCTTTACTTATTCATAGAATAGAATCGTAGAATCCCTATAGTGTGGAAACAGGCCCTTCGGCCCAACAAGTCCACCCCGACCCTTGGAACATCCCACCCAGACCCGTCCCCCTATTACCCACCTAAGCTACACATCCCTGAACACTACGGGCAATTTAGCACGGCCAAACCACCTAACCTGCACATCTTTGGACTGTGGGAGGAAACTGGAGCACACGGAGGAAACCCACGCAGACACGGGAAGAATGTGCAAACTCTACACAGTCACCCAAGGGCGGAATTGAACCTGGGTCACTGGTGCTGTGAGGCAGCAGTGCTAATCACTGAGCCACCATGCTGCCCTAAATGTATCAACTTTCCCTTTTATCTTTTCTTCTCCCCTTAGATTTTACTCCTAACCTTCTCAAATTGCTGCATTTTCTTCCCTCTACTTGTTTTTGCACAGTTGCTTTTCACATGTGGCTTTGCTGTGTATATACTTTGATTAATGGAAACTGATTTCAAGTGGACTGCACTGAACCATCGTCAACAACCGTCCTCTATCTAGATCCATTACAACCTCGAGAGATTCCAGCTTCATTTTCAGATTTTGAAAACAAATCATTTTCAGACATGGGTTTTCATTCTGAGTTTAGCTTAAGCTGATAACAAACATTTAATGACTAAGCAAACATATATTGGTGCTGGGTAGTGATGAGGGGTAGGCAGAGGGGAAATATGGACTAACTGGTTGTATCACTAAAATGCAGTACTGTTCCATTAAACTTCATGGATGGTTGAGAAACATACCCAAATTACCTAATAGCACAAGAAGCTTTGAAGATCCAGAAATTCTAATTACTAAATGCTGCTAAAATCAAATGGTGTTTGAGAAATAAAGATTTATTACTCCACAAATGCTTGTATATAAATCACCAAGCCACAAAAAAAATCAGAAAGGAACTTCTGATTTGATTTTCAAATGGCTAACCAAGTCTCCTAATTCTGCTCTTGGGAAAAAGGCCAACAGTCATTAAGTTACAGCTTTAAGAAAGTACATGATCACGTATCTGGTAAAGATCTTGGAACAACTCTGAAATCTGGGAATAGGAATGGCCTATATCTCCAACTTGCTTAAAAATGCCTCTGAAATGGAAAGAGATACCATGAATATGCAATCTTTTATTAACAGGTATTAAAACTTGATAGGTCGTTATAGTTATATCATCTGAATTTTCTGAACACATTTTACTGTATGTACTCAAGTAATGCTCTATCTTGTGTAAAAACTAACCCTAACTTACAGCCTCAAAATCCAAACTTACCGCTGAAGCTAAATTCACCCTGATGCAAACATATAGAATCTTAAAACACCATAGGACTGTAGGAGGCCATTAGCACGTGGTGTCTGCGCACATACCTTTGGCTTCTTTTACCCTACTTTTAGGGGAGGGGTTGTTGTGTTGGCAGGAGCAGTCTCTACATTAACAGCGCTGTGATAATGAAACAAGTATTTCAACCTCTCCAAAATAATATTCAGGTAAAAGTTGATTCCTTAAAAGAAGACTTAGAAGCTACATTTTTACATTAAGCATATGTGGCACATTGAGCAGCATTTTAGAAATACTAATTATCATTTTCTAGTTTGTATTTTACACTGACAAATTATTGTAACTATCACTAAATGTAATGCTGAAGAGGTTATTATAGAAAATTACAGTTTGCCTCATTAGAAATGATTTTTTTTTTTGTTTGGCTACTTGCTGGTATCCTGAGTCAGAAAGCTGTAGGCTCAATCTGCACTTCAGGACAAAATCTGAACTATCTTTCAGTGCAGTCCTGAGCCTATTCTACATTTATCAGATGTTGTCCTTCAAATGACAAGTTAAACTGAGGCCTACTTACATGCAAAGTATTAATCACTGTGTTGGGTAGTTCATTGTACATAGGCCACTTCAACACATCCCTGAGAGAGACTTACTACAGTTTTAAATGAAAGCAAGTGTTTCCTTTTCTGCTGCCATTAACAATCTATTGTCATTCTTTTCTGTTATTTATGTAGTTTCGGTCACTTTCAATGTGAGATGTTGGATAAAGGTGAACAATTCAATGATTGGCAATCTTTTTATTTGAGGACTTCCCTTGCCTTAAAAGTACAGAGTAAAACCCTGTCAATGATTTGTGCCACCTCTGTCCAGCTCATGCTGTATGTTGCAAACAAATTCAGTTCATGAAAATTGTGTGGAATCTTTCTTTATTCAATCCTGGCCGGAGTAGTACTATGTCCTGAAAGTATCGCCCTTTAATAATTTGTAGGCAAGAACGGTTGTTATGTCCTTCTTCAGGACCATGTGTGCCTAATATATGGTACAATTTTAACTGAAAGTCATTTAAATCACCTTGTTTTTCAATACACTTACTTTTATTTAGTTACCTATCCATTAAACTTCAATTAAACTTATTGGCTTTTTTTTATATCAGTTGTTTCACACCTACTGGTATGGATAGAATGGGTGAAATTTCACGTCACAAGCAGTATCCTCAGTGTCAAAATTCAGTTGACTGAAATCATTGGTAGTAGTTTTCAGCTGAGCTGCAAATAGTGAGAATTGTCTGGAAAATTGGCTGGTAATATTAAATATTTCAAATTGATACATGCAAATAGTTTAAAAATGAAAAGTGTAGCATGTTTAAAGCTCCTTATGAGGTCATTTTGATGAAGAAATAATTTATTTTCTCTAATTAACAGCAGATTTTTTGAGCCATGCAGAAAATGGGAGATTCATTTTTTGCTGTGTGTAGAACTGGTGATTTTTGTCACAAGACAGGTTCATGTCAAACTTAGAGATAAGAAAGCAAGAGAAACCAAAGAAATCAGAGCCCATGATGTTGTAACAGAATAATTGACCAAAATAGCTAACTATTTATGCATAGTCTTAAAATTGTTATAAATATTTTCAGTTATGATTTAGATTTGTGTATTAATAATTTAATAACTGAATATAATCAGCTCTAGACTTTTCATACTCATATGCTATATATGTTGGTTGGCTCAGTTTGTTTGACAGCTGGTTTGTAATGCGGGTAATGCCAACAGTGTGGGTTCAATTCCTGTACCAGCTTAGGTTATCATAAAGGCTCTCCTTCTCAACCACTCCTTTCACCTGAGGTGTGGTGACCTTTAGACTAAACCAACACCAGTTGTCTCTATCTTATGAGTGAGCAGCCATGTGGCCTGGTAAGGCTTTGGCAACTTTTACTGTATTAAAATTTCTGCCTTTATAAAACAAAGTAACGTACAACATTAATCGTTACCCATAATGGAGTAACATCCTTTAAGAGTACAAAGTCTTATTGAGTTCAGAGTTTAACTATTGTTGAGAGGGAACATCAGAACTTTGAATTTCTCCCCTTTGAAGAAAAGTTTGATCAGTGTTATCATCCCACTATTACAGACATTCTGATTTTTGTGTCATATCTACTAACTTCATTTTACAAATACCTTTGTACATTCTAAATTACTGCTTTTGTTCCTTTCAGAGTGTTTTACTTAAAAGTTGTATAAGGTGTGATACAGAAATTTGATCAACATGAAATGTATGGCATATATTCTTTTTGTATTAAACAGGTAACACTTGAGTCTACACTATTTCAGACAATTTTGCACAGGGAGTCGTTCTAATGACCTGAACATATAATCTAAGCTGACATGTCAGTGCAGTGCTTACTCAGCATTACACTGTTGGAAGTGAGGTCTTTCAGACAAGATGTTACATTGATGTAAACATAGAAGGTCCCATGTTTCTTTTGAAGAAAAAAATTCTCCCTGATGCCTGCTGATATTTATGCCTCAACTAACGTTACTAAAACAGATTATCTGGTTGTTACTGCATTGTTGTTTCTGGGAACATGCTCCATGCAAATCGGCTGTTGAATTTCTTCTTACTACAACAATTGCACTTCAAAAGTACCTACCAGCGAAATACATCGAGATTGACCTTACATAAATACAAGTTATTTCTCTTTTATCTGCTGTTTCTCCTACGTGACTTTCTCCTCCCAGTTCTATATGTTAAACAAACATCTTCCATAATACAATGGAAAGAGTGACCACTATGTAACAATTTTGAAAATAAAATCAAATCTTTACAGTGAGTACATGCTTCGTTGTATTGTTGTGACATTGCTGTGATGCCAACAAAGTCAAACTAAGAACAGGTTGAGTAGTGCAAAACTGAACATATATGAGGAAATTTTGTCCATCAGTAATAATGGAGTTCTAACTGCTCTACTTGTAATCATGAGGACTAGCACATTCTTCACTCCTCTGTCACGACTAATCCAGGAAATCTGTCCTGATTCAATAGACACTGCAAAATAATGAAACCACAAGAAACATCTTAGAATGAGAACCAATTGAGATGACCGTACATGGTCTGACAGCATGCTACACACCAAAACTGTCTGACAGCATGCTACACACCAAAACTGTCACAAAAAATATATATTTTGGTTGATCAGGAAGATACTGCTGTCTGTGAGAATTTGCTGAGTACATAATGGCTGCTCTGTAACCTACATTGCAATATTCAAAAAGTACTTCATTGACTGTAAAGTGCTTGGAGATGTCTGGTGACTGGTCCTCCTTTCTAAGTGTCATGAGAGCACTATGCCACCATCATAGGCATTGTGTCCGCTCAATTCAATTAAGCAGTTGAGAGTCACTAAGAGTTGTGCCCCTTAGGCAAGGAAAGTACTGTCCTCATCTGGTCTGGTCTACATGTGACTCTAGACTCTCATAAATATATTGATTCTTAATTGTCCTTTGAGTAATTAAGGGAGGCCAATAAATGCAGGTCTAGCCAGCAATGCCCACGTTCAGTGAGTGAATAAAAACTGTGTCCCAAGACTAGCAACCTCTTCCAAGCCAAGTTACGCTGGTGCAACTGTGACATTCATATCCATGTAGAAAATTGTGTTGTATAAGATAATGATTCTGAAGGGGTTAAAGTTCATGTGACATTGGCTCCATCCATTCCACTGATGTCTCTCAGTCTATTCAGACAGAGTTCTACTCCAGTTCTTAGAGAGAGTAGATATCTGTACTAGCTCCCTAAAGTTGTAGAAATTAGGCCTGACCAATTATAGTTGTACTTATTGCTATCGCATAATAGACTTTCTTATCTACGATTATGACCTCTTCTATAGATACTCTGTGGTGGTGTATCCTCTATCAGTAATCACTAAAAAGGTCCTAGACAAAGGAGTGGTGGCAATGAGCTATCTCAAACAACCCGAACCCAATAATTTTTACTGGTGGAGGTGGCAAATACAACAAAGCATGAATAGTAGTCAGCTGGGAAAATACCTCATGGTGGTGTAGGGTGGATTTGAGCCCCATCTTGAAGACAAGAAATCCAGAAGACCCAAAGAAAACAGAAAAGTTTACGGTACAGAAAGAAGCCATTAATTTCATTGTGTCTGTGCAAGCTGAGTAAACCAGTTTCATTCTAATCCCACTTTTCAGCATCTGTTCGGTAGCTGTGCAGTTTGCAACATTTCTGCAGTAAAGTCAAGACACTCAACACCCTCTAAATGAAAAGTCTTCCTCATATTCCCTCTAAACTTTCCACTAATCACTTTAAATCTGTGCCCCCAGCAAATGTCCTTTCCAACTTGTGAGCCAGGTCATCCCTGCCCTTCAATCCAAGCTCTTCATAATTTTGTACATCTCATTAAGTTACTCCTCAACCTCCTCTGTTCTAACAGACTAAACTTATCCAAACTTTTCGCATAGCCGTAATTTTCATGCCCCAGGAACAGTTTGTAAATATCCTCTAAACTCTCACCAGAATAATTATGTTCTTAATGTAATATGGTGAACAGAGGAGTGCACACCAGTCTAGCTGTGGTTAATCAGTGTCTTGTACAGTTCCAGAGTTAGCATCCCTGTATTTGTGTCCAATACCTTGCCCAATGAATAGAAGCATCCCAATTTGCCTTCTTTACCACTTTATCTGCCACCTCAGGGGCCAGTGGACATACACTCCAAGGTCTCTCACTTCCTCTATCCATCTCAATATCCTCACATTTATAATGTTATGTTGTTTTGTTAGACCTTCTCAAATAGATTCCCAAATTGACTTACATTTATACTTTTCTACCCATTCAACCGCTGAAATGAAAACAGAAATTACTGGCAAAACTCAGCAGTCCTGGCAGCACCTGTGGGGAGAAAGCAGCCATAATATTTTGAGTCCAGTGACTCTTCATCAGAACTGTCAGTTTTGCCAACCATTTCTGTTTTTGTTTTAGAAAACACAAAGGCCTTGATGAAGGAAGGTCTGTAAGGAGCAACCAAAGGCTACAGATGAAGATCTTGGAGCAATAAGTTCAGGAAAAAAGACTGTATCCTCACACAATAAGCATCAATGCCATTGAGATTCGTTTTCATGAGACAATCTCCAAGGAGCAGGGAAAGGACCACACTTTAGACCAACCCTACAGAATTGGGAGAGTCTCAGAATTTTTACAAGCTGAAAACCAAGTAAATGCAAAGAAACTGAGTGAACAATGTAATGGGAGAAGAAAATTCAGTAAAAAAAATAAAGATGTAAAAATATTTGAGAATCAGTCAGCAAGCTGTGATTTTGGTGGGAAGATTTATAAAAGCCGCAGTCAACAACTTAAAATAAACATTTGTTGAAGAAAGTGCTTAGTGCTTAGACTGTGAAAAGTGGGAAAACATTTATTTTACACAGGAAGAAGTAGGAAAACGTTATCTTGGCTGAAGAAGGCAGAAAAATCATAAAAGGAACTGTATAACTACCATAAGGATTGCTAAGAAAGGCAGGGAAACTCAATGAGCAGAAAAGGAGATCTAATGATATAAAGAAAAAGGTTTAAAAACCTTGAAAGTCGTAAAGCGTTTAATACAATATTTCAAAATGTAGAATTTAAAAAGACTGCAAGTAAAGAAAAAACAGCAACATTGCTGTGTTACAAACTCTGTAGTCATACAAATTAAAATAACACTGAACAGAAAAATACAAGTTTAAGGAAGGGCAAGTTTAAATCAATGTTGAAGCAGTACAGACTTGAAATATTTTTACAACAAGATTAGTCAGAACATTGAAAAGAAATAGATAAAAATACAATACATTCTACCAAATTAGTGGCCATACAGAGCATGAAGTTGGACTTCATGGAGGTGACAGTTCTTAAGATTGCATTAAAATTGATTCAAAATTAAACACTAAGAGCAGATTAATACACTATATTCAGTGAGTCCAATTATGGACGATGACAATTTGATGACAAAACATCAAAAAGAGTGTGCAGATACTTTTGAAGATGCCTTAAAAGCTCTTAGTAAATACTTCAATTTCAGAACAAACAAAATTCTTGAATGAACAAGATTTAACAAAAGAATTCAACTTCTGGGAGAATCCATAGGCAATTTCATTAATGGGCTCTTCGAATTCGTGGATAAGTGTAATGTAGAGCTTTGAAGTCAGAATTCATAAGAGGCAGAGATAGTAGAAGCTGCAGATGCTGGAGAATCTGAGATAACAAGTTGTAGAGCTGGATGAACACAGCAGGCCAAGCAGCATCAGAGGAGCAGGAAAGCTGACGTTTTGGGTCTAGATCCTTCTACAGAAATGGGGGAGGGGAAGGGGATTCTGTAATAAATAGGGAGAGGGGGGAGGCAGATAGAAAATGGATAAAGGAGAAGATCGGTGGAGAGGAGTCAGACAGGTCAAAGAGGCAGGAGTGGAGCCAATAAAGGCGAGTGTAGATGGGGAGTTAGGGGAGGAATAGGTCAGTCCAGGGAGGACGGATAGGCCAAGGGGGTGGGATGAGGCTGGTATGTAGGAGATGGGGGTGGGGCTTGAGGTGGGAGGAGGGGTTAGGTGGGAGGAAGGACAGGTTAGGGAGGCAGGGACAAGCTGGCCTGGTTTTGGGATGCGGTCAGGGGAGGGGAGATTTTGAAGCTTGTAAAGTCCACATTGATACCATTGGGCTGCAGAGTTCCCAAGCGAAATATGAGGTGCTGTTCCTGCAACTTTCAGGTGGCATCGTTGTGGCACTGCAGGAGGCCCAGGATGGACATGTCATCTGAGGAATGGGAGGGGGAGTTGAAATGGTTCGCGACCGGGAGGTGCAGTTGTTTGTAGCGAACCGAGCGTAGGTGTTCCACAAAGCTGTCCCCAAACCTTTGCTTGGTTTCCCCGATGTGTGTTCATCCAGCTCTACACCTTGTTATTTCATTAGAGACAGAATTGTTCTTGGAATCCTTAATTGAATATTGCTGAATTTCTTACAGTCCAAGGAAGATCTAACCTTGAAGAAAGCTGTTCAAATCATGCTGGAAGCAAAAACCAGAAAGACCCATAGACAGATCCTAAAAGCTGCCTGTGGAAGTCCGTGCACTGATCTACTGAAGGACTGTAATGCTAATCTTTTTAACTTTGTTCTCATTTTTCTAACCTAGACGATGAACAACTGTAAGTAATGTAAGTTTTTCCCTTTCTTTTTCCCTTTATTTCCATTTTTGTACCTAAGATGTGTACCTAGGTACTTCATACCTAAGATGGTATCATTTGGGGGCAACATTGTAAACTTTTCACTGTACACCTGCATATCCATACTTGAGTACGTGTGACATTAAAGGTAGAGACTACAGCAACAGAGCCTATTAACTTTATCAGGTGTGAACTCTCTAAAGAAGCATCTGGCAAGTTTACATCGAGTAAACCAATTACCTGATGCAAAATAAACTGGCAGTGCTGCAGGATAAAGTCTTGTAAGCAGAAGCAATGCCTAGCCATCACTTAAAAAGAAAGCTACATTAACAAGACTCTAGGTAATTTCCAAAAGACGTGCATAAAGTAAGGTATGATTTTAGAACAGCAGAGGTACATGTGGTCATACTTAAAGAACATTGTACAGTAGAACATCCATGACCATTAGGAAAGACAATTCATTAGAAAAGATAATTGCATTTGACAAGATATTTGAGGCAAACCCCAGGGGGGTCTTGCTGATCCAGAAGAGACAGAACTTGTCTACATTAATGGACAACCTGTTGATTTTGTGCTTGATAAAGGAGCAAGTGTTACTGTCCTATCAGACCGGTTACCATGGTTGAAGAATCAGAAGTTATGCCTATGGGGCTAAGACTACATGTATAAGTGGAATAACTGTCAGAAGCATAAGAACACTACAAATTACATTAGAATGCAACACACATAAAAGAAAACGTTTACAAAGTTCACAATCAACCAACCAATGCCATTAAGCAACTAATCAAGAAGTAACTATCAGAAGTTTTCACTGGGCTTCCTAGACACGTGGTGAAACCCAATGAGAAGGAAGAGTCAAACAATTTCATTTATGTGGACAGGACAATGGGTTTAATATTGTCAGCATGGAGGAAGTCATAGATTTCACAGGACCGGTTCAATTCGCAGCTTTCTAAAACAGAACAGTCAATGCCAGTGACAGTCCGAGTGAGCAGCAATCTTTCAGTTAGACAAATGGGAATCTGAAAACAACCCTCAAACACCCAGAAGGAAAATGCCCAGCCTGATCAACAACTTGAGGGAGATGTGCTGCGCATGACTTCATGGGAGCCAGGCCAAAATCCATAGATCCAGGATCCAGTCAAAAAGAAACAACCTCCTCGTCTAAATATTCAGGATACTGCAAAATACATACTTCCGCTTCCATATAGCAACTTATTGCCTGATTCAGAAATCTAGGATACCACATGGAACAACATTACTTATTTCAACACAGCAGCTATATTCCAAGAAGGAAATTCAGGAGAGTAAGTCTTCTCCAGACATGGTAATGGTCCGACTATACTTCATAAAGAACAACATCCTCTACGAAGGATATCCATGAAGTAAAAGGTCCTCCAGCAGAGATATGGATAGCCACAGATCAGAACCAGGGTCAGCAGTCCTGAAGTGAAAGACTTGCCATTCTTTCCAGTAAGTGCATTGAGAAAAATGTAGGGCCTCCTGACTACCTGCATTTGCAATGCCAGAGATGCCCTTGGGGATGCAATTGGGATAGTGGTAAATGGGATATATTTATATTCTTGTATGATGGATGAACTATTTGGAAAAATTCTTGAGGGGAAAATGTTTTATAAGATTATGATTCTGAAGAGGTTAATATTGATGATACATTGCTCTTCCCATTCTATTGATGTCACAGCCAGTCTGTAAGTGTAGACAAAGAGTTATATTGATCTATCTGTGCCAGCTCCCTAAGATCCAAATTATTATGTCTGATTAAATGTAATTGTACTTATTGCTGTCATGTAATAAACCTTCTTGTTATATAAGTACAATACCTCTTCTGTAGATACTTTATATGGTAGTGTATTCTCTACCACTATTCCTTAGTTTACCCCAAGACAAAATAAAGACAAAGGAGGATTAGTGGCAACAAACTAGCTGAAACAATCCTTATCCAATTCCATACAGGTGACAAATTCCACGAGGTAATTGGGCAATCATCCAGGAAAATAATACGTTTAATTCAGCTTTTGCCAGAAATCCTCAGCTTATCATTTATTTTCAACAATAAATTTAAACGGACCAGGCTTATCCAAGGATGTTGTCAAAAGAGGGGGACAGAACTGGGCACTCTCTTACATGTAGCTTATGTCATGACCACTCAAAGCTTTTCAGAATTTAATGGTTCAAGCCAGGAATGTGATGGAATAATCAAGGTACTTCCAGCTGAACATCATAACAATAGCTTAGAGACTCGACATCATCCAGAACAGAGCAATTCATTTGATTGATGTGCCTCCCATTGGACTTAATAGTCTGCTGCCCTTACCTGTAGGATGCTGTAGCTGTGGTGTCTCCTATCTTCAGACTTTACGGTAGCAACTTTAAAAGCTAAATTCAATTGCACTTCTTTCATCTGTAATCATTAGTGCTAAGAAGGACAAGTTCAGTGATGTCAAGGGAACCCGTGGGTTTCACAGCAAGTTGCCCACTATCCTGACTTGAAAGTATCCTACTATTCTTTCATTACTATTTGGTCAAAAGCCTACAAATCCATTCCCAACACCATGGTGGGAGCAGAACCAAGCACAAATACTGCAGCAGTTCAAAAAGAGTATTTATTGCTTTCTTCTTTGAGATGTCAAAAATAAACCCTTGGCAGCCACACCTCTATCTTCAGAGCAATTGGAAAGAAAATATCTAATTTGTTTCTACTTTAAAATTCTTATTGTTTAGAAATAAAACGTACATTTTCTTCATCAACCACAGCCAAGGCTGCAGGACCTGAATCCATCCAAATTTCGTTACTAGCCTCAGGCCAATTAAGTCTGGGAATAGGTGACACGTTTAACATCAGTTTATCTTATACAAACAATGAAGTGATGTCCTCATTTACAGATTTCAACTGTAATGATATTCATTTTGTAAAAGAGTGAAACTTTACTGCATAGATTTTCTATTATCCTTGGCTCTGTGATACTTATTATTTCAAAAAGTTAACTTTTTGACGGCTTCAACAGCAATTGACGACTTTGATATTTGTTGTCAAGGCATTTTACGTTCCCTTTTTATGATATTTACCAGCTAACAACTTCAATAACAAGCAAGCAACTGTATGATCTGTGTTATATTGTTTTTATTTACAGGTTAATTTAAACAGTTTTTTTAAAGAAGACATCAATGAGAAAATAAGTCAATAAATCTCCTTGGAAAGAACCAATATAATATGTTGTGCATCATGTAATTTGATAATATCAATCATAATTGAGTTACATGCAATCCATCTGACTTTCAGTACATTGGGGTCAGCTGGGGCCACAATGCCTCACTTCCCATCAATTACCACATATAAGAGGAGGTAGTAAGCATTTCCCATTGATAGCTTGCTTCAATAAATAATATTAAGAGGCACTGCAGAGACAATCAATAAAATACAGTTCTACAGTCACAGTTTTAATGGCAGCTGTTCTGCTTCACAGCCTGGTCAATACTCAGCCTTGTCAGACACAGACTCAAACCGCAACATCAAAGCAGTGCATCTGTGCACCATATTAGATTGTTAACAGCCTAACAGCATAAGGCAATTACATATGGATATGAACTAAATATGACAGCAGTTATAAATATGTGATACATTGGTGTGAATATATTATAGCCCAAAGGGTTTTCCAACTGCATTTCCCACACTGAATATGCCCATGCCAGATGTGCAAGAATAAATCTATTTGGATTTTTTTCTTAAAGGACATGCTTGGAATAATCTACTTAGCTGATCTCATTGTTAAATAAAATAATTGAAAAGCATGAAATTTAACATTATTTTGTGGAAACGTGACAATAATAAATCAAATTTTGTTAAATGTTTTGGACAATTTTCATTCAACAGCGAGGTGGTTTTCTGCACGTTAGTTCACTATGAGGTTTGAATTGAGGCTGAATGATAAGTTGTAAAATTGACTTGATTTAATGAATTTTAACTCTGATTGTTTTACCTATGTGGTCTTAGGTGCACATCACCGCAAAAGAGGCTACATAATTTGGATATAAAAAGGACATAAAAACCATGGACCTAAAACATCATCTCCAGAAAACCACCTCAAACCTGTTTTGATTTCACTGTGACTGCAGTGTTAGTCCAACTTTGGGTAAACCAGGAATTTAAAATGGCCTCAGTAATCGCTTAATCACCTTTACCCAGAATGTTAATAATTTGTTAAGAGAATAGTTTCTTCCCTCTAACATTGAATTCTTGCTCCAAGGAGAACTCTGCGAATGTACTCAAAAAATCCTTTGCAAAGTGTTTTTAACTGCTGAAGATTACTGAAACATGTATTAACTATTCACGTGACTCCAACTACCAACTGCCCTGTGTACCTCATATAAAGGTTGTTAGAGCAATAACTGCAGCATCTTAAAGTGGGTTTATTCAATGAGGGATTGCCTAGTACCCTAGTAGACTTTAATTTCTGCCATGGTAAAGTATGAAGCAGAATTCAATAAATCTAATCATTTGCAAGTTGATACCAGAAGAAGAACTATGAAAGCTATCCAATTGTAGCAAAAGCACCATGCAATGAAATAATATCAGGTTTCACACTGATAACTGTATCAGGTTCCACATCTAACTGTATCTTTCAAATATATCGCTTGATCCTTCTGCTTGCCTCTGTGTTGTCAGCTTGCTTGCCTAACATGTAGTCTGAGAGGACTGCAAGTCCCCCATTTAAACATTAAAAAGCCCCAAACCATTGTTTAATGTTGCTGCTCCCAGAATCTCCATCTTTTCCCAATCTGTCTCAGATTGAATCTGATTGTTTATAACCTTGGCATTCAATTTAATCTTAAAATAAGCTTCTCACTCCATTGCAAAATAACTGTCTACCTCCATCTCCATAATCTAGCCCATCTTTACACTGCCTCAGTCTGCCTGAAATCCCAATCCTTGCTTTTGCTAGCTTCAGGCTCAACTTTGTCCATTGGTCCCAATATAATTCTCCATAAATTTGTACACGTTTCAAAATTGTGTTGCCTATATCCCGAACCTAATTGTATGTTTTGCCAAACTATAATACCTGCCCGAGGTGTCCTACTTTGATTCCCAGTTTACTAACATCTCAAATTTAAAATTCTCACGCTTATTTCAATCCATTCACTGTCACAGTTGTTTCTATCTTTATAACCTTTTTCGACTATGCAATGTCAGAGAACTCTGTACTCCTTTAAACCCTGTCTTTGTGGGCCTTAATGCCATTTCCCATTTAGTCAATTTGTACTTCCAATTCTGTAGGTCTCAAGCACTGGAATTCTCATCCTAAACTTGTCCCTGTCTCTCTCCTACCAATTTCACCAAGCTCTTTGGCAGTTCTAGTATTACTTCTGTTGTTGACTTTGTCCATGTTTGTCCAATTTCCACTTCTGTGAAGTACATTGGAAGTTTGCTTATATTTTTTGTTCATTCTCAGGATGCGGGCGTTGCTGGCTAGGTCTGCATTTATTGCTCATCCCAGAGGGCAGTTAAAGTCAACCACCTTACTGTGGGTCTTGGGTCACCTGTAGTCCAGACCAGGTAAGGATGGCAGCTTCCTTCCTTAAAGTACATTACGGTGCAATTAAATTCAAACCATTGTTGGACTGAATATAAAATCATATTGGAAGAAGATTCACAGTGTTAACTCTATTTTCTCCCCATAGATGCTGCAGACCTGGCCAGGTTCTCCAGCAATTTCTGCATTTGTTTTCAATTTCCAGTATCCATAGTTCTTTGTTTCATTATATTAAAATAATATCTGGTGTTGGTGAATTACAATAACCTTTTCCCACAAGTGAAGGATAGCGGTCCTGATGCAGTTAATGGCATTCATTTTTCAGGTTTTAACTAGAAAATTTTGTCAACATTCTTTGGAATGGAGCAGACATCCAACTGTATAAATTATGGTGTGCTGAGGTGAATGATTGAGCTTCACAAGGGTTAGTTGTCTTGTTACTGAGCAAAAGCAGACACCTTGGGCTGAATTTTCCCATTTTTCAACAAAGAGTTTTGTAAAGAGAAATTCATAGCACATGGTCTGCCATGGCCTATGGTGACCTTTTTTACTGAGTCTTCCAATCCTCATCCCACTAATTACGCAACCAGCTTCTTTGGTGGCAGGAATGGCAGAAATATTCATTGCTGCCAGAACTTTGTGATGGTTGTGCTACTGGTGCCATATTTCAACCCCAGACTCAGACCACTTTTGGCTCTGCAAGTCAGGAACAGCCCCTCACACTGTGGTCCAACACTTATGCTGAAGGAAATGGCCAGAAAGAAACTTAGCTTTGGTTCACCAATTTGGACCTGGAAGTGCTGGTAGTGGAAAGGAGGAGGTAATGTCACTAGTCTCAGCCAGACTGAACCAGGACAGGGGCCCAGGCCATCACAGTATCTAAGGAAAAACATAATACATAACAACATGCAAAAAGATTAATGATGTTCCAAGCTCTGCAAGGTAAGTATCACATCTGTGAATGTACAAGGCATGATTAGTAAATTTGTGGATTACACAAAATTAGGAGGTATTGTTGATAGTGAAGAAGGTTATCAAAAATTACAGAAGGATCTTGATCAGATGGGGAAGTGGGTTAAGGATTGGCAAATGCAATTCAATATGGATAAGTGTGAGGTGTTGCACTTTGGACAGTCAAACCATGCTAGGACTTATACAGTAAATGGTAAGGTCCTGAGCAGTGTTGTGGAACAGAGGGACCTAGGAGTACAAGTACATAGTTTGTTGAAAGCGACGTCACAGGTGGACAGGGTGGTGAAGAAGGCATTTAGCATGCTGGCCTTCAACGGTCTAGACATTGTGTTTAGGAGTTGTGGTATTACGTAACAGTTGTATAAGTTGTTGGTGGAGCTGCACTTAGAGTATTGTGTACAGCTTTGGTCACCCTGTTATAGGAAAAACATAGTTAAACTGGAAAGAGTGTAAAGAAGATTTATGAAGATGTTGCCGGGACTAGTAGTCCTGAGTTACAGGGAGAGGTTGGCCAGGATAGGATTTTATTCCTTGGAACGTAGGAGAACAAGGGGTGACCTTACTGAGGTGTATAAAATCAGGAGGGGCATAGATAGGATGAACGAATATAGTCTTTTTTCCCAGGGAAGGGAAATTGAAAACTAGAGGGCATAGGTTTAAGTTGAGAGGGGATGATTTAAGAAGGACCTGAGGGGCAAATTCTTCATGCAGAGAGTGGTGCTTATATGGAATGGGCTGCGAGAACGTGGTTGAGGCAGGCACATTAGAGACATTTAAAAAACATTTGGATAGGTAGATGGATGAGAAGGGTTTGGAGGGATATGGACCAAATGCGGGCAATTGGAACTGACTGAGAGGGCACCATGGTCAGCATGGGCCAAAGGGCCTGTTTCCATGCTGTTTTACTCTATCGCTCTATGACTATCTTCTTTCTGCTACCTTATGCTCTCAGGTCCACCAGTCATTTTAACTTTTCAGTGCATGTTCATCTGACCAAGCCTCATGCATTACATCTCATACTATTTTGAGCATCTTGTCCACTCAATAGTTCTGCCTCAACCGACCGTCCCAGAGTGCTAACCCTTCACATCCTCTGCACTTTCCACTCGCACCCTGTGGACACTTTATTAAGTCTCTTGCTCCTGCACCATCAGTAACTGGTCTTCCATGTACTGTCATAATACTCAGTCCCTCCATTTGTCTCATTGTGGGAAAATGTAGCCCAGCCCCCTCACCCCAGATTGATGCTTCCACAGTACCCCAAGCGATATTTCTACAGTCCCCAGATTTTTCTTTTTTGCTCTTGACCTGCAGGATTGACCGTGGTCCACCGCCTGTTCTGGAATAAGTTGAGACCCTTGAGTGACCATGGTGATATCCCTGACTGAAAGTAGTCCCTCTTTACCTCACTAGGGACAGACACATGCTGGCAGTGTGATTTGACATAGCATGGTGCCATACCCTTTGACTGTTCAGTGCTCTGAGCAGTGAAATACTCCTGCCTATGCCAATGTACGATGTGAAGGTTCTGGATTTTTTCAGTTTTGCTGTATTTTCCCAACTTGCTTGTCATTGCCCATGTCACTCAAGGCAGCAGAAAATTCTGTCTTAGAATAAAATGATAAGAATTGTTTCCTGATACAGAAGATCTTCCTGAGAGATTTCACAGATGGAAAAGAATGTTCTGTCCTCCACAGGCTTTGTGGAGGAAACTGAGAAGGACCAGTTATCCGAATAATTAACTGATCTCAACTCAACACCATCCCAACTCATAATAGATGTCTTCTATGCAATAAAATCGGGTTACAAAGTTGAATATTCATCTTATGATTCTTTGGCTCTGTGGTTATCTTAGAGAAAAAAAGCATTTTGAATCTCTCATGACCTTGGGTAACCCCAGGGCATATAACAGTTCAAGAATTGTTTCCGGGTGAAGAAGTATCAACCATAAATAATCCCTCAATCTACTTGGGGCACGAGGTATAATGCTGCATAAAAACAAAGATAATTGGTTGATAGACACTGTCTTGTATGAAATTCTGAGGTCAAGAGCAGGTCATGGGTTTAAAGTTTTCTTTCTTTACTGGAGACAATGCTCTTCGTGTGTGTTGAAAATTAATTATGAATCAGAAAGTTATGGTCAATTGAATTGCTGACCAGATACCATACATTAATGTCTGTGGAAATAAGAGGTGACTGCAGACACAAAGGATTTTAAATGTATCTGTATATCTAATATAATAAGATGGGATTCAAAGTCCAAAGATGAATTGCATGCAATGAAATTTGTAATAATAAATTTATGTTGTGACCAAAATCTTGAGCTTTCGATATCCTTCTTTTGTGTACAATTTTGCAAAATTAATGCAAAGAAAAATTTTGTTGCGTGGTTTTTAGGGGCACTTTCTGTTGAATTTGATCGTCAGTTTTTGCAGAACTGTTTATCCATCCTATTATGTAGGCTGTGCTTGAGTGTTTCTTAACATCTTCATAGCCTTTTTAAAATGGAAAAGGTAGAATATAAACAATGTCGCTTAGTTTTGGAATAAGGCTTTTTTAAAAAATTCAGTCCTCATATTAACATATTAGCAGAAACAGGATACAGCTGGCATGTATGTAAGTGTCTGAGGGTGACTGCCTTCAATCTGTTATGTTGGTTTAATGTATACAGTTTTAATCAGTACTACAGATTTATTCAGTATTAGTTCAACATTTAAAGCAGCATTTATTTACAGTACTGTTCAAATTATATTTCAACATTGTCAGTAATGCCACAAACTCTTCTCGCCACATGGTGAATTTAGATTCACACAAATATTAATACACACCCATGGCAAACCAATTAATTTTTCAAACAGTTTCCTTAAAGTGTCAAGATCCCTGGTTCACAGCTGAAACATTGAGAGAAAAAGATATGCGCCTTAAAGTGAAAGGCAAAATGGAGAAGGTCTACTTTTGAGCAAAGGACACTTTACAGGTGAGACCTTAGAAAACCCATGTCCGTACTACTGTCAAAGTCAATCGATTGATTGAATCTCATTCATTGCCACAGACTTAAAATCGAGCTCTGTGCATCCATAAATGAAATTGTTAAGTGTGATTGTCATTACCTCACCTTTTGTATCCAGCAAATGGAAAGGTGAGTGTATGCAAAAGTGAATTGTAGAAACATAGGTTGAAAATCTGGGGAGGAGCCTACCTCTGTTTGGCAGGCTCAGTCCTTGGCCACTTGCTGTTAAATGCCTTGAGGCAGGACTTCCACTCTTCAGTAAGTCAACATTCAGAAATCTGCTGGTAGATCTGCAAAACCAGCAGTGTCACGAGTAGGGCCTGCAGGAAGGGATACAGATCGCTATGACTGGAAATATAGTAATGGGGCCAAAGTTGTGCAGATAAATAATGGACACAGTGTCCATGCCATCTCTTATACCAATCCGACTCAGCCTGCCAGTCTGTCACCAGCCAACAGAAACAGGAGTTAGTCATTTCGGTACTCCTGCCTGTTTTCCATTATTCAATGAGATCATGATTGGCACAAATACTTTCTCTTAAGCGATTATTTATCAATCTGTTTGCTTAGAAAACTTCTCAATTTCAGGGAACGCAATGCTGGTTGTGTGATTTCTCCATATAATTTAGCCTTTGGAGCCTAGGTATTAATTTATTAAATATTTGTTGACCATTCTCCAAGGCTAATATATCCTTCTGAAGGTGTGGTTCCAGAACTGCCCACAATACTCCAGATGTGGTTTGTTCAGTGCTTTGTATAATTGAAGCACAGCATTTGCCGATGTGAATTCTACTCTTCCAGCTACGAAGGCCAGCAATCCATTACATCTTTTGATTATTACCTTATCATGTTATTCTCATGTTTTAATACAATCATTAAATTTTGAAGACTTGTTTTTGTAGTTCAGTAAATTGGGATAAATACAATGAAATAAAGTAGCATCAGAAATGAAGAAATTACGTTTGGGAAAATAAGATCGACTGGTCAGATTTACATTTATAAACTTACTTGTAAGCCTTTTTCATTTTACAGTTCTGTTAGTGTTGGGTTATAAGGGCATAATATTTACGCTTATTACTCTGCCCTTCTTTGGCTATGCCATTCGTTCATTTAGAACATAATAAAATCTCATCGATACTGGGAAACTTTTACAATCCTGAGAAATGATGGTGTGCATAAGTCAATATTTACAAATGATTTTCTTTTATTAGTTTTGTTTCTTCCATATGAAAAATACTCTTGATGAATATTTCAGATTATGTGAACAGTTGTATTTTTCCACCACAATTTCTCCAGTGCCCTTCTAAGGTCATGGAGTACCCAATTTTGCTGCAATGTTCTACCTTTGATTCAAGTGGAAAATATATACTATCCTCAAGTCAAAAACTTACCAAGCTTAATTAAGGGAATTGCAGAAACTTGGATTTCCTGTACTGGACCTGAGCATATACCTGAGTTTCCAACCAGAAGTCCAGGAATTGCAGCGCATCCCTCTTCAGGCGCAAATGGCAAACTTCATTTTTCCATCTCTCACCCCTCAAACTCCAATCACCTTTGGTCAAATCCCTCTTGAAAATACATAAATGTTTTGAGACTGAACTGGGAGAGAAAAGAAAATTCTTGCCAATAGCTATAGCTGGCCAGACTGCAGAGAATGGATGTGGACTAATCCACTTACCCAGAAACATTCATCGAGCTAGAGCATAATGATTGAACTGCAATGGACAACAGTATAAACAATATATAACCACTAACAATCTACTTAAAACCGTAACTCCAAACACAACAAATAACAGATGATAACACTATATTTTAATCCTTTTACCTTCTGCAACTGGAGAGACCTTCTACTTGCAGGAATTTGTCCAGTTTCTCTACAATGAATCCATACTCACTGACGATGTTGGTAACATGTTCCAGATGTCAGGAACATTGCAAAAAAAAAGAGCTTTGTGGCATCTAATCTAAATCTTTGCTTCTGTAACACATACCCCTCTGTTTACATTTCTTTACTTCCCCACTAATCTGCACTTCTTTATGGATATTGAATCAATTAGTAAGAACAAAATCCATCAAGTAATATTTCACAGTATTTACTTAACGCTAAATTGTGTTGCAAGAGAAAAGTTAAATAATGTAAACTTACATTGTGTAAACCAAAATGAATATTAACTATTTCTGTTCTAGATAGCATTCAGGGATTATTATTTTCACTTTACTGAAATTAATAACTTACACTTGTTTTCAGTATTCTAAATATTGATGACTATTAAAGGATTAAAGAGTTTAGAAGTAATGTATACACTTTCTTAGAATTCATTTTGCTGCAAAACTGAGAAAATGAGAGTTTATCATCCTGGAAATTCTCCTCTTTTAACGGGAATGCTGTGCAGGCATCTCTCAGGAATGGACAAGAATTTGATTGGTGCCAGTTAGAATAATACTGGAGTATGGCCAATGTTATGTCCGGCTTCCTGGAGCTCTGTGAGGTCCCAGCGAGTGTGTAGGTACAAATCTGTAGCATACTGGTGAATGGAAGTGGGATGAGCGAGGTCAGTCGCCACCGAGTGTTAATAACCTTGAGAGCAGTGAGCTGCGGAGAATTTAAGTGAGAATTGAATGAGCAGAGTGTTACACTACAGGGAATCAGAGTGCTGAACAGAGGCCTGGCACACAGACAGCAAGGCAGGGCTTCTAGAGCTAATCCTCCTTGTTCATTTTTTCTCCTCGAGTCACCACAGCTGGAGTGCACTTCCCTCCCAGGGTTATCTATTGTATTGCCAGCTGTTGTGTGCTACACAGCTGTTTCCATGGTTTTCACCATTAAGGTATTTTGTGTTTTGCCTTATGTTCCTGTCTGAGACAGATGTAACACAGTTAGTAAAAAAGTTGTAATACCATACTTACAAATTTACATTTTATGACTTTATATACTTATACACATTTGATTTATACAAGAACGAATGCTAGTCTTCTGCAGTTGCTCTCGAAAACGCCGAGAAGATTGTTGAACTTTCTCATTCTGTCTTAGGTAATGCCTGACCGTTGCTCTAAATCTGAATCAACAGATTAACGATGATGATCAGACGAAGGATTAAAGATGAAACTAAGTAAAAGAGCATAGAGATGAAACCAGATAAGAAGCTATGGTTTTCTGATCAAAATTCTGTATGGTGTTTGTCATTCATAAACAATATTTGCTTTTGTCATAATAAAGGACAAAACAGTTTATAAACTGCTCCGTACACTTTGCTTGGAAAGTTTATATGACAGACACAGAAAGTCAATCTGCTTATTTTTGTAAATCTCTGACTTTGTACATTCTTACCATCTCTATAAAATTATTTAAAATGCCAAATGTTTAAAGAACTGTCCACAGTATTTTGGAGCTTGACTATTATTGATAATTATGAAATTTACAAGGTAAACTACATTAATAATTCAGCAGTTTCAATGCTAGACATTACCACCTATTTTTATTTTGAAAGGTAAGTAAGAGACAGTTATGGATATTCTTACCAATAATAATCCAGCCTGAAATTCTCAGAACTCAAAATGAGGGCTGACATTTAGGAGAATTAACCTTGGTTTCATCTCCAAATGTCTCTCAACCCAAAAAAAAATACACCACTGTTGATTTCATTGGGAAGTCCTTTGGTTAACCTGAATGTTTAGAGAATTAGGACTTGTAAGACATTGTTTTTTGTCAATCATTTGGAAATATATCTGGGTGTTACTAACAAAACAAATTTGTAAACATATAACTGTTTCAGATGATTACAGAATCATGATAATATTAACATATATATGAATATGGAAATACAAATTGTTAACTTCTGTTGAGCTAAAGTTTCAAGGAACATTAAAAAAACCAGCTGCCATTACATGGTTATATTGGATTTACTTCTCTCTTATTTGACATTTTTGGTAAAAATTTGTAACATTTTGCTTCTAAATGAGTTCAGGTACACAAAGCTATATATTAATACTAACAGATAAGAAATCATGTAAAGTCTGTGGCTGAATTCATATTATACATAAAACTCTGCATTAGGAGTGTTCAGCTGGAAATTCAAACCATCATTCACTATGTATTATTGCTCAGTATCTAAAGTTGCATTGTGAAAAAGTGGTTATGAACATGAGTATTTCACAGTTCTTTAGATGTATTTGGTTGAACTGTATGGTAGCTATTCAGTACTTCTTCATGACTCAGAGCATACAAGCACGAATGAATTCTTGATCATTTATAAAAGATTTGCAAAGTAACATATAAAGAACAGAACATAGTTGCATCTGGTCAGTGCCAACTCATTGGCAGTAATGAAACCATGATGGATAGGTAGTAATGATCTTTAAACAATTTTCCAACTGGTATTGAGCCATGTAACCAGTACAATTGTCAGAAACTCATTAATCTGGTGTTAGAATGATAAATATCCATGCAAAATGGCTCTATGCCTAGTTTCAAGAGCCCATTTTAATGATAAAACACCCAGAAATATGGATAACTACTGTAATGTAGTGAAAAGAGATAACCTTTGGTGAGTGCAAATGACCTCCAGTATTGATTACTCTTTTTAAAAAAACTTGTGCAGATACACTACAATACACCTCTAGAGCAGGTGGGACTTGAAGTTGCTTAGAGGTAAGGACATTACTACTGTACCACAGGAACCCACTTGGCCTCCAGTTATGTAATGGTAACATAAGAAGTCTGGCCAGACAGCCAAACACTAATGGCTGCAATCTAGCTGTAGGTTGGAAAAGGTTTTATAATGACTCAAAAAAGCAGAGAACGCTATGAGTATTATTCTAAAGTAGTGTTGCAAGACAGATACAACTATGATAGAAACTGATTGTTAAATATATTACAAAGTACTTTGGATCAATAGAAATATCACACATGCATCGTATGATACAAGTATCAGAAGTTAAGAAAGGAGAATTACACAAATCACGTTAGTTTTGTCATCATGGTAAGAAAAGGTATTACAGGAAGACACGTGTGTGCACTGAAACACTGTTAGACAAAATACCTGTTTCAATGACAATTAAGAGAGTAGCCATTTCTTTGTAATTGATGACTGATGAAATAACTTTCTGAGAAGTCATTCCAAAAGCTGCTGGCAACTTACTGGTCGAGTGTGCTGAGGAAACAGTTGTAATAGTAATCTCCCCACCTCCTGAACTAAGTATTACTTCTGTAATGTTAAATGCGAAATCTACAGGTAATTGGAGTCGGCAGTGTTGATCTGGCGAAGAATTCCCAAGTATAAAACAGCTCACTGCTTAGATGAAAGTTGTTTTGATTTACTTGGAAGGCAAAGCATGGAAAGGACAAGGTTTGTCCTGATTGAACTGGATAGGCCTTGTACTTTTTTGCTACATTGATCAGGGAGCCAATGATTGCATAATCTGTCCCATCAATATGATTATCTACAAGAGAACATGTACATAATAATAATACAGATCATATTGTGTTAAGGTGCAGATGTGAGGAAGGAATAGAAGGCTGATGCATTATGCTCACCTAATACAAAGCAGAAATCCATCAAGCTGCATGCCACTCCTGATTTGCAAGAGGATTCAGATCTTAATAGACCTACTTTTACAAGGCAGTTAGTTCAGCACCTGGACTGTATTAAGGAGTCAGTTGCTTCTTTACAGAATACAATGAAATGTGATATCTGTAGCGTGAGGAAGTTCAACACTCAGATGTGTTTTCATGCTCACATCATAGATATTATAGATTAATACTTGTGTGTACTATGCAGACAATGGCAATGGTAGTAGCACCTTCACTGGTGACATTAGCCTCTGAAGGGTGTAGACATATGGGAGCAGCATCTTTCATGAATAATTCTGCTGCTGCAATGTGACTTAGGGACCTAACACATATCTATCACTAACTCACCTGAAGAAACAGGTATATTCTGTCATGGGTGGGATATTAAGCCTTATGATCACTTACTGTTCAGTGAAACAATAGCAAATGGAAAAACAAGAGATAAACTGTCAGTGGCAGGTCTGTAACATTGCATGTCTCATGTGGCAATAGACACTGGCTGTAGAAACAATGAAGCCATAACAGGTCCAGAAGCAGAGATACCAGGCATTTGCAATTGTGCAACAGAGTTAGTTACAGATACATTACAGGATTTCTGCATGTCCTGTAGTTTGCCAGTTGGTTGTGCTACCCTCCCCCAATGATATTCCTTCAATTAGGAGAGCATTTAAGATGGCACATGCCTACACAGTGTGAATGTGTTTGCAGCACAATAAGCAATTTTCCAGGAAAGCTCATTAAGGTATAAGTCAGTTATTCCTTGCTTTCCTGCATTTTTTGCCTGTGTTGCATGAAGTATTGCATTTTCTATTATATCTTGCAGTCACTAATTATTTTCATTCGATAGAAAGTTAAGTACCAGTTGTGCAAAAGGCAGGTAAGAAATTGGCCAACTTCTGAGATGTTCCCAAGGCCCCTCAAATATTCAATTTGTAACCTACACAGTCACATGGCAGATGCTTGATTGCTATGACATAGACCAGTAGTACTCTACTCAGAGTTATCTTAATGATCCTCTGCCACATTTACATGGACAGTCTGTCTTTTCCAAGCTAGAAACCAAGTAGTTCCCTTACAAAGGTGGCATCACAGAATCCCAACAGTGTGGAAACAGGACCTTCGGCCCAACAAGTCCACACTGACCCTCCGAGCATCCCACCCAGACCCATCCCCATCCCCATATAACCCACACATCCCTGAACACTATGGGCAATTTAGCATGACCAATCCAACTAGCCTGCACATCTTTGGACTGTGGGAGGAAACCAGAGCACCCGGAGGAAACCCATGCAAACACGGGGAGAATGTGCAAATTTCACACAGACAGTTGCCTGAGGCTGGAATCGAACCCAGGGCCCTGGTGCTGTGAGGCAGCAATGCTAACCACTGTGCTACTGTGCCACCCCATAATCATCATCAAAGCAGTCCAGAAAGCCAATGATGTAGAATAAATCCAAAAAGTTATTAACAGACCTCAACACCCCTTCCCTCATGTAATTCTATGGCCCTGTGTAGATGGTCACCTTCTTTCCATCAGCTGATGACCTGCTGTTTTTTGCAGGAGTTTAGAAATTGCCTTGAAGTTTGTTCTGGAAATGTGGAAATGTTTGAGCACCAAGACAGATATATGGTCCTTTATTGGTAAGGCTCTTGGTGCCGTCAATGAATTATTTTGAAAAACTTGGCAAAATTTTGATTTCTTTGCTTGGTCATTCTGCTTCATATGTAATTTGCATGACTGATCAACTACATAATGTAGTACTCAGTGTAAATTGTATGCACACTACTTCCTTTCCGAACAATCACCTTCTTCCTTCTACTCCTGTATTTGAGGCATTCTTCAAAAACTGGTACACTTAAAATGACTAGCAAAAGACCTCCCATTAATTTTTAAGGTTTCCTTTATAAGCATCAAATCAGATGCATCAGAAAATTAATTGAAAGGGAGGGATGAAAAAAAAGGTTAAAAAAACACTGCCTTCAAGCAGCATTTTCATCATGATTTTGAGCACGCCTGAAGACAGCCTCGAAGAAAAACCAAATTTTACCATTTTTGAACACTTCTTTATTCCCTCTTTAGAAATTGAGAGCTGAGATAGAGCTGAATAATTCACTTAGATATTGTTTTCAAAACAATTTGTATGCAATACATTTCTGTCACTGACTGGAGATACCAAAGTCTTCAAGCCTAAAATAAAAGTGCAAACTGCTCAAAATACCCGGCACATTTGGTGGCTTCTCTGAGTGAGAAACAAAGATTAACCAGCTCAAATTTTTGGCGGATCTGGAAGGCCTACCATTGGAGCAAAGAAGTGGGAGCCAACCCCTTCTTTGGCAGCCAGTGAGACTCTGTGGTTGCATATTGCTGACAGTGGCCAGTTAAGAGGCATCCAATATATTTGATTGAAGATGGCCATTCATTGTCAAAGCCGATGGCCCAATCTGAGGGCAGTCTCAGCAACACTAACTGTCGTGGTAGTCAGTCCTGAGGCTACAACAATAGGGAATAGTGTCTCGATGGAAAGTAGGGGGAGGTGTATCTTTTGAAATGTACTGAGTCTGGTTGGTGAAATTGTGTTCAGGCCTCAGCAATTGGGAGGAGGAGATAGCTATGGTGTAAAGTGATGTCAGGCACTGCTCTTTCTTCAGTCATGGAGCAGCCATTGAGGACCCAAATCTCGCTGGGAGGCCAACCAAGTTTTAATGCCAGCCTCCCCAGTTAACAGTAGGCTGCCCTGATGCAGTCAAAATGCTCACAGGGCAGAAAGTCACCCTTAAGTATAACCTTAAGTGGCTCAAATGAGTGGCCTATGAGATGCTGTGCTGCTGAGGTTTAACAACCAAGGAACATTGACAGCCCTCATGAGACTTTTCATTAGCTGCGGCCAGGGAGTACTTCAGGCATTTTCTGTTTTTTTTTTCAGATTTGAGACATCCAAACTATTTTGTTTTTAAATTTCACATCTAAGTTAGGGTGAAATACTTCTGTTTTGATTGATCTGTGTGGCAATGTGTGCTGAATGAGGATCATCATTAATCACCATAACACAGTCTGAATGGGAATAAGATTGCATTTATTTTTAATTTTCTCTCATGAGTGGTACTTCATTTTGGAGGGGTAGGAATCCTCACACCAGTACTAAACATGGACAGATAATCTGTTACACTTTCTGCCAACATTGCATCTGTTTTACTTTAATTCAGGCAGTTTTCAATAAATTGAGGGAACTAAGAAACAAAACAAAATTTACATTTCACTATGTGATATTGTGATGAGTATTTTGGACGAGGAACTGGAAGTAGAATATTATATATGAGCACTGTGCTTTAAGAGATCAGGAATTTTGTCTAATAGGTGTGGATGGGAAATGGTTCAATACATTGGAATTCTGGATGCCTGGATCAGCCTTATATAAACTTGGTTCCATGAAGAAAACATAATGCGAGTGCAATTCAGAACCTGATCCTACACATTTTGGATTTGAAGTCCATTTTCATCTTGTTTTGGAGACTACGGTTTTGAAGGACTGCAGAGAAGGAACATATGCTTGTAGCAGTAACCCATTTTTTTTGTCTTTCTTGGGAATGAAATTGAGAACTACCAGTGACATCCTTCAGACAGAAGGCACTCATTTGCTAATTGTATTTCCAACACATACAGTCTTTGTCTGTATAACAGAGACTATGGGATTGTCTGTTAGTTTAACAAGCCCTTGTATTAATGAGATTGCGCTGTAATTGAACCTTTTCACGAGTCCCTTGACAATGATATTATGTTAATTTAGATATGCTGCAACAAAGCATCCATCATACTCGATCAAACCGTAAAGATCAACTACAATATCCTCTTCATGTTTGAATTCTTCGCGTTATACAAATGTCCCATTAATTACTTCAGACATGAACAGTAACCATCCATTTACAAATGTTTCATAGCTGATGCAATATTAACAATTGAAATCAATTTCATTATATGACCACAATGTGGCAGCACATGCTAGAAAAGATGGTTAGACTATTGCAAATTAAAATAAAACTTTATTATCTCTAATGATAGACAGTTTAACATAATAGCTCATTCATACATATCTGCTTCTTAGTTTTAATAGTACAAAAAACAGATCAGTTGACAGTTTGTGCAAGAATTTACCTATTTATTTTAAATCAACAGTATTTCAGAAAACTTAGCAGATGTTTCATTTAAGATATTTGTTCTCTGGTACTAGAAAAAGTGTAAATGTACAAAGGTAATTTTAGAAATTTGTTTAATATTTTATGAAAATGTCATACCGTATACTCATGTAAAACATTCCCGTCAGTGAGGTTGACTGTATTTTTAATTGATGATTTTAACACCCTCTGCCTCACTCAAGGAAATAAATACGCTGCTTACTTGCTCACAGTTCCATTACCTAAACCAGAATCGATTGGGAAATTCATGTCTTTGATTATTGGGAGTTTAAGCAGCCAAATCAGGCCCCTTCATTGATTCTCAGATTTTTTTTTAATCTGGGCTTCAGATTTCCTTACAGCATTTAAACTTGAGTCTCTTTGATCTGTTGTGCAAATGGGGAGCAGCACTTAACAAGTGCTGAAGATTATCTGTTTTTGTACTTTGGACCTTTTTAAAGTTGTATTTTGTTTATACAATGATTCTTTGCTACTCTGTGTGTACAACTGGATTGATGTAAAAACATTCTGCATGTTAAAAACTAATATAAATTTAATCTCAATTTGAATTCCAGAGAGCTTTGGTTGAAACTATTGACTATACCTATGTAGCTCTGAATGGCTTGCTGCGGGTATAAAGGCCCACCAAAGGTGAACATAGGTCAAACAATTGATTTCATAGAGTTAAGGGCAATTATAGACACAACTTACACTTAGGAAGGCTCTTAACTGATGATGCATGCTTATTAGTGCAATTGTGTCAAATCAAGACTCATTGCCTCATCACCTACTCAAACTCAGTACAGCTGCGGATTTCTTTCTCCCACAGTTTCGCCTTCCTTCTCTGATGGCCTGCTTTTTAAAAGCAAAACTTGACATTATATATTCTCTTTCCTTTGATTTTCCTGATCTCTTTTCTCTTATTTTTCAGAGTTCTTATTCTTTATTCACAATTCTCAATTTAGAAAAGCCATAAAATTGCCCAGTGATTTTTTACCGTTTGTTGGTCTAACTAATTTGGTGTTATGAATTGGTTAATTTACTCTATTTTGAATGCAGTGGCAAACACATAACTTAAATATAAAAATTGGACATGTGTTGAAAAACTTGAAAACAATTTGCTTGGACAAACGTGACAATATATAACACATCTACTTCTATTTATTGGTGTTGACAGGTCATGGACTGGAGGTGATGAACTTTTGAGAGCTTATTAAATTTTCTGGCTCCAAAAATACACCAGATGTTGGGGAATTTGAGATTTGGACATTTTGGAGATTACCACATTGAGGGTGCTTTATAAATGCAAGTTGTTGATGTAAAAGTTCTTCTCAAATGCCCTCACATAACAATTTAAAGAAGAACTTTGAATCCATATAGACAAGAGGGAAGAACAGCCATTTATTTCTACTGAATTTGATGCAACATGTTCAACAAAGAAACTGGTATATTGACTTTATATTAATAGGATCACTTTCATCATTTACTGATATGGCATTCTTGCTTATTTTTACAGCTATAACAGTTCAGGATAGGCTACACATATAAGCCTAAATTCCAGCTGCTCTGTCTTAGCTTCTTTTCATTAGTTTGTGGAAAAAAAACCCTTCTGAATTAGTTGGAATTTAGATTCAGGTTACTTGGGTTGCTAAGTAAAACAAGTACTCATGCAAAAAGAAGAATGGGGAGTAAATACTGTGACTACCACAATTGTGTTCATTGCTGCTGTTAGGACAGGTGGAGACACTGGACAGATTTTCTGTTGGGTTTAAGTGCCCACATTGTTAGTTCCCGTGTATTTTTGGAGAGAGAGTTTCATTTTAATGTGTGAAATCGTAGCGCACATGATTACCCGTCATACCCAAAACAGGATCCCATTGTGCATCCAGACGTGGATGTGAAGAGAAAGTCCATTTATAAAGGAGCTCTTAAAGGATCTGCCATTTGCACTGATTTATTCTTAAACTGCTTTTTTTTTCCACTTCTGTTTTTCTTAAATATTTTCCATGCCATTCTTCTGTTTTTCTGGGTTCTTTTTCACTGTTTCCTCAGCTTATTTTGTTTTGGTTTCTTTTGGCAATAGAACATAGTCAAAACGCTTCTGTGGAAACAAAAGCATCCAAAAGCAGTCGACTGTAAATGAAGCATTTACAAAAGTTCAGCAGAATAATAACATAGTAAAAGAAAAGTAGCTTGAATAGGAGCTTTTACAATACATTCACTCCAGCTAAGGGAATGGCAAGCCATTTATGCATGTTACAGACTCCTGTGGTGGTTGTCACGACGATGCAAAATTAATAACAGAAGTTGCTTTCGAATGGTCCCACTTTTTCATGATTTTGCAGAAGGAATTGTAGAAGGTAAAAGAAGAAATGTGCTTAGGAAGATCTACAAACACCAGAGGCATTTTGCCCCATAATTATATCTGGAAGTCCTGGCACACCTACCTGGCAGTGTCCAAGGTTATCCAAGGTTAACTGGCTCCAAGTCAGCAGAAAACCTGTTACTCAGCTGTACCATCAGCTGCAAGGACCCATTCAGTCTTCCTCTCCCTGAAAAACAACACTGCCTGATGCTAAGTCAGGTCACAACCAATCACAAATTTTCGTCCTCTGCTTCTTTTCAATTAGCAATGGATTTGCTCCCCAAAGAGAACATCAGATGTACAAACATACACAAGTCAATCATGTACAGAACTTATAAACTGAACGAATCGCAACACCACCAAGACACAGTCAACCAATTTAATCGCACCTCTGTATTTTCCAAACTTATGAAATCATTGATATCAATGCTGAGGCTGTATAGGCAGGACTTCCATCCCCTCACCTGTCACTATCACTTGCTATAATGTGCTCACTGACTACATCCTCCAGAATGTGTGTATTTCTGCTGGTGCTTGCAAGACAGCTGAGATGGACACAGAATTGTGAGAGGTACTATTTTATCCTGGGACACTTACAGATTCTATTTTTAGACCTACAGTGAGTGAAGATATCAGAATATTGGTTCCAGCACCAAACAGTTCACATCACAAGATGCTAATCTTGTGTGATGTTTGTGTGTTTCCAAGTGCTGCAACAAGGTCTTGTTCTTGAGTAGAATAATATCCATTTACATTTTAAACCCAATCCAATGGACAAGTGAGCACATACACTTTGTGTAACGCAAACAATTTCAGTGTATAAAAAAAACCCTTGGGGGTTCTTGTGGCAGAGTGCTAGTGTCCCTATCTCTGAGTCAGAAGGCCCAGTTCAAGTTCCACCTATTCCAGAAACATGTCATAGCAAACTATTTCATTGCAGAGGTCGTGCGTGTATGGGATGAGCTGCCAGAGGAGGTGGTGGAGGCTGGTACAATTACAACATTTAAAAGGCATCTGGATGGGTATATGAATATGAAGGGTTTAGAAGAATATAGGCCAAATGCTGGCAAATGGGACTAGATCAGGCATGGATGAGTTGGATTGAAGGGTCTGTTTCTGTGCTGTATAAATCTATGACGATCTCTGAACAGATTGACTTTAAAAAAATGATTTAAAAAATCCTGTGGAGATTAATTCAAATTCTGCTGTTTCTAACATATGCATGTTGCTATGAGTGACTAATGTGATGTAAAATGCAGTCACTATATATTCTAAAGGATTATCACTACTTTTAGTTCCTGAACTATTGAGATAAATGATTGGAAGTTGAAATCATAATTATACTCAAATGATACTGGATTGCAAGGCAACATCTTAGTTTCAATGTAATGGGTGCTTGAGTAAGTGTGAGTACTTGGATTGTAGTGGGTGGAACTTTCAGTGCTCAAAGCCCCTGACTGCCTTCTGTAACTTCATTTTGAGTTGCTGCAGATTCTATTATGTTTTGTATTGTTGGATGAGAAATTCTGCACTTTCTGACTGTATGATTACCATAGTTATCAAATAGAAATGAACTAATGATCTGATTTAATTTGTCTTGTCTCACTGTCCAGATTAAAATCTTCGATCATATTCAACAACAGAAACTTGCACTTCTGGAGCCTGTTTAACATGGTTTACTATCTCAAGGCACTTCACTGTAAGATCAAATGGAATAGGAACCGGATATGCCATTTTGCTCGTTGCTCCACTTTTTGGTAAGATCTCTTTTACCCTTAACTCCCTGTCATCTAAAAATGTCTAACTCAGCTTTGAATATATTCACCCAGGCTTTACTGCTGTCTTTCCAAACACTAATGACATTTATTATTATCTCCTTCATAAATTTAGGGGTTGTTTATTGTTAAACTGGAACCCCACACTTTCCCAACATCTACCCTGTCAGAATTTTGTATGTTTCAATAAGACTTCTAAACTCCTATGAGAGTAAGCCCAACCTGCATAATATTTCCGCATAAAACATGTTTCATCCCCCTTATGACAAAGCCCAACTTATCAATTATCTTTTGAATTACTTCCTGTACCTTCATGCTAAACGTTTTGTGGTTAATGCTTGAGGACACCCAGATTTCTCCGTCCTGTAACCTTCTCCAGTTATTTTCCATTTAAATCATAGTCTGTTTTTCTATTCCTCTTGGCAAAATGGGCAACCTCATATTTTCCCACATTATGAAGACCCAACTGCAAATTTGCCCACTTATGTAACCTACCAATATCCCTTTGCAAAATCTATGTGTCCGTCTCACAACTTGATTTCCTACTTATCTTTGTATTATCAAATTTATCTATAATGCAGTCTGTCCCTTCATCTCAATCATAAAAATAGATTGTAAATAATTAAGGGTCCAGCACCGATCCCCGTGGCATTCCACAATTGCAATTTGTCAAACTGGAAATGATCCATTTAATCCCGACTCTCTGGTTTTTACTGCTTGGCCAACCCTCTATTCATGCTAATATTGAACAAAATTTGACACTGAGCTGCATAAAGAGAGTTTAGGGATAGATGAGGAAAAGGTTTATCAAAGACATAGATTTGAAAGACTGCCTTTTGGATGTAAAGATGCGGAGAAATTCCAGAGTTTAGGACCAAAGCACTGCAGTCATCAAAGAAAATTGGGATGTTTAACAGAGCAGATCAGAAGGAAGACAATGCTCTCAGAGAATTGTTGAACTGGGGAAGGTTACATTGATAGGGAGACTCAAGGTCATGCAGGGGTTTGAATATAAGGATGAGAATTTTAAATTTATCTCAAGAAAAACAAATGAAGATGAAAAAGCCTCAGTCAGATGGCTCAAAGAGACTTAAAAGCATAGACAATAGGAGCAGGAGTAGGCCATTCAGCCCATCGAGCCTGCACCACCATATCATGGCTGATCATGCAATCTCAGTATCATATTCCTGCTTTCTCTCCATACCCCTTGATCCCTTTAGCCACAAGGGCCACGTCCATCTCCCTCTTGTATATATCTAATGAACTGGCCCCTTCAGCTCCCTCGGAGAGAATTCCACAGGTTCACAACTGAGTGAAGAAATTCATTCTCATCTTAGTCCTGAATGGCTTACCCCTTATTCTTAGACTGTGACCCATTGTTCTGGACTTCCCTAACATTGGGAACATTCTTCCTGCATCTAGCCTGTCCAGTCCCATCAGGATTTTATATGTTTCTATGAGATTTACTCCTCATTCTTCTAAATTCCAGCGAATGCAAACCCAGTCAATCCAGTCTTCCCTCATATGTATGTCTTGCCATCCCGGGAATTGGTCTTGTGAACCTTTGCTGGACTCCCTCAATAGCAAGAATGTCCTTCGTCGGAGTAGGAGACCAAAACTGCACACAATACTCAAGCTGTGGCCTCACCAACACCTTGTATAACTGCAGCAAGACATCCCTACTCCGATACTCAAATCCTGTCACTATGAAGGCCAGCATACCATTAGCTTTCGTCACTGCCTGCTGCACCTGCATGCCAATCTTCAGCGACTGTTCCACTGTGACACCAAGGTCTCATTGCACCTCGCCTTTTCCTAAACTGCCACCATTCAGATAATAATCTGCTTCCCTGTTTTTGTGACCAAAGTGGATAACCTCACATTTATCCACACTTTATTGCATTTGCCAAGTATTTACCCACTCAGCCAGTCTATACAAGTCACCCTGCAGCCCTCTGAAGGAGGCAATACTTTCACTGTTAATGGTGCTTTCTCTTTAAATACAGAAAGCAACCTAATTTTTGTGAATTCATGAATTAAATTATTCATATTTTGTGACCTTTGGAAGGTCAGTGTCCTGAAACTAAAATTACTAAAATTTAATATTGGCATTTTAAGATTAAGGAAGAGTTTTGAAAAGTGCATTCTGAAATATGGTTCATCCTTTGCTCCCTGTCTAACTGCTTCAGTTTGTCCTTAATATAGAGTTTACATTTTGGCAAAATTACTTTACTAACTGGATGTGTCAAAATAAATAAGACAACCTTGGATTTATTACAAGCTTTTAAGAAAATGTCTATTTATAGCAAGAATTACAGTTTATCAGTTCATATTTTTGACAATTCAGGTTCAGTTGAGGAAATCTATGAAAAGGTGCAATCCTTCCTGCCAGACCTCCTAACATCCTTGAGTTAATGCTATAGGGTGATTGTTTTTCATTGCCTAGTCTTTATGAGGACCACCTAGTCAACCCATGTGCACCAGTAAATTCAGTCCCCTGATCAAATTTCAAATGTTTTAAATTTTATTTGAGACAATTGAATGGTTCTGGTGCTCAAATACATTTTTCTTCTTTGAATTTTACCAATTGTAAACAATGTAAACATTCTATTGTGAGTCTGTTCAATTTACTATTTAATGACTGTATCATATAAAGTTCATTTCTCAATTCAGAGACTTTTTTTTACTATCAATGAATGTTATGCTCTTCAACTGACACGACAGATGAACAATCTAGCCACTACTGCATTAATAAATTACTTTTATTGAAGCTGATGCTTAATTAAAAGATTATTGTAGCTCATGAACCACAAAAATAGAAGGCTTTTTCTTTCACATGCACATTAGGGTTGTACAACCTTTGTGTTTTGTGGAGCACAGTGATCACTGGAGGTGAAACCGTTTACACATCGTGATAAGTAAGAGGCACTCGGGGCCTGACTGCTTGTACCAGACCAGCTGCGTTCAGTTCCGAAAGCTCCTGAGGGAACACAGAGGGGAGAATGTGCGATCCATCCGGGATTGTGTTAGCAGACAGAGTAAAATGACACTGTTGTGTGTGGTGTGACAATCCAGAATCCTGACAGCAAACAGAAGGTCTGCAAAGGTTTTTAGTACGTGTTAGTCTTCAGGATCACAACCTACGAACATGTTGAAGCCATCCAATTTGGTGCTATTCATTTTTGATTACAATAATTTCCATATATTGTGTTGGGATTAGTAAAATCTAACTGAAGCTCAGTAACATTGTATGTAGAATGTATCGTTCTGTTTACATCTAATATAATAAAGAGAAGTCTAATTCAACCTGTTTTCACACATATTGTCTCTTTGGTTCCAGCTTCAATAACGTAATTTATGAAATTGGAACAGTAAGGAAATGTAGTTGTTCTATGATTTAATGTTGACCTGAAGAAACAGGAATGTCAGTTAATTTGCACCATTAATGCAATGTTTAGAGTTTTGAGGTGTAAATTAATTCAGGAACATACTGAAATGCCCAAACCTAGGCTGTGGAATCAAGCTTATATTAAAAGGCTGGAAGGACTTACGTACTTTGTGTTTCAGCATAAATATTGGGCTGCTGTTCTACAATCCATCACAATAATTTGAAACTTCCTGAAGAAAGCTAAATGTCTTTTGAATTATAAGATTAACAATGGATCATCTGGAGTTCACGTAAGCAATGCTTGAAGTTTGTAAAAATGAAAAGGTGTGTATTTTTTCAATAAATATGTTTATTCATGTTAGAGGTATTTTACTGTATATGTCATTCTTAGAAAATGTGAGGGAGATCTATGTTTTATGAAAAAGGCCTGTTATCCATTCAGTTTAATTAACCACATAAATTATTTGGTGCTCAAGGTATCACTTATTTATCATATCGAAGGCATCTTTGATATTCAGTGGATGTCCATTTGTAACACAACATTGCCACTAGCATAACTATTAAAACATTTTGCTGCTTCACACGATTATTATAATCCTTCAACTTTGATGAATATAGATTTGTGCATGATCTTCTTTCATAAATCCTAAAGAAATATTACCACAGCTCCAAATTAATCTGGATTTCACCAGTTATTAGATTTCAGAAGTTGAATATTATCAGATGTTAAAGGGATTTTTATAACAAAGGCCTGTTTCAAGCAGGATTATTTTAAACAATACTGTAAAAAACGATATTTAGAGTATTAAAATTACCTATTATTAATCCTCTTCAGAGATTTTCATCAACAAACCTAAAGTGTGTTCTCTCAAACACTGGCTATCACTACAGTATGCTTCCAGCAGCATAAAAATGTCAAGCCTAAATGTGGAACTGATCTCTATTGACAAAATATAGAGAAATGTGGATGAATGAAAGGAATTATGCAACTTCTCTGTAAGCGACTCAAAACAAAAAGCCTGGTACAGAATTGCAAAGCTAACGAGGTTAACAGTATTGTTAAGATGCTTCATGCAGTTATTGTTCCTGACTATTAAGGCCACTGTTTGTGACCAATCTCATTGTGCTGATGTAAAAATATTTAATTCACAATACATCAGGTCATAATTAGTAAGAAGGTGTGTGTTAATGAGCGTTAATAGCAATTGTGGAGCCGTTATTGCCTCCTGACTTACTTAGGTATGTAGTTCCATACTGCCGGTTGTTACACAGTGACACAGCCTGACTGAAAGGCCTTCAAGATAACAAGGTGTAGAGCTGGATGAACACAGCAGGCCAAGCAGCGTCATAGGAGCAGGAAAGCTTGACGTTTCGGGCCTAGGCCTAGACCCTTCATCAGAAAGGCCTTCAAATTGGCTTTTACTGGCAGACCAAACTATAATTCCATAATGTTCAAATCTATAATCAGAAATGTGAAAAACACTTTCAGAAGCCCAGACTAAAGTCGTTATACAGAAAGGAATTTGTTGACCAGTTTACTACTGATTTTCATGAAATCACCACTAATTTTTCATATTCCACAATTCAATGGAACAGGATGTCTTTATGAACATTTAATCCTCAAACTGGATAACCTATCAACAATTTTTGAGATTCAGTCAATAAACTAGTTGTCACAACTTGCCAGTAAAAAAAAATCTAAATTTGTCTTAGAGATAGTAGGATGAAATTTGTCTTATGTGTCAACAAACCAGAGAAACTTGTTGCTAAATGAATGGACAAGGTTTACTCACAGCAGATCTATTCCTGAACTAACTACTCTAACTGGATACCTACCAATAGACCAACAAGGACTTCCCTCCTGTAAATAAGACATCAAATGAAAGGTTGAAAAATGCTTACTATTGTTGCTGTAGCTTCACCCAGACAATAAATACCATGGTTTGCACTATTACTGCACTTGTTCAAAAGCATATTTTAATATAGTTTATGTGCATATGTAAGATAAAATAAACACACAAGAAGATAAAAACACTTCATCCTCACTTATTTAAATGGGGTTAATGCATCTGATCCAATAATGAGATAAATTGAAATTGTTAATTTATTTCAATTCTCATTCTTAATATTTGCAAAATGGATTAAAAATGCTGCATTATTTTACAAAATTAAAGCTGCTGCAGTTGAGAGATACTTTGACAGGTAACAAACAAGACTGCAACTTTGAAGTCCAGTACACATTTATAATCTTCCGAACTTCACTACAAATGTAAACATGACACAACGCACCCTGACTTCAATAGCTTAGCACTTAATTTTGGTATTGGCAATTCTGGATCAAGGAACAAGGCAAAGCAAATGCCTTAGGATAATCCCAAGGTATATAAATAAGTAATGAATACATATCAGCATTCAGCATTCCTATTATATTCTGAGCAGCATTTTATTTAATATTAGCTTATGTTGAATTTAATGAGATGAGGCCATTAATATGTTTATGTTCAATTGATCAAATTAAATGGTGTTACATAATTTTAATATATGTTAATTTTGATTGAAAAGAAATCACTTCAATAACACCAGAATACTCTTCCTTTACGATTTACTGAAGCATTTGTGATTGGAATAAAATTAATGTTCTTATTTTCCTATACAGCTGGTGCATTTGAATTAATCATAACAGGCATAAGTTATAAATCATGTAAAATCAATAGAAGCTGATAGAAAGATGAAACTTTCTGCATAATATTTGCTGATTAAAACAGAATTTGTTTGGAAACTTATGCACAGAATCATTGCAGTAAACCAAGAACGAAACTAACGTTTAATTTGCAGTTTGTAATGAACAAAATGGCTTAGGTATGGGAAGCATACACTATATCATTTTGTAAGTTCTCATATTCCTTATTGAACAGCTGCTTATCATGTGATCAGACAATTTGAGAAGCTTAAATAATGTTCTTAGCCAATGATCTACTGATTATGACTCTGGGGAAAATTAAAATTCATCATGTGTTAGTTAGCAGGTTATAAAGTATGATGTTTACTATGGAAAATATTTAATATGAACACCTTAAATTTTAGGGCAAACTGAGTTGAGGGATAATAATATTCTGCCAATGTAGGGAAATCGTTATATGTTGGAATGCTAGACACATGATGTAATTTTTACAAAATCCACAAATGTGGGTCACATAACCATATGTTTGTGCATGATAATGTCCAGAAGAATTAATTATAAAGGGAAATCTGTGTACTAAGTATTAATCATGGCTCGGTATGACATATTGAACACTGTATGTAGTGAGACAGTTTTAAAGATACCTCTGTTATCACCTCTCATACCAGCAATCTAACAGTGTAGTTGACTTTTTTAAAATATAGATCTATTTTCATAAGATTGGAATCCCAATAGTTTGAATGTGTTCTTTGGTTTAAATGAGTTTCAAAGCTGATATTAATTCTATTTTACAGTGTTACATTGTGTGAAAGATAACTCTACACAATGGGAGAATGGTTGAAATTATCATTTATCCTCTGAAGGCACAACAGTTTTTTCTAGTCAAGGGACAAAGGTTTAATGGATACGTTTTTAGTTTTACTCAGAAAAAGGGCTTGGAGCAAACCTGCTATGAAAACTCTGAGCTTTATGCACTTCTTTCAAAGTGTTGTGATGCCTCAAGCACTTCAACAAAGTATTTTGTTTGCCAAAATAATTTCAAGGCCTAATTCAAAGGAAAATAGATTTTGTCCGCAGTAACTATTAGACATCAGAATGCAGTATTTATTATTCATTATAACGGATGGACCTCATTGTAAGCAACAAGAAATGCATGTTTTGTTTATACAGAAGTTCTCCAGATCCAATTGCATTTCTTATTTTAAACTACATGATTTAAAAATGGTCAGTAAAACATATTTATTACAGACTATCCAGGACATCACATTACTTACTGTAATTTCCTGGGCAACAGGGCAACCCCCATGGAGTCTGTTTTCTGTGTTTGAATATAATGGTGTATGATCACACAGTGAAGTCGAGACAAGTGCTTAATAGACTAATAATTACCCAATGTTAGTCATCTTAATTTACTCCTTTAGGAGAATGTGGGATGTGATTAAGAAAAATGCATCAATCCAGAATTTAGCTTCTGCAGATTTCTTCACAGTTCTGGCTCCCTACAATGTTCAACGAATTTAGGCTGGTGAATATATTATTCTTCAGTGGGTGGCGCTGTTAACACAAATGAATAATATAGCAAGTACAAAAGCATCCAGCTTATCTGTTAACAAGCATGGGGCTGGATGAACACAGCAGGTCAAGCAGCATCATAGGAGCAGGAAAACTTGACGTTTCGGGCCTAAACCCTTCATCAGAAGGGTTTAGGC
>JAHRHZ010000222.1:36137546-36161765 GCA_024137785.1 Ginglymostoma cirratum
CCTAAACCCTTCATCAGAAGGGTTTAGGCCCGAAACGTCAAGTTTTCCTGCTCCTATGATGCTGCTTGACCTGCTGTGTTCATCCAGCCCCATGCTTGTTATCTCGGATTCTCCAGCATCTGCAGTACCTTTTATCTCTGAATCAGCTTATCTGTTAAGATTGGAGTTGTGGATGTCTTCTGTTTCTGCTTGCTTAATGCTTCGAAAGAACCATAGTGGAGAGGGTGGGGATGTTGGAGATAGAGTTGGTGCTGATTGGTGGAGGACATGGAAGATTTTATGGCAAGAGATGACCTGAAAAAGTTTTAGGTCTATAAATGATAGTGGGGGAGGAAGCTTAGCCAATTTTTTGTTGAAGAGAGTGTCGATACTCATGTGAAGAAAACTCATATTGTCTTTATTGATATGACAATCACTTAATAGATTTTTTGTGTTAAACAAATTCAGCATGCTACTTGTACCTAGACATATACCAGCGATCACTACTTGTTCCAGCATTGCATCTGAGAGCTATAACTGAGAGCTACTTGGGCAACTGGGATAGAACAGAATTCACCTGAAAAAGAAACTTCTAGAAGTGAAATCTGGTTAATAATGTGAAATCTTGAAATGAGAAAAAATTAAACCAGTTGTTATGGAACTAGGCATGCAAGTCGCTTCAACTACAGCTTAGAATGTGCCTTGAGTTCAATGACACTGGGGTGTACCATATCATGATGGTTCTCAGACCCAGTCATTCAATCGATTATATCCTGGAATCATTGGTAGTAGTTTTCAAAGTTGTCCCATCAGCTTTTCTGCATTGCCAATTTGGAAATGAATAGGTGTTTTTGACATTTAGCCAACTTGAGGCCATTAGTGGTAGAGTACATAATATTATTGAGTGGAATTTATTGAACCCTGCCAGATTATGATGGCGCCAGGCTGGGAGAATCAGGTGGGAGTATCTGTGCCTGTATTCTGGTGGCAGGGAACCTGTACCGTACGTACTGGGGGCAGGAAGGGCTTGATATAGGAAACCTGCCCGTTTACAGCAGGTTTTCAATTATGTTCATTAATGAACTACATAAATCCAATTATTCTTGAGCCCACAATCGTTCAGAAAAGATTAACGAGGATGTTGCCGGGGTTGGACGGTTTGAGCTATAGGGAGAGGCTGAATATGCTGGGGTTATTTTCCCTGGAGTGTCAGAGGCTGAGGGATGACCTTATGGAAGTTTATAAAATCATGAGGGGCATGGATAGGGTAAGTAGGCAAGGTCTTTTCTCTAGGGTGGGGGAATCCAAAACTAGAGGGCATAGGTTTAAGATGAGAGGGGAAAGATATAAAAAGGATTTAAGAGGCAATGTTTTCATGCAGAGGGTGGTGCATATATGCAATGAGCTGCCAGAGGAAGTCGTGGAAGCTGGTATGATTACAACATTTAAAAGGCATCTTGATGGGTATATGAATAGGAAGGGTTTAGAGGGATATGGGCCAAATGTTGTCAAATGGGACTAGATTTATATAGGATATCTGGATAGCATGGATGATTTGGACCTGTATGCACGCTGTATGTTGCTATGACTCTAGCTGCACATAGACGTACTCCAAAGATGGCAATGGTGACACTGCATTGTAAATAGAACCTCACATCTGTAAATATGTGCACTTTCAATCCTCACCAGTCTGAACAATTGTCATTTTAGCTGTAGGACTGGTAGACCATGTCAGAGGTAAGCAGCCTCACTCATCCCGAGGAGGATATAAATTATAGTGATGAGGCAATGTTCATCTCTGAGAAGCATCCTAGTTACCTATAGATTTCACACATCTTTCAATCTTTACAGTCATGACCACAGCCAAGATTACTACTTCAGGAGGAGACAGCTGAATTGCAAAGCTAATGGGAACATCTTGTGATAGGTCTTTGTCTCCACTCATGTTCCACACTTATTGCCATTTTGTGTGTGTGCTTACGTGATCGTTCTTGACTGCACACTTCTCTGGGGACAGAGATTCATTCTATCTTTCGACGCGAAGAGATCTAAGGCATTGCATGTTAATTCATCAGTGTATGCAAAATCACAGGCACTGAGGGCTGAAAAGTGAAAGGTATTGAGAACTATCTGTCTCAGGATGCCTTTCAAATCGATAATGCCCATGGCAGAGCTCAGTATGTGGCTCCTTAAACCTGACCATTAAATAAGTCTCAGAAGCCAACTTTACTTAGCACCATATGATGTTACAATCCTGTTTGAACGAGAGCTAAACTTTCCCTAATGTCCATCAGAACAGACAATGTTGTTCTAGAGTGTGGAAACAGATGTTATAAAGCATTCAAAAAGTTGATAATTTCCTGCACACAGGAAAAACAAAGAAAGAAATAATCAAAAAGCGGCATTTGTTTCTGTGCGTAAACTGGGGCTGTTTGCCTTTGGATGAATGATGTTCACCCAATGCATATCTCACCTAAATCCTATCTGGCTTGTTCATCTGACACTGCATCATTCTATCAGGGTGAGGGTGATATTTCTCCCTTTCCTCCTCGTGTTCCTGCTCAGAAGACTGCTGTTGCTGTCCCAGCTCCTCAGTGTCCATGACAACATTTTTTGCCAGTTTGAGCTGTGAAGAGCGCAGCATGACAGAATTATGTGACACACGCTGTCCGGAACATATTGCAACGCCCCTCCTGATTGTTCTATGTTCCGGATCGTCATCTTGAATACCCCAGCTGGGTGCAATGATGGCCCTGATGGAAGAGTGAGCTACTTTGTATCTGTGTTCCGCCCCAGTCAGGGGTTCTCTAAAGGAGTCATTAGCCATGTTTGGAGATTGTAGTCCTTACCTTCTCGCAGCCGTGCTTGTATGGCATGCAGCCCTTCAAATGGGCCAGGAACTTGTAAGTTGTCAAGAACATAGGCATCATGGCAGCCTCCACAAAATCTGGCACAGATCCTATAGATGTAGTAGCGATGATCATGGTTGTGTTGAACATTGTTTGAGTGGAACAATTTCCGATGATGAATTTAACCAGAGCGATTTTTTGCGCAGTCAACGTGCCCTGCACCTGGGGGAAGACAGTAGTGTTTTCAGATCCCAGTGCCTGACATAACCAATTGTCATGGGGTAAAGAGATGAAGTTTTGTGTGAATTGCACAAATTCATTGGTAGCATCTTTGATACATTTGTGAGTTAAAGATCGCAAGTTTCCACACAGGATCCCAGTGTATGCTTGGAACAAGCCAATCAAGTAAAATTAAGCGATACTGTCACCTTCATGGTCACTGGCTTGGCATCAGCACCTGCTGTTGTGAGATCAAGTGCCACTCCAGCAGATGAAGCAGTTCAGTTATGGTGTATTAGGACATCCCTAGTCCTTGGCTGCACTGAGCTTCGGTCCTCTGGAGGCAGTGACAGCTGGGTTGGTGCACTATGAGCCTTCCAAACTTTCTCCACATCCTGGAGTGTTGTTCTGCTGCAGATTATTCATGTGCGGAGGCTGCTGGGTGGCTGGCCATCATTCCTGGGCTTTTTTGCTGCTTTTGCATCTCCTCAATTCATCCACACTGTCTTCGTATTACTGCAACAATGATGATGTGTTGGACTGGGGTGGACAAGGTCAGAAATCACATAACACCTGAAGAAGGAGTAAGACTCCAAAAGCTTGTGTTTTCAAATAAACCTGTTGGACTATACATGGTGTCCTGTGATTTCTGACCTTGCAACAATGATGTTGTTGCTGAATCCATTTGGAATAATTGCAATGAACCTGTGTTGGGACAATCAGAAATAAAACGCTTTCGCATTGATGTGATTCCTGAGCAGTTGTATCAAATATAAATGAGGCTTTAATGTAACTGTGATGTAGTAGGACATGGAGGCCTCTGAGGATGGCCATGAAATACTTCTGCATGAGATTTTACTTCTTATGCCAATTTATGCAGTAGAAAACCAGCCTCATAAATGCATTGGAATATTATAACTACCATAAGAGCACTTCCACCTTGCACCTGTCCCACCCCAACATCAGTCACATAATATTATACATGGACCCATATTCTCACAAATTTAGATTTATTTTTAAGAGAAAGAGGAAGACAACTCCACGTCTTTGGGAAGCTTGGAGACCTCTAACGTATATTTGAGAATTAACAAATATAGGTGACACTTTTAAGTCCTCTTGTGATCACCTCTGCCTCATGAAGTTTAGTCGGATGGATTTGTTGTGATCAACGACATTGCCGTGATTGCTCATAACCAAGGTTTGCAATATATATAACAAGCATGGGGCTGGATGAACACAGCAGGTCAAGCAGCATCATAGGAGCAGGAAAACTTGAAGTTTCGGGCCTAAACCCTTCTGAACACAGCAGGTCAAGCAGCATCATAGGAGCAGGAAAACTTGACGCTTTGCAATATATATTATTGGTTAATGTATGCGCTACACATGATGCCAGATGTGTGCCATCACTGAATCTATGTTTACCTCATTAATGCTAATGACCCTCAGGGGGCCTCACATTGCCCATGGGTGCACCCCGACCCTTCAGACAAAGCAAGATAGTGGCACCAGTGCAGTAAGTAGTGTTTGGGCTCCTGAGCCCGTCTGCTTTTTGGTCAGCTGCATCCTTCTCTTTCTCTACTTTCTCAACTTTTCTTCCTCTTTTTCTCTTTTCTTCATCTTCTGATGTTGTGGGGAAGCAAGAGTGGTGCTTGGCAGGTCGTTGGCTGCAACGGTGGCGGTGCCCAGAGCATGATTCCTGGCCCTGGACTGTGGATTCAGTGGGACATCGGCTGTGGCAATGGCATCACCCGGAGTGAGGACTTTTGGCTATGGTAGGCCCGGAGTGTGGACACAGGGACTTGGAAAGTCTTCAGCTGTGGCGGTGGCAGTGCCTGGTGCGAGGACTTCTGGCTGCAGTGGGCACGGAGCTTGGACTCAACAAGTTGTCATCTGTGGTGGTGCACGGCAGGTCGTTGGCTCCTGGCTGTGTAGGCCTGAAGCGTGGGGACTCCTTAAGGCCTCGCAGAAGTGCTGCAGCTGTGTTTGAAGACCCCTTGTGCAGAAGATGAATTCTATGTAATTTCTTTTTATTCTTATTGTGACTCAAAATTGCACTGGATCATGGTGACAAAACACTTTTCACTGTAACTTTTTAGATATATGTGACAATAAATAACTTAAAATAATAACGTCCAAACAAACTCGCTTCCCTCACGATGAGTGTGCTGACAGCCATTATTTATCATTGTTGCATAGGTGAGATTTAATAGAGGAGGGAATATAACCAGATCCTGCTCTGAGAGTGAATTTAAGGTTCCACCTACATCTGTGTTTGTGTGTTTATATAAATGCCTGGATTAGTTTTGGCAGGAAGGGTGGTTATGCATATATTTATACAGTCTAAATAGTTTATTAATAATCATTGCTTGAGTAAGTTTTGTTTGTAATAAACTAGTTATTATTTGTTAAACCTATCTGACTTTTTCCTGATACTGAACAAAATACATTCTGCTAGCTATATAATTGGTATTATCACCACCCATTTGATATCTAAATTTTATTATGACCAGGGACAGAGGAGTGGGACTTGGAAAAGAGTCAGTTCACTCATCCTCAGTCACAACATGATAAAAAAAACCTTTGTCTTCAATATTGTTTCAGCTATGCATAACGTAACTTCATCAGTGCCTTAAATAAAGGGTTCTGTTCAGAGAGTTTTGCCTAAAACTTGGAATTTCCCCATGGCTTCTCTAAGTTGGCAGAGATCTGGCATCAGTCTCACTAAGCAGTGTAGTAAGAACATAAACCTTTCCCAGAGAAAAGTAATTAAAGACTCTTGAGTAGCAGAGATAAGTGCCCATCTGTTCATGCCTCTTCCTTTGGCAAATGGATGGAACAGAAAAGGGAGGTAGGGATTCCTACGGAATTCCAGGTTCTATTTAATTTTCCAGTTGTCTGTGGAGTGACATGTCACAGGTCTGCCTAAAAGCTTAATCATTATTTCAGCCACTATGTATTCAGGAGAACATGAAGACAAAGTAAAAAATGTAAATAAAACAAATAAACACTTTTCTAAATCATAAATTTCTCGTGTCAGTCATAACCATCATTTATATTGTGACCATTGAGTTGCCAATTATCTTCATTCTCAATAATTAAATGTCCTTTCTTCTTTATTGGCCATGTGTTTTTATTTATGTTATTTATTACTTTTAGTTACTCACCTATCATTTTATATGAAGTCTTTATTCCGAGTTTGAAGCTTCCTCTCGATCAAATTTTAACAGAGAAATTTTACCCAATTACAATCCGGAAGAGAATTTCTTAAAGGCAAGACACCATGGCAGTCCCTCACCCTCTGGCTATATCTTCAAAAAGCAAAAGGCATCATACAACAATTTCATTAAAAACAGACATAAAATGTTTAGCTGTATGCAATTGTTTGCAGTAGCTTCCCCTTTCCCTTATGTAAACACCATGGTATACCTGATCAGAAGATCCTGCGCTTCAGGTAGTAGGGACAGTGTCGAAACTGGGAGGATGATTCTTCTCATGGGGCTTTCTGGACCTAGGGGGGCACAATTTCAAAATAATCTCCATTGAAGACAGAGTTTAGGAAGAGTGTCTGCTTTCAGAAGCTTACTAATCTTTGAAATCCACTACTACCAACAGCAGTAGAGCTGACATTTAATACATTTCATGCTGAGTTATTCAGATGTTTGATGCACAAGGGATTCAAAGGTTATGCCAGAAAATGGAGTTAAAGTCACAATGGATCAGCCATGGTCTTATTGAATGGTGGAGCAGGCTTGAGGGACCAAATGGCCTGGTTCCTATTCCTAATGTTCTTCCTCCACATCCCTTTCTCAGAGATTTCATTATCCCATCCAACTAATTGTTTCTAGGACATTCTCTTATTTAAAGGATTAATAATCTGTTTGTCATATTCCTGTGGATTCCAGAAGCTAACTTATTCAATACTAAATAAACCAGGTCAGGATCTTGAGCGCTCATTTTTTGAATGGTGTGAGGACAAAATAAACTACACAACGTCGTGTGCAAAAGGGAGAGATAAAGCCAGAATAAAAATAAGATCTGTGGATTCCTGAAATCTAAAACAAAAGCAGAAATTGCTGGATAAACTCAACAGATTTGGCAGCATTGTGGAGAGAAAACAGAGTTAATGTTTCGGGTCCAGTTCTGAAGAAATATCACTGATAAAGCCAGAATGGTTCTCCAGAAGTCAGGACTTCCCATAGCATAGCCCTCAATCAGGGCCTGTTCTAGTTCTATACATATATTCCCTGGTGTCATCAAATGCCCATTACTAATGGAGACAAATTAGCTTTCCCAGGTGAGACTGGGACCTAGATCCTTGTCAAGAAGGAATTGGAATTTTCTTTTTGCTCTTCACGCCTGATTTACTATGCTGTTTTAGCCCCATGGAAGAATGACAATTGTGTGGAAAGTATGAATGTAGCAGTTCTTCCCCAGATTTCTATCTTACTACTAGACCATTGTTGTTAGAACAAGGAAAAGTACAGCACAGGAACAGGCCCTTTGGCCCACCAAGAATTCACTGACACATGATACTTTTCTAAACCAAAAACCTTTTGCCTCTACCGTGTCCATCTTCCTCTACTCCTTGCTTATTCACATTCCCAGTAATGATCTCCTACAACTTCTTTTGTCAGGCAGAAGACACAGAAGCCTGAACACATATACCAGCAAGTTCAGGAACACTTTTTTCCCGGCCATTATTAGACTGATGAATGGACTCTCTAGCCTCAAAATAATGCTGATCACGCTAATATTGATCTTGCCTAGTGCACGCCTTGTGCAATGTAACCTGTATGCGTCTGTTTAAGTCTTTTTACAACTTCTGATCTGTACATCCCTGCTTACTATGATCTGCCTGTACTGCTTGTAAACAAAGCTCTTCACTGTACTTCAGTACATGTGACATTAAATTAATCGATCAATCAACTATCAAGATGCCTCTTAAACCTTGCTATTGTATCCGCATCCACCACCAGTGCTGGCAGTGCATATCAGGCACTTAACACCATCTGCAGAAAGAGCTTTTTGCTCATCTCCTTTAAACTTACCCAATTTTACCTTAAACCTACATTTCCTCATTTGACTTTTGTACCCTTGGAAAAAATCTCCGGCCAACCATTCTATCAGTGCCTTTCATAATTTTGTAAACTTCTATCAGGTCACCCTCATCCTTTGACATTTAAATGAAAATATACTAAGTTTGTCCTATCTCTCCTCCAAATCAGGGATCATTCTGATAAATTGTTTTTGCACCCCCTCCAACCCCTCACATCCTTCTGATAGTGTGACGACCAGAACTGTGCACAAAATTCCAAATGTGCCAAATGAATATTCTATATAGCTGCCAATTTTTATATTCTACACCCTAACTAAAGAAGACAGCCATCCCATATGCCTTCTCTACTACCTTATCACTTCTGTTGCCACTTTCAGAGAATTATGGATCTGTATGCCTAGATCCCTCTGCATGTTGATGCCATTTATTGTATACTTTCCTCCAATATTAGATCTTCCAAAATGCATCACCTAGCATTTGACAGGATTAAAGTCGATCTGCCATTTTTCTACCCAAGCCTCCAGCCTATCTATATCCTGCTGTCTCCTTTGGCAATTCTCCTCACTATTCGCAGTTTCCCCAATCTTTATGTCATCCACAAACTTAGTAAGGAACACTCATATTCTCCTCTGAATCATTTATATAAACAACAGGCTTCCCAGCATCCCTGTCGAACACCATTGGTCATAGATCTCCTGTCACAAAATCCCACACTTCCAAGGCTACTCTGTCTTGCGACTTTACCTTTTCTATCAGCCTGCCACGACGGACCTTGTCAAAGACCTCGCTAAGATCCAAATAGACAACATCCACCACCCTGCCCTCATAAATTGTCTTTGTCATTTCCTGAAAAAATTCAACCAAGCTTGCACGACACAACCTTCCCCACACAAAGCCATGCTGCCTGTTGCAAATAAGTCTATGTTCTTCCAAATGTGTGTCAGTACTATCCTTAAGAATCTTCTCCAATAATTTTGCTGCCACTGATGGAAGGCTGTCCAGCCTGTAATTTGCTGGATTATCACTTTTGCCCTTCTTAAACAACTCCAGACTTCTGGGAACATCTTCTATGACCAAAGATATAAAGATTTCATACAATGCCCCAGCAATTTCGTCAACTGCCTCCGTCAGCATCCTGGGGTAGATCCCATCAGGTCCTGTGGACATGTCTGTCTTAATGCTTTTCAAAACACCCAACACTTCCTTCTTTTTTTCTATTGACATTCCCTTGTTCTTCGGATATATTACAGTTAATTTTGGATCAATTTTGCACTTTTGCGGTTTATTTCCCCCTTCCTAAATGTTATTTACAGCATTAAAGTGGCACTCTTCGCTAGATTGATTCCCCAAGTCAGTACAGTGTTTGCACAAAAGAACAAGTTAAATACAGTTTAGTGTATGGGGAGTGCACTGCAACAAAACCAATTTAGTATTTCATAGTACAAAATCCATTTCACACTGGTATAAGTTATGCTTGAATTATTAAATTGAAATGAATTAAGTCAATTATATTACAATCCATGTACTTTGTGAATAAATCAAATATGAATATCTATTTCACTATAGTCTTACAATGCATTCATTTCTTTCTATGTAACAAAACACTCATATGATAATCATCTAGGAACAATTAACACAGACACAATTTATACCGATCTGTCACATGCGACCCATATTGCTCCGATGTTGAACTCATGGATTACAGACTGTAAAGAACATAAACAGATTTTTAGACTGGATTCTGTAGTTAAACAATGCATCTATTATTGAAGAAGGTAATAATATGTTATGGCAATAAAAGTCAGAAATATTTCTTTGTGCAGTTATCATTTATGGACCTCAGGAAGTGGCAACAGATGTTATATTTTACTGGCCCACATAGTGGTTTGGCTATTTTGGTTTTTGGTTACTTTTGCTGTTCCTAAACAAACTCAGTACAGCCAGACGAAAACAGTACAAAGATTAAAATTACACATTGAAAAATCCAGAATCATTCTTTGAAATATCTCCAAAGTCATTTATAACTAAAGAATTGGAGACATTTCTGGGAAATGTAATCTCTTGTCCTTTGTTTGAGGGTGATTGTACTCATTGCTTGCAGGCAAGCCTATTGGGCCTATCTGTGACTGGCAGATTCTCTCCCAGCAGGTACCAATGAAGGTGAATTCACTACTGAAGACAATTCTCCTGCTTTCTCTACCATGCTAGCTCATTGCTGAGCACTCCTGATGCAGTATGTATAGACATCACAATCGATGTCTGATGCTTCCAACTGGCAGTGGAGCAGAAGAGGTAAGGTAGTCAGCATCACTGAGAGGACCACGCAAGAAAAGAACCTGAGGAAATAGACCTGGGTCCATTACAGCTGATTGGAATTGTTTCTTGCTCTACCACTGATAAAGGAGGTAGCAGTTCAGTGAATCTCTGACAAGTGATTATACACTTTTCTTTCCTTAAAATTTAACATAGTACATAAATAGATGGTAAAGTTGAGAAAATAAGTAAATGAATAATATAATTAATTAAAAATTCATTAAGGAAGGCAATTCAGGTGATGTGACAAGACTGTAGCATATGGGAACCCTTGATTGGCAATGTGATTCAGGGTAAATACATTTGTAGTAAATGTTCCAATTTCGAGCAGCTTTGGCTCAGAGTTTATGAGCTGGAGGCTGAACTACAGACAGATGCATCAGACAGGAGGAGAGTTAACTAATTTATTTCAAACAGAAGGGAGTCACACACTTAAAATAAGATCTCTGATTTGCCAGTGGTCAGGGACAACATAGTGTGACTGTGAGTGAGATAGGTAAAAGGCTTCAGATGGCAGGAGTGTCAGCTCTGCAAATGACTGACAGGTTGGAAGCTTTCTCAGCCTGTTTGGATGAGAGTGGGGGCTATAGAGTGAATGGGCAAACCATGGTTCAGGAAGCCATTCAAATGGGAGTAGCAACAAATAAACATATTGGTCATATGATATAGTATAGTGAAGAGGGGATTGACACTATTCTTTGGAGAAAAGAGCTTGAGACCAAATGGCCATGTTGTCTGTCCAGTGCCCGGGTTCAGGACATTTGTTTTCAGCTGGAGAGGAACTTGGAAAGGGAGTGAAAGGGGGAGGATCCAGTTATCATGATTCATATAGGCACCAACAACATAGGCAAAAGAAAGAAGGGATTTATGCAGAGTCACTATAAAGAGTTAGATGTTAAATTGAGAAGCAAAACCTCAAAAGTCAGAATGTCTACATTATTATGTGAGACCCATTCAAATTAGCATAGGGTAAGTAGAATTAAAGATAAATACATGGCTCAAAGAATGATGTGTGAGAAATGGGTTCTGGTCTGTGAGTTCCTGGCACTAGTTCTGGGGAATGTAAAATCTTCATCATTTGAATGGTCTATGTCTGAACAGTGCTGAGTGCAGTGTTCTTGAAAACCACAGAAGCTGGGATGTAAAGAAGGTTTAATCAAAACAGTGAGAGAAAGAGACCGAACATGGAATGATGTGGTAAATCAAGGTAAGAGACAAGGTAAGAGTGGAAAATAATACTATTGAAAATGAGGGTCAGAGAATGATAGGAACAGGTAGAGAAACTAAGTATATTCTTATTAGTAAGAAAAAGTTCTAAAGGGAAGAACCACTAGCAATGGTCAACTACAAAAGTCAGGAAAAGCATCAAACTTAATTGCGTAAATATGAATACCTGGTCAGATGATTGGTCAGAATATAAAGACCAGTAGAGAATGACTAAAAAGTTAAAGAGGAGGAAGAAATTCGAGTACGAGAGGAAGCAAGCCAGGAATGTATAAATGGATAGCAAAAATTTCTGCAGATATTTAAAGAGGAAAAGATGAGTAAAATGAATGTTGGCCTTCTAAAGAATGAGAATGTGGAGTTAATAGAAGATAATATGAAATGGTAGAGAAAAATAACAAATATTTTGCTTACTTTGCTATACAGGATGCAAAAAGCATTTCAGTAATAGATGTAAATCACCTAGGAAAGAAGAACCTGGTGAAATTAGAATCATGAAAGAAGTGTTACTAAATAATTTGTTGGAGCTTTGGGCTGACAAGTCTCCAGGACCAGATGTGTTTCATCTCAGCATTTGAAAGAGGTTGCTAATAAGGTGGCAATGTAGAAACATAGAAAATTGAAGCATGAGTGGGCCATTCAGCTCATCAAGCCAGCTGCAACATTTGACCTGATTATGGTTGATCCTTTATCTCAACACCAGTCTCTGACTCTCTTGAATACACAAATATATAAACATATGAACAAGGAGCAAGAATAGGCCACTTGTCCCTTCAAGCCTATTCCACCATTTAATAAGATCATGATTTTAATGGCAAATCTATTATCCTAATTATCTCCAATAATTTTTCATTCCCTTGGTAAATAAGAGTCTATCTACCTCTGCCTTAAAAAAAATTAAAGATTCTATATCCACTGCCTTTTGATGAAGGGAACTCCAAACCTTCTGAGAAAAAGAAATGTTTCCTCATCTCTGTCTTAAATGGGTAACCCCTTAAGTTTTAAACTATGACTCCTAGTTCTGGTGCTGAGTTACTTAACAAGAGTTTGAAGTTTTAAGTGAAACCTGTGTTTTTTTTTACAAAGAAGGGCATATAAACCAAATGATAGCTGAGAATCTACATTCATGGCTGATTGAGAAAATCCTCATGTAGATTGTACTGAGGTATGTTTCCAAGAATAGCCTTCTACTTGGCAGCTTTCATACTTGCCTGCAGCCCCACCAATAATGGTAACTTCTGCTGATGCAATTTTGGGAATGTAAGGGTGCCATAAAATGGAAGGATAAAACTAATTAAGTTTGTCTAGCAGTTAGGACAGCAGGCCTCACAGAATGGGGAGATAGACCTCTGGGATATTTTTGGGGTCACGGTTGCGGGGGGGGAGCTTTCTTCTAAAGGCTCATCAATGGAGTATGCAGGCTCCAGCATTGGTGATCTCTCAGCCTTCCTCCACCAGGCTACCTCCAGTGAGCTGGTAGCCTATTCACACAGCCGGACCCACACTGCTTCTGGCAAAATATAGGGGGTCCCCTCATTCATCTCAAATCGGTGTCTTAGATATTAACATTGATTGACCTCTTCCTTACGGCAGTTATCCAATCCTATTCTGACTTGCCTGGAAACTTCACTGCTGGTTGGAATACATCAGAGAGCCATCTTAATGTGGGTTCCTGTTATTTTTCTGCTGTCCTCTCCCAGTCTTCAAACCCACAATAATGTTACTGCTGTTCAAGCATTCATTCTCAAGATGCAAATCTCTTAACTCTTCACTAAAGTGTTAGATCTGAGCTGGTGGAAATATCATACTTTGTCCCTTTTAAACATTCTGTAAATGTCCTATTAATACAAATCCCCAGTTTCCAAATAAATTGCTTTCATATCACGGTATACTTCACATTGTCTCCTCTTACATGTATGCTGATAGGTTTTTTTCTCCACAAATGCGCACACAATTGGAGGAAACCAGTTACACATTTAATAAGAATGCAACCAAAAAATCCAATATCCCACCTTTAACAAGAATCAACATCGGCAACAGTCAGGAAATGCCAGAGAACCTGTTGTAACATGCGTATCCATATGTTAACAACTGGCCAATGATATGTATGTGTGAAAATGTCTAGTGGTTAAGATCCAATCCGAGTTGTAGTAATTAATTGTACTTGCAAATGAAGAAATTGGTAGAAAATAGCTTACAGCAACTTTCTTTCGTATTGAAAGAATTTAATTAGTTGCTGATAATTTATCTTCCCCTGAGCGTTTCAAATGACTACCATTAGTTAAAGCTATGAATCTTGCAAAGCGTGACAATACTGAAAGTAAATATCCATTTTTCTATCCAAATAAAAACCATGCTATCATGGCAGATAATATATAGATATTGAATAAAGTGTTTTTTTAAGTGATCCACCTACACCATATTATGCCCTAAAAATGTAGATTGTAATCTTTTCCCTCTTTGCTCTTAACTTTGGAGTTGAAATTAAGTTAATGATGTACATGTATATAAATGCCTCCTTTCTTGAAAGTGGTGTAAGAATCTTTTACAACCCCCTTGGAGGGCAGGTAGGGCCTCAGTTTAATGCCTCATCCAAAATCCTTCCATTGGTGCAGCAGTATTTAGAACTATTTAAATGTCACGTCACCACTAATAAAACAGTATTTGCATATTAACTATTAATAACCAAAAGATTTAACTCACAGACCTATAATTCTATTTGTTCGCATATGAGTATCAGCTTGAAAATAACTATAATACCAGAATTAATTAACAAATTACTTATAATTAAATTGCTGATGTTTTAAAATGTTGACATAGTTCAGAAGACGTTCACGAAATTGATTCCAGTGTTGAGAAGTTTGTCTTATGAAGAGAAATTGAGAAGTTTAGGCCTACAATCTCTGGAGTTTAGAAGAATGAGGGGAGATCTAACTGATGTATATAAGCTAATAAAGGAGATTGACGTTGAGTATAGAAGTTGGGACACCATGTTTCAGCTATACAGATATTGGTTAGACCACTTTTGGAATACTGCATTCAATTCTGGTCTCCCGGCTGTGGAAAGATGTTGTTAAACTTGAAAGGGTTCAGGAAAGATCTACAAGGATGTTGCCAAGGTTGGAGGGTTTGACCTATAAGGAGAGGCTGAATAGGCTGGGGCTATTTTCCTGGAGTGTCATTGGCTGAGGGGTGACGTTATAGAGGTTTATAAAATCATGATAGGGTGAATATTCAAGGTCTGTTCCCCAGGGTAGGGGAGTCTATAACTAGAGGTTTAAGGTGAGATGGGAAAGATTTAAAAAGAACCAGAGGGGTAACTTTTTCACGCAGAGAGTGGTGCGTGTATGGAACGAGTTGCCAGAGGAAGTGGTGGAGGCTGGTACAATTACAATATTTAAAAGGCATCTGGATAGGTATATGAATAGGGAGGGCTTAGAGGGATATGGGCCAAATGCTGGCAAATGGGACTAGATTTAAATGTCTGGTCAGCATGGACAAATTAGACTGAAGGGTCTGTTTCCATGATGTATAATTCTATGACTCTATGACCTTTTGATAAGAGTAGACGTACAGCAGATGTTTCTTCATGCACGACAATCTAGAATGAAAGGTTACAGTTTTAAGAAAAGGGGTAGCAGACTTAACACAAAGATGAGGAGGAACTCCTTTTCTCAAAGGGGCCATGATATTTGTGGAATTCACCGGCCCAGAGCCTGCTGGATGCCAGAACACTGAATAAATGTATGGAGGAGACAGATTTTTAATCAATAATGGATTGAATGGTTAAGGAGAGTAGGCAAGGAAGTGGAAAGTGGAGATCAGCACAATAAATGGTAGAAAAACAAGAACAAAAACAAAGTTGCTGGAAAGGATCATCAGGTCTGGCAGCATCTGTGAAGGATAAAACAGAGTTAATGTTTCGGGTCCTTCCTCAGAACCTCGGAAGGGTCACTGGACCCAAAACGTTAACTCTGTTTTCTCCTTCACAGATGCTGCCAGGCCTGCTGAGCTTTTCCAGCAACTTTGTTTTTGTTCCTGATTTACATCATTTGTAGTTCTTTTGGTTTTTATACAATAAATGGCAGAACAGGCTCAAGGGACTGAATGGCCTACTTCTGCTCCCAGTTCATATGTTCTTATGCTCAAGGTCTGCTGCTCTTACTGTTGTGTGCAGCATCTTCCCCACTCACTCTCAACACCCACAACCTCCCACACCATTAAACCTGCGTAGGCTTTGTACTGCTTCCTCCCTACTTCAGCAGACCTCACTGCCTATTGCTCAGCTGCATCAGCAGTAACAGTCATGTCACCGTTTTCATCTCACATAATTATTCCCTCTCTCTTACTGCCTCTAGCTGGGCAAATATTGCCCAGAGGGTGGATAGGTGCCAGAAATTAAGCTTCTCACCCCATAAAAAGAGAGAGAACACCCCAGGCTGCCGTCTTTGGAGGCACAGAACAGACTGTGACCCAGTCCCCAGACTGCAGCAACCTTGAGGTCTCCTCAATCAGAGGCTTGACTATGTTCCATCCCCTGAATTGGTACAATTGCCCTTGACTTACTCTGCTATGACCTCCTGACTGATGTGAGCCTCCATGGACTTTGGTGAGGACTGTGATTTTAAGATGCGGGTATGATATTAGAATTGACCTTTAAAGAGATTATAGTGGCAGATTTAGAAAGTATCAAGTTAGTTGGGAAGGAGTACACGGTTTTGTGAAAGTGAAATCATATTTAGCCAATTTATTACACTTCTTTGAAAGAATGCCGTGTGCAGACAGTAGGGAGCCTATTGAAAGATAGTACATGAATTTTCAGAAAGTATTTTTTAAGTTCCACATCAAAGATTATTGCAGAAAATAGAAGTTCACAGTGTAGGATATAATATTTGGAGTGGATAGAAGATTGATTGGCTAGTAAAAAACAGAGAGTATGAATAAATGAATCTTTGATTAACAGGATCTGATTAATGGACCCCTGTACAGTCTGTGCTGCCGACTCAACCTTTTACAACTTACCTCAATGACTTATATAAAGAAAGTGAAGGCATGGTAGCAAAATTTGCAGATAACACAAAGCTAGATGGGAAAGTATGTATGAAGAGGAAGGAGTTTGTAGATAGATATAGTTAGGTTGAATTATTGAGCAAAAGTCTGGCATGGGGAGTACAATATGGGAAAATGTGAAGTTGTTTGTTCGAATGGATGGGAAGAATGAGTAAGAAGAGTATTACTTTAACAGAGAATGACTGAAAATTCCAAGTGGCAGAGGGAATTGGGTATTCTACCGCATGAGAAACGAAAAGATTTGTATGCAGGTATGGCATGTAATCAAAAAGGCTAATAGTGTGCTACCCTTTGTTACAAGAAGGATTGAATTTAACTGTAAAGATGTCATGCTTTGATTATATAAGGCATTGGAAAACCATTTTAAATCTGTGTGTAGTTTTGGTCTCCTTATTTAAATATGGATACAAATGTCTTGGTGACTCAGAAACAGGTTAAAAGGGATACCTTACCTTTCTCAAAGGATACCCCTGGCTGTCTACCTGAATCCATAAGATTTCATTCTTCTCTCACCTTGCCAGGGCTATCATGACCCACAACATCAGAAGAGATGCATATTATATTGAAGTTCACAAATCAGTGGGAGCAATGTCTGTCTCACTATAAACATGTTGTGATGATTCCCTGGAAAACAGATATTCACCTGCATGATGCAGTGTACTCACAAGCCACACATTAAGGGAATGAAAACCTTTCCTGTTAAAGATCACTGAGTTTACGCGAGGAGCTCCTATGGCCTAATGTGCATAGTAAGTAGCTCTCTGGTCTTCTCTGAAAATAGGGTATGATACATTGTCATTGCGCAGAGACTATACAGCTTCACATTACCTCCCTTACACACAAGTACATAGAGAATCATGGCATGTGGCTGATGTCACCTGTCAAAGCCTGAATGTTCAGCAGCACAAATGATTAAATGTTCCTGTGACTTTGACTGTCTCAGGTAATTATATCTTGGCTGTGATGTTCGATCTGAGCCTTCATTTCACAAGATCACATAACTCTGTAATGACCACCTTGGTGAAGCACAGTTTCCTCAAGTGTCATGTGAAACCCATAAGGTATAAGGGAGGGAAGAATTTAAAACAATCGATATTAGTTGGGAAAATATACCAGGAAAGCCATTTGTTTTAGGATATTTTGGTAATTCTCAAAAAAACAAATGGGAACAAGTGGAGTGTGGCAGGGATCAGTGCTGGGCCCTCAAATATTTTCAATCTTTATTAAGAGTTTGGATCTCAGCACTAAAAGTATTACAGCCAAATTTATTGATAGTACAAAAATAAATGGGGTAAGTAAGGGCACAAAGCATCTGTAAATGGACTTAGATTAAGTAAGTGGCAAAAACTTGGCAGATGGTGTTTAATGTGGAAAATGTGAGGTTGACAACTTTGTCAGGAAGAATAGAAAAACAGAGTATCATTGAAATGGAGAGAGATTGCAGAATGACATATTATTGAGGGACTGGAATATCCTCATGCAGGAATTACAAGAAGTTTGCAAATTGGTATTGCGAGTAATTAGGAGGGCAAATGGAATGTAGGCACTTATTGTAAAGAGGAATGGAGAATAAAACTAGGTAATACTTGCTACAACTGTCCAGGTTAATAGTGAGACATCATCTAGAATATTGTATACCATTTTGCCTACCTTACCTAAGAGGGATAAATTTGCCTTGGCAGCAGTTCAGAGAAGTAGCTGATCCCTTGAGGATGTTTCCCCTCATAGGTAACTAGAACTAGGGGTTGCGGTTTAAAATGAAGAACCCTCCATTTAAAACTAAGATGAAGACAAAGTTCTTCTCTCAGAGGGTTGTCAGTATTTGGAATTCTCTTCCCCAGAGAGCAGTGGAGGTTGGGTTATTGAATGTTTTAATGCTGTATTTGCTAAATGTGTGATCTACAAGAGAATCAGGGTTATGCTGATGGGAGGGTGGGTGAAGTCTGGGGACAGAAAGGATTTTGGGATGATTCCACATCAAATTAATGATGATCTTACTGAATTGCAGAGTAGACTCAATGGCTTATTCACACTTCTAATTATTAGGTTCATGTGTAGAAGTAATGTTCTCTGAATATCCATTGTGGCTAAAGTTTCCTTCTGAATGTTCTCTTCACCCTCCTGTCTCTCTTTCCTTGTAATGATTCTAATGCTGCTTTGTCTGCATCCAGTCAATCTCCTTCTCCTATTCCCCAGATAAAACAAGACAGGTATCAACCAAAATGCCCATGGCCAAACATTCTCTTTTCCTCATGATGAGACCAATGAAATGCCCAAAAAGGAACGTTTCAAGGGCACTCATTTTAAGTGAAATCCTAAGAGAGTGTTCTGAATAACTATTGCTGTTTCAAAAAGTCTCCAGATATGTCTCAAAGAATATCACAGTATGGTAATATCTCAATCACCAAATGAACACTGAAATCTAAGTATGGCTTTAAAAGTGGTAGGAATTTTGATTATGGACTTGAATGCTCCAGTTTAGCTGGTTGCTGTTGTCTGAGATAGCTACATGAATCGTTGTCCACCAAAAGAGTGTGGAGGTTTATTTAATGAGGGCTTTCAGGCAATTGAATTGCCTGTCAGTTCCCAACAATCCTTTTGACAGCAGTCGCCCTTGATCCTCTTACCAAGATGGTATCTTCTGCCAAATCCAGGCTAAAGCAGCATTAGACCTCAACTTGGCCATCTCTTAAACTTAAAGTACTATCCAAAATGACATAATGTTCTCTCACAAAAGCTGTGAAAGTAGGATCACTACTGAATTTGAGCCCTCAATCCTGCCTTGATCTCTTTTTAAATCCAAGACTCCTTTCACAAAAATAACTTACTTTTGAAACAATAATTAAAATCCAAAAGAGCATGGGTTAAACCTAGATAAATAGATCGAGTACACCCTGCATATTTCAAACGGATGCCCTGTACTATTTCCGTAAACTGTCTGTCGAAGCAACCCAGAGTTATCTTCTATGAATAAATTCATTTTTATGATCACTCAAGTGAGTTTGCAGCTTTCAAAATTTGCACACGGTTTCTTTCAAACAACAGCTCCAAAAATGATTTTGCCAAGTAGGTATTGGTGAATATTATTCTGAAGTTGAAATAAGAGATCATCATCTTAGTAACTGCAAGGATTGGAATGCTTCACTCCCCAATTAAAAGCTAATGTTTCAAGCAGAGCTGTGTGTAACTTGAACTTGGTTTCACAAAGTACACTTGGAAATTATTGGTTAGGACTGTGGATGAGACATCATATTAAAAAGTCTGTGAAGAGGAGGACACAAGAGGAGGTGATGTACATCAGTTTCCTCTGTCAGATCCATATAGCCTTAATATGGGCCACATACTGTGCATGAGTTTTGAGGATATGATGATTTTGGATTTAAACTTTTGATAAATATTCTAATCCTTTATCATTCTGCCAGAAAGATTGAAGCAGTAATAGTTAATAAACATTATGCAAGATGTCTGCTTTAGTATAATTATCCAATTAAATTGACAAATTAGAGGTGTGTTTGAGAGACAAGTATTACACTGCAGTTAAAGTTAAGGTCAAAAATCACACGACACCAGGTTACAGTCCAATAGAGATAACAAGCGTGGGGCTGGATGAACACAGCAGGTCAAGCAGCATCATAGGAGCAGGAAAACTTGACGTTTCGGGCCTAGACCCTTCATCAGAAATGGGGGAGGGGAAGAGGGTTCTGAAATAAATAGGGAGAGAGGGGGAGGCGGATCCAGCCCCACCACATCCGGCACTTTTCCCTGCAACCGCAGGAAGTGCTACACCTGCTCCCACACCTGCTCCCTCACCCCAATCCCAGGCCCCAAGAAGACTTTCCACATCAGGCAGATGTTCACCTGTACATCTGCCAGTGTGGTATACTGCATCCGCTGTACCCGTTGTGGCTTCCTCTACATCGGGGAAACCAAGCGGAGGCTTGGGCACCACTTTGCAGAACACCTGCGCTCAGTTCGCAACAAACAACTGCACCTCCCAGTCGCGAACCATTTCAACTCCCCCTTCCATTCCTCAGACGACATGTCCATCCTGGGCCTCCTGCAATGCCACAGTGGCGCCACCCGAAGGCTGCAGGAACAGCAAATCATATTCAGCCTGGGAACCCTGCAGCCCAACGGCATCAATGTGGATTTCACAAGCTTCAAAATCTCCCCTCCCCCAACCGCATCCCAAAACCAGCCCAGCTCATCTCCACCTCCCTAACCTGTCCTTCCTCTCACCTATCCCCTCCTCCCACCTCAAGCCACACCCCCATCTCCTATCTACTAACATCATCCCACCCCCTTGACCTGTCCGTCCTCCCTGGACTGGACTATCTCCTCCCTGCCCCCCTACCTACACTCACCTTTACTGGCTCCATCCCCGCCTCTTCGACCTGTCTGCCTCCTCTCCACCTATCCTCTCCTCTATCCATCCTCTATCCGCCTCCCCCTCTCTCCCTATTTATTTCAGAACCCTCTTCCCCTCCCCCATTTCTGATGAAGGGTCTAGGCCCGAAACGTCAAGTTTTCCTGCTCCTACGATCCTGCTTGACCCGCTGTGTTCATCCAGCCCCACGCCTTGTTATCTTGGATTCTCCAGCATCTGCAGTACCTTTTATCAAGGATACAGTCCAATAGGTTTATTTGAAGACACAAGCTTTTGGAGTCTCACTCAACCTGAAGAAGGCAGTCATAGTTAACAGTAATTTGCAACACCAACTTTGAAGCTGATTGAGTTTAGAGCTTTTTCTTGAAATTATACTATCACAGTGTAACAATGCAGAAGGAAGTGGCCTATTGAGACTCTGTCAGCTTTCTGCAAGAGCAATCCAATTGATCCCACTCCTCTGCCTTTCCTCCTCAATACTGATTTCTTTTTCCTTTTGTGCACTTATCTAATTCCCTTTTTGAAAGTCACAATTGAATCTTCCTTTACCACACTCTCAGGCAGTTCATTCAAGATTTGATGACTCCTTGTGTAAAAATATTCTTTCTCAAGCTGTCTTCAGCCAGCTGCCTTAAATGTGGCCCTAATGGTTCTCAAGTCTTCCACTAATGGGGAGAGTGTCCCTCTATCTACACTGTCTTGACCCCTCATAATTGTGAACATGCCTATAAAATCTCTGCTCAAGTCTCCTTCTATTATCTGAGTAGAACAACATAATCTTTTCTGATTTAGGCACACAACTGTCACCCTTATCCTGGAAGCGTTTTTGTAATGCTTCTCTCCATCTTGTCTAAAGTCCTAATTGTCTTCCCCAAATTTGACGCAATGTTCAAAATGATGCTTAATTTGTGTTTTACAAAGGTTCACTATAACTTCCTGCTTTTATATTCTCTGCCTCTAATTATAAAGTATAGGGTCCAGTATGCATTTTGAATTTCTTTCTCAACCTGTTCTATTACCTTTGATGATTTGTGCTCACATAGTCCCAGGTTCCTATGTTCTTATACTCCTTTTAGAAATATATCCTTTACATTATTTTGTTTCTTGTGATTTGTCGTGTACCGCTTTGCACTTCTCTGCGTTGAATTTCATCTGCCACATGTCCACCCAGTCAATCAATTTGTCTACATCGTCTTGAAGTCTATTACCATTCTTCTCAATGCTCATTTTACTTTGAAATTTGTATCATCCATACATTTTGAAATGTTAGCTTACAAGCCTAAGTTTAAATCTTTAATACAGATCATGAAAATAGCACTAACCCTGAAGGAGTAACATTGTAGATATTTCTATTCAACCTGTTCAGAAATTTTGGAGCCGGTGGTACTTGAACTCAGGCCTTCTTGCTGAAGGGAAGGTATACAGCCGCAGAATCACAAGACCCTTGTAAACAGCATTGTAAGTTTGCTCTGACCTGAAGCATGATCAATTTAGCCATTTTTGTATCCTGGTGTTACTGCCCTTTTTTCCTTATTGTTGCCACCACTGAATGAGTAACTGGTGAGGGCAGGGGTTTAACAGGACTAGATAGATAGATGGATAGGATAGAATGCAAAGAGTAAATCTTTCTTGATGTTGAAGATAGAGAAAAAGCTAATCTTTGCACACCTTTGTATTTATCTACAGAGTTGCACATGACAACCATGCTCCTCCTAACGCAACAACTATAGTCTTAAATTATAAGTCACCATAGTTCTACTGTCTTAATAGAAACAGAGGCACAAATAGTGATGAGTTTAACCTGAGGATCACCACACCTTAGGTTAGAGGTGAGGTTGAGAAGGCAGGACCATGATGGTAACCTCAGCGGGTGAGGAAATGATCATGTGCAGGTGGTATCACTGGGTTGCCCAACCAACTGAGCTAACCGATCCCTTTTAGTTTGTGCATATATGGGCTCTAATAAATTCCCAGGATTCTTGTGGTTTGATGGTAATATCCCTGCTTCAGGGTCAGAAATTCTGGGCTCGATACCATACCAGAATTCGTTGTCCATGCAAGATACATTCAAAATTGGCCCAATAGATTGATTGATTGTCAAAAATGGATGCTTTCAATATACCTGATGACAGGCAATAAAGAATGGGACAGTTTCCTAGTCAGCCATGCCAGAAAAGGCATTTGTAAATCTCTGCAATATTTGGCCCATAAGCATGGACCAATCCTCTGGATGTCCATCGTCCAACCACTGAGAATAAGCGTAGGAGAAAAGACAGACAGGTAGTGAATGTCTGGTGTTGTGGGCAGGTAAAGTGGCAGATGCAATTCAACATGTGGATTTTTGTGGGATTTTCCTGACATACCTACTGATGTCTGAAAAATGACATGACACTCCTTGTACTTAGATCTGACTGTTTGGGATTTCTGATATAACATCTGGCTGCCGTTAACAAAGTCAATGGCAGCATGGGGCAGCCCATCCCAGATTTCAGTGTCAAAAGTTTGCTGTGTTGTGTCCCACTTCCTTGGCTCATTAGGTACTCGATATCTTACTGGAAGCTGTTAGACTGAGTGAAATGAGGTGTGGTAGCCTGCAGGTAGATAAAAATGGGCCCAACTTCACGAGAGAAATCCATATGAGGACAGCAGCCTGGGCTCGCTACATTACCAGAATTTTTTCAAATGAATAGTACATTGGATTCCAATGCAGGTGAGGCAATTATGAAAAAAAAGCCTCTTCAAAAACCAGTGTTAGCTACCAAAAAGAGCATACTGCAAGAAATAATTGACTACTAAATGTCACTGTCTTCTCTTCTTTTTGACCAAGTCAGGTTACTGCTGGTAACATACACAGTGAAATCAGATATTCAGTGGATGAGAATGTGGAATTGAATTCAAGACATCCCTCTGTATCCCATCAACATAAAATAAAGCACAACCAATATTAACACCCACCTTACCTCCAAGCATCTCACAAAGTGGTAATATAATGTTGTCTATTGTATTCTTCACATCCTTCATGTATGTAATGATGTAAATGATGCGTGCATGATGGAAAGAAGAAAGTGTCAGTTGTGAGATAACAAGGTGTAGAGCTGGATGAACACAGCAGGCCAAGCAGC
>JAHRHZ010000222.1:36166765-36200992 GCA_024137785.1 Ginglymostoma cirratum
GATGCTGCTTGGCCTGCTGTGTTCATCCAGCTCCACACCTTGTTATCTCGGATTCTCCAGCATCTGCAGTACCTTTTACCATCCTGTTTGATACCTTCTTCCCCAACCTCTCTTTTTTCACTTACTCAAAATCTGTTACATTTATGACTTTTCTCAATTCTGGGGAAACGTCATTGATTTGCAATGTTAACTCTGTTTCTATCTCCACAGATGCTGCCTGATGCTGCTGAGTATTTTCAGCATTTTCAGTTTATATTTCAGATTTCTGCCATCTGCAATATTTGTTTTTTACTTCAAACACTTGACCCTCATTACTCCTAATAACAGTATACTCATGCCAGCAAACCTGGATGTATCACTTCCATCCTCCAACTGGCAGCAAGCGGTCAAAATGTGCAATAGCTTCATAAATGTGTTGCAAATGTACTTTTTTGAGAAGTGAATTTGAAAAATAAATAAATATTGGCTGAGGCTTTGTGGTCAGCAGTGAATGAACAATGTTCGACATTCATGAAATTCCTGCAGATTTTTCATAGGCTTCTGAACTTGCTGTCGTTGGGCACCTGATTGAACATGTCTACCTCTGCAGGAAAAATGTAGGATAAGTTAACTAGACAACCAAGTGTATTACTCTTCAACTAAACAGATTGCTAAGGCTAGCACAGTACATGTCATTAAAAGCAAAATACTGCGGATGCTGGAAATCGGAAACAAACACACAGCACGCTGGAGAAATTCAGCAGGTTTGGCAGCATCTGTGGAGAGAAAAACAGAGTGAACATTTCAAGCCAGTTATGAGTCTCCTTCAGAATCAGTTTTAATTCTAGACCTGCTGAGTTTGTTCAGCATTCTCTGTGTTTGGTACATTTCATTGAATAGATGACAAAATTGATGCTATGTTACTAATCCACTAATGTTTGAAAAATCTGATTTAAATCTGCACTTTTGGAACTAGTTGGTAATTACATGATTTAAATTCGCCTGGAGACACTAAAGCAGGCAAATACAGGTTAAGTGCTAGTTCGAAGTGACTTCTGTAGCATGGTATATACAGCTTTTACTTTACCCAATTCCATCAAATGTGGGACATTCCCTGTTGGCACTCCATAAACATTTCAGGATGGTTCAGGGACAGAGGGAGAGGTGCATGTGTTTCTAAATTTGGCACTTGAAGCGCTGGTGAAGGAGGAGAGGGAGAGAGATTTCTACTGCCCACAAAGGTGGAGAAGTCCACTTCACCCTTCGGTCTCCATCTCCTACAGCAGCTAGCACTGCAATCCTGTTCTCAGCTCCTCTTCCTACTCCTCCTCTAGCCCAAGAGAGACCTCTAGCATGATTCCCATTATCAAGCACTCTGTTTCTGCTGGTGATGCCTATGATGTGTCCAATATGGAACACATTCTTTTCAGGAATTTTCACAATAAATGTTAATATGCTATTGATGAAGTGTTGATGAAGTGTCCTAAAAAATCTCTCAATGTGTCCAAAAATTTCTCTTAGACCCTCTGGCTATAAGTGAACCATGAAAATTTAGCATGGTTTTAGCTAGCATTTCTCACAAACGTATACTGTTTAGTCCTGTTCAGTGTGAGGTGCTGAAGTAATACTCAGCAAAACACCATTCAGCCCCTTTAATGAATGCTAGAAACCAATTTCATTGGCATTCAGTTCCTTGGTTATTCTTTGGCCAACAGTTACATGCACATGCTTCAACAGCTTTACTGAAATGGGTAAAGGAAGGGCTGAGGAGGATGGAGGGCTTGATGGTTCCTGGACATGCAAGGATGTTGTGCAAAAGGAGCAGATGCATCATGAGTGCAACAGGCAGTTGATGAGGTGAAGCTGCCCAAGTTTGGATTGGAGGAGAATGGGAAGTTCTAATGTGCACAGTGCAAGTTAGGGTGTTACTGAGATGCAACTGGATGATAATAAGCTAGTGGCCACTGAAGTCAGGATTTAACGCTTGGTAGAAAATCATGTGAGTTTTTTTCGTCAAGAATCTGATACTTTCATTTGTATGCTCAAATTAATGGGTTCTCATCTGTAGAAGCATTGGGGATAGACTAGGTTTGTTTCCACTGGAGAATAGAAAAATGAGGAAAACTTTGATTGAAGTACATAAGCTCCTGAATGATCTTGACAAGGTGAATGGGGAATGGATGTTGCTTCTTGTGGGCTGTGATCACCCTTTCAAAACAGAGATGAGGAGAAATGTTTTCACTTGGAAGATTGTGAGATTTTGTACCTCAGAAAGTGGTGAAGGTGAGGCCATTGAATATTTTTAAGGAGGAGGTAGACAGATTCTTGTTAGGCAACGGAATCAATGAATATATGAATATATCGAAGCGTAACTTTCAGCATCTGCCATTTGTTTGAAGCAGAAGTATCTTTAATAGAGGATGTTGTGATGAAGACAAATAGATAACTAGGATCTATTCGAAAATTACAGATCAAAGAAATGCCAATCAGAGTAGGGCTATCTAATTTTAAATCCTATTGTCTTTTGTGAGATTGTGTTTCTCAGGTACTTTTATAATCTTTATTTTCAACATTCCAGATAATGCAGTAGAACTCAGATTTTAAAATGTATATTAATTATTTTCACTTGCAGATACATTGAATATGATAGTTTTGGATTTTTGAGTCTATATTTATAGAGCATCACATCAAGCCCACCCTACTTTTGAAAAGCCCAAGGAAACCTTAGGGAGAAATTAATCCTTCTCAACTATTGTCAAGAAATTACACTTTGTGATATTACAAAACACAAACTAAATGTTGACTATTCAGCTCCAAAATGTAAAGTGGAATAATTAATTAAATTATATTTAAAGCACAGGGTACATTTTTGAAAGAAAACAGAAAACATTTTTGTGAGAATAAAAGGCAAGTCATTAATATAAGAATTGAATATTTAACTGCAATCTCTATAGTGGAGTCCATTCCCAAGCATTTGATGGTACGATTGATTGTACAGTGGTAGTGACTGGAATGAAGTAAAGGATTACATGTGTCAAAGAAAGTCAATAGTGTCTGTCTCTGCAGTCTACATTTTGCTGTAAATCTGAAATTAAACATACAGAGTGAAAAAAGCCAGTTCATTGGAAAAGCCCTCCCTAGGACAACTACAAAAGCAAAGAAAACCCAAGAAGATATTTGATAATTCACATTAATCCTGGTTTTAAACCAAGAGCTCTGCTTTGGCTGATTAACCAATGAATTGCCACATAATTTTGCTTTCTGACTTGCTCTAGCTTATTTTTAAACAATCCATTTGTTTTAAGAACAACATTCCCCCAATTTAGGAAAGCACTATACTAAATTTAAAAAAAACTTGCATTTGACCAATCAACTGATTGTTGTCCAGGGAGATAAAAAGAACTAAAAGATATATTTAGTCTTATTTTAAACATGTCAATATTTTTAAAACAATACTTAGTCAAATATACTTGCAAAAAAATGGAACGCACAAGTGTAGATTAAGTAAGATGCCATATTTCATCAGTTGTAGCTTTCAGTAAATAAAATGGTCAAATCTTCAGATGTAAATTCGCCTTTGGTATTGAAGTCAAGACAAATTAGAATCATCCAAAAATTATACACTAGCAATGTGCTGGAGATAATTGTTGAAACATAATTTTTTGATCAAGAGCCAAGATAATAAAAGTGTGGGAAATCAGTGACAGATATGAAAGAGCTACCTAAACAAAAAAAAAATTCCGAACCTAGTAAAAATGACTATCTCAAAGACAGATTGTTGGGGTAGGTTTTAGTCCGTCAACCTACACCTCTGAATGAAGAGTAAGAGTGCAGCTCCACAAGCAGTAAACCTGAATTGACAGTTGAGCACAAATGAATTTCTACTGAAGTTAAATATAAATTAAAACCAATGTGTCCATGTTGGTCTCACATCAGCTCCACCGATGCAAAGAATCTGATTTAAATTCCTCTTGATGTCCTCTCCACTGTTGGATGGACAGTTTCATGTATCAGACAGGTAATTCAATACAGTTCGAACTGCATTTGGTCTTCCTAAGTAAATGGACTTTAGGGCTCCTATTTTATGGTTGGCACTGAGAGGGTTAACTGACAGTTGGCTCTACCAGCTCACGAAGATAAATCGCAGTTGCTTGAAGTCAGCTGACAGCGGTTTAAGCTGTTGCAATCATTGTAATTATCTGGGGGTTTCTTCTTTTATCTTACTAAACGCAAAAGCATATCAGGAATAGGTAATATCAGCTAGCTGTCAGGAGCCCGGCTCTTTACATAAATAACAGCTACATTATGTAAATTCTGTTGACAAAATGTAATAAAACAAAAACATTTCAAATATGACCATTCCCTGATGCATTGCTTTACCTCAACATAGTCACTTATAGTGTGCATGTGAGATTATATTGTTTGCTTTCATCTGTCAGAAATCAATATTTCAAACAACCGATAAGAGAGGAAATTGAACTGGGAATAGACTGAAGTGCTGTAAAACTACAAAGCACAATTATCAAAAAGCACTTAAGGTACTTAATAGGATACAAGTATAAAAATACCCAAATTAATGTCTGGAAAGTATAATGAGAACTTTTTCCACGCTTTTTGATCACAACCTCCTGTGACCCAGCAAAGCCTAAACTGTCAATACAGTTCACAATGATTATTAACCACCAGGGGTTTACCACAACCTATTCTCCTGAACTGTGCTATCTTCTATGGCAGGGTTAATTATTCAATTTATTAAAAAAAATCACAGCCACAGGACTGTTCGTCATTTGCTTTTCCTCAATTATTACAATTATGATAATCGAGGGAAAAGTGATCAGTCTGAGTTTTCCTTACTGCCAAATATTGTCTAATTGTTTCTTGAATTTATATCTCATTCTTCTTTCGTATATCTTTCCTGCTTCATATTAACTCACTGGGAAGACAAAAGCCAAGAGCTGTGCTATAGGACTGTTACGTAAATCACCTAACAATGCACTTTCTAATGGGTAATATAGATAGATACTAGATTAACTATGGCTAATGATATTTACACAATACCTTCATGATTGAAGTAATGGAACCACAAATACATTACGCATCAGTTGGACCAACGGGTTGTATAAGAATTACATTCTTACAACTGCTATAAGGATAAATTCAGCTTCTAGTTGGGGATGATGGGGACACACCTTTGAATATGTCAACAATGTGGTGCTGATTCTCCATAAGAACATAAGAACTAGGGGTAAGGAACAGGCAATTCTGCCCCTTGAGCCTGCTGTGCCTTAAATACAATCATGGCTGAGCTCATGTTGCCCTCAACTCCACTTTCCAGTCCACACTCCATAACCTTTCAGCCCATTACTCATTAAAAAATCTGTCTATCTCCTTCTTACCTTTATTCAACTTCCCAGCATCTACCGCACTGTCAGATAATGAATTCCACAGATTTGCGATCCTTTGAGGGAAGTAATTTCTTCCCCCTCTCTGTTTTATACGCACTATCCCTTATCCTAAAACTATGACCTCTCGAACTCTCAACATTCTTTGGGTATGCCTGCTCAATGGGATCTAAATTTATACGCTTGCACCTGTTTTAAGGGTCTAACATGGGTGCAGCATCAATTAATTTAACAAAACGGTGACTCACATTTGACCTGAATGGGAGTTAGTGCCACCGCTGAATTAGTCAGTGTTCTTTTTTTAGGTGACCCTGGGAACTGCCTGAACTGAAATTTAATATTGAAATGAGGCTTCAGAACTTATCGAACTCCCAGATTTCCCTCTCCTAGCCAGAGGTGCCTTCAGGTCTTGGAAGTTTCAAAGCATTGCTGTGTTGGCCAGGGCGGAGGTACTCCTTCTGGTTTCACAGAACAGCTGAACCGTGCTTGCATTTCACCCCTGTTTGTGAGTCACCCTCCCTGGGATTACATCTAGGCCTTGGTCAGGACTGAAACTTTTAGGTGCAACAGGCAAGTTATGGTGCAGCACCTGATTTGTGTCCATAGCTCACCTGGTTTGTGATGATGTGACTCGAGATCAAATTTCCTCTACCATAGAGACCTCTGCTTCTAGTGCTGGAATCATACTTGCTTTGGGAAACAAAGTAATTTAAGTTCCATTATATTTACAGAATGTAAATGCTAGTTATTCTGATATGTTAAGGCTATTGGTGTTGCTGAAAACGTTCAGGTCAATACTATGTACTCTTGTATCAGAGACAATAGGAACTGCAGATGCTGGAGAATCCGAGATAACAAGGCGTGGAGCTGGATGAACACAGCCGGCCAAGCAGCATCACAGGAGCAGGAAAGTTTGACATTTCGGGCCTAGACCCTTCATCAGAAATGGGGGAGGGGAAGAGGGTTCTGAAATAAATAGGGAGAGAGGGGGAGGCGGATAGAGGATGGATAGAGGAGAGGATAGGTGGAGAGGAAGCAGACAAGTCGAAGAGGCGGGGATGGAGCCAGTAAAGGTGAGTGTAGCTGGGGAGGTAGGGAGGAGATAGGTCAGTCCAGGGAGGACGGACAGGTCAAGGGGACGGGATGAGGTTAGTAGGTAGGAAATGGGGGTGCGGCTTGAGGTGGGTGGAGGGGATAGGTGAGTGGAAGAACAGGTTAGGGAGGCGGGGATGAGCTGGACTGGTTTTGGGATGTGGTAGGGGGAGGGGAGATTTTGAGACCCCGTAATAACAACCAAAAAAGAATCCCCCTTGTCCTCACGTACCACCCCACCAGCCTCCGGATCCAACGCATCATCCTCTGACACTTCCGCCATCTGCAATCCGACCTCATCACCAAAGATATTTTTCCTTCCCCACCCTTGTCTGCTTTCTGGAGGGACCACTCTCTCCATGACTCCCTTGTCCACTCCACAATCCCCTCCAGCCCCACCACACCCGGCACTTTTCCCTGCAACCGCAGGAAGTGCTACACCTGCCCCCACACCTCCTCCCTTACCCCCATCCCAGGCCCCAAGAAGACTTTCCACATCAAGCAAATATTCACCTGCACATCTGCTAAAGTGGTATACTGCATCCGCTGTACCTGTTGTGGCATCCTCTACATCGGGGAAACCAGGCAGAGGCTTGAGGACCACTTTGCAGACCACCTGCGCTCGGTTCGCACTAAACAACTGCACCTCTCAGTCGCAACCATTTCAACTCCCCCTCCCATTCCTCAGACGACATGTCCATCCTGGGCCTCCTGCAGTACCACAACAATGCCACCCGAAGGCTGCAGGAACAGCAACTCATATTCCGCTTGGGAACTCTGCAGCCCAATGGTATCAATGTGGATTTCACAAGCTTCAAAATCTCCCCTCCCCCTACTGCATCCCAAAACCAGCCCAGCTCGTCCCCGCCTCCCTAACCTGTTCTTCCACTCACCTATCCCCTCCTCCCACCTCAAGCCATACCCCCATTTCCTTCAGATCCCTCTTCCCCTCCCCCATTTCTGATGAAGGGTCTAGGCCCGAAACGTGAAGCTTTCCTGCTCCTGTGATGCTGCTTGGCCTGCTGTGTTCATCCAGCTCTATACTATGTACTCTTGTTAGATTTGATACGTTTGTATGCACAATAAAGCGTCTTCTCTATTTTAGAAAGTGCTTAAATATCATAGAATCCCTACAGTGCAGATAGAGGCCATTCACCCCATTGAGTCTGCATCAACTGTCCAAACAGCATCCCACCCATTCCCTGTAACTCCAACTTTACTATCACTAATCCACCTAGTCTGCACACTATGGGGCAACTTAGCATGGCCAATCCATCTAACTTGCACATCTCTGGACAGTGGGAGGGAACCCACACAGACACAGGGAGACCACACAGACAGTCACCCAAGGCTGGAATCAAACCTGGGTCCCTGGCACTATGACATAGTAGTGCTAACCATCATGTTTCTGTGCTGCCCCAATCCCTGATGCCCTGGTTGGGTTAGATATCAATGTGGCACAACCTTGTCTATTTCACCAACACTAACTGTAGCCAGGAGCTGTATATTGATCAGAATTCAGAACTTGCTTTCAGGGCTTTTGGCAAAGGAGGGCAGGCATCATTATCACGATAACTGCATCATAACTACAACAGGTGCAAAGCTGACTTTTTAAAACTTGACATGGAAGTTTCAAAAGTGCTCAGGTGGCCTGCTGTACCACCTTTAAATTCCTAGTGTAAGAAAAAGCTAACTCTCCCATCTGTTCACTTTGAATGTTGGAAATTCAACTTACTGGCAAGAAGAGCAGAGTGCTTGTATTTTTTTTTGCAGAAAACAACTATGTATAAAAAGCTGGATGGAAACCAGGGTAACTCACAATTTGAAAGGGGTTTTGGTTCGCTGTGAGCCAACTGGCAAGAGAGATGGTTGGTTAAAGACTAGAAATGAATATCCGTAAACTTTTCAAATAGTTGTACACTAACTCTCCATAAGACCTATTTCCGAATAAAATTTCTGGGTCACATTTTTGCGTCAAAATGTATCATTGTGTTCTGCTCTATCAACATTTCCTGCTCAATTCTGCTCAATCAATCTCACAATGTATTTTCAAATTTGCATACATTTATCAACTGACCACGAGAAATGTTACGTGCAATTTATTAAAAAAGGGTGTCTGTTATCATACACACCTTTCTATATATGTTAAATCATACTTCATGTATATTGATTTTGGGGTGATATTTTGTAATACTTATGGGAAAATATTATGCTAGCATTTAGTTAGCATGCTGTGATTGGTGGTTTTCATAAAGTAAATGTGCTTTTGAGCCTTCCCACCACACTTGTTATTTTCTGTACACTCCATTATCCATATCTACCACACTGTTTTTCTTTTCTGTAGCTTGTGAAATGATTTAGATGCTGTTTCTATTTCTGTCGAGTAGTGATGTTAGATGCTACTTCTGCTCTACCCTGCCACATTTGTTATAAGCCCACTTCCCTCTGCTACGTGGTCACTCAATGGGCTATTCTTGGCCATGTTAGGTTCTCTTGCTACTTCTTTCTCCATTCATACGTCAGCTCCTTTCATAACTGTTTCAGGTCCTTCTCCCAGGTCTTTGTTCTTCAGCTTCTCCATGATAAACAGGCTTGTCCCTATAACCTCTTCCCGAGGCTGACCACTTGCTGGTTCTGGTTGCAAATATCCATAAAAGTTCTGTTACATAACGGTTCAATTTCTGACAGTATAAAATGAGAGAACAAGCTTAATGATACTTAGTCCGGGAGAGGAAAACCACAGAGTGAGACTTTTCCCCATACCAAAGGTAAGTTTATTTAGTCATTCTTGGGATCTGGGTGTCACTGACAAGGTCAATATTTTTTGCCCATCCCTGATTGCGTGAGAAATTTCCTGATTGTCCTTTTGAAATGCTGCAGTCTACATGCTAAAGGTCACCTTACAATACTATTAGGTAGGCAGTTCCAAAATTTAATCCAGGCATGATGAAGAAACAGTGATTATATTTCCAATGCAGGATTGATGTTGGACCTGGAAGGAATTTTGAAGCAGTCGGTGTTTTCAAGTATAACAAGCATGGGGCTGGATGAACACAGCAGGTCAAGCAGCATCATAGGAGCAGGAAAACTTGACGTTTCGGGCCTAAACCCTTCATCAGAAATGGGGGAGGGGAAGAGGGTTCTGAAATAAATAGGGAGAGAGGGGGAGGCGGATAGAGGATGGATAGAGGAGAGGATAGGTGGAGAGGAGGCAGACAAGTCGAAGAGGCGGGGATGGAGCCAGTAAAGGTGAGTGTAGGTATGGGGGTAGTAGTACCTGTTGCTTTTGCCCTCCAAGGTGGTAAAGGCTGTGTCCAAAGTCAGAAAACCTTCTGGAAAGAGCATTTTGTAGAATTATTCATGCAAAATCCCCACAGTGGACATGAACATGCTGAAGAACATCTCACAGCACACAATCAGAAGTGAGTTAGACAACAACCTTGCAAAGTGATAGCTGTTGTTAACCAGATAAAAAGATGAAAACAAAAAAACTTTTTGGTTATGACAATATCCTTACAGAAAAACTGAAATATGCAGAAGACATACTAATCTCTTCGATACAAGCCTGATTTGTAAAGTTCTGGCAGAAAGTAAATTTTCCAAGTGACCTTAGAGATGTCATAACGATCAGAGCCTTCACAAAAGGAGACAGATTGAACTGTAGCAATTAACAGGACAATGTTTTGCTGCAAGGTTGTCAATGTTCTAGCTAGGTAATTTTTTAAGTAGCCTCTTGCTGGTTGTAGAGGAGGTCCTTTTAGAGTTCCAAGTGTGTCTTCTGACCAGCCAAAACAACAATTAATATTATTTTAGGACATCAAATTCAGGAAAAGTGCCGAGAATATCCTTTTGGTTTGCTTCAATCTCACAAAAGACTTCCAGTAGTAAATTGAACTGCACTTCACAAGGTGCTACAGCAATATGGATGCCCAAAAAAGTTCATTAACACCGCCTATTTCCTGTATTAGATTATATAGAAAACTGGACTGTGCAATAGCTCCTTGGACCAGATCATTCCTAACTCAGTCTTGCAGTAATGCTGCAACTTACTTTTGACAGGTTCCATAAGGTCATAACAGCATAATCTATTGGAGCAGAAATAGGCAATTCAGCCCATCAAATGCGTATTCCCATTTGATCACGGCTGATATGTTTCTTGTCTCATTTTCCTGCCTTCTCTTCATAATCCTTGATGCTCTCACTGATTAAAACCAATCTCTGTTCCTAAATACACCCAATGACTTGGCCTCCACACCCCACTATGGCAAGAAGGTCCACACATTAACCAGCTTCTGGTTGAAGAAATTCTTCCTTTGCTCACTTGTAAAGGACTATTCCTTCACCTTGAGGCTGTGTCCTAAGGTCCTAGTCTCTCCTACTAGTGGAAAGTATCTTCTACATGTTCACTCTATCCAGGGCTCTCAGTATACAGTAATTTTCAGTCAGGTCTCCCACGCTCATCCTTCTAAACTCTATTGAGTGCATACACAGAGTCCTCAATGCATCCTTTATAAGTCCTTCATCCCTAGGATTATACTTGTAAACCTCCTCTGGATCCCTTCCAGTACCAGCACATCCTGCCTAAGAAATAGAGCCTAAAACTGCTCACAATATTCCAATGCATCTGACCAGAGCCTTATACAAACTAAATAGTATATTTCTGCTCTTGTATTCCAGTCCTCTTGAAATGAATGCTAACATTGCATTTGCCTTCTTACCTGCCAACTGAACCTTCATGTTAACTTAAAGAGAATCCTGGACTCAGACTCAAAAGCCCCTTTGAGCTTCAGATTTCTGTAGCCTTTCCCACTTAGAAAATAGACTATGCCCCTATTCTTCCCAGTGAAGTGCATAATCTCACATTTTCCCACATTGTATTCTGTCTGCCACTTCTTTGGCCATTCTCCTAGCTTGTCCAAGCCCTTCTGCAGCCTCTCTGCTCCCTCAACACTATTGCCCCTATCTTTGCGTCATCTACAAACTTAGCAACAATATTCTCAGTTCCTTCATCCAGATTGGTAATGGAAAATGTGAATAGTTGTGGTCCTAATACAAACCCCTGCAAACTTCACTAGTTACCGGCTGCTATCCTGAAAAAGACCCCTTTATCCTCACCCTGTGCTTTCTGCTAATCATTCAATCGTCTATCCGTGCCAGTAACTTGCCCCTAACAGCATGGGCACTTATCTTATTTAGCATCCTCTTGTGTGGCACTTTGTCAAAGGCTCTCTGGAATTACAAATAGCTCACATTCACTGGCTGTCCCTTATCTAACTTGCTCTTTACCTCATCAAAGAATTCTAACAGATTTGGCAGACATGACTTCCCTTTGTTGAAACCATGCTGACCCAGCCCTATTTTACCAAGTACTTCACAATCTTATCCTTAATAATGGGCTATAAAATCTTTCCAACAACCAAAGTCATGCTAACCCATCTATAGGTTGCTTCTTCTGCTTCCCTGTTTTGTCAAATCAGCTGTTACATTAGCCATTTTCCAGTCTCCTGGGACATTCCTGAATCCGGTAATTCTTGAAAGATCACTACCAATGCCTCTATAATCTCCATGGCTATCTCCTTCAGATCCCTGGGGTGTAGCCCATCTGATCTGGGTTATTTATTCACCTTCAGACCTTTCAGCTTTCCAAGCAACTTCTCCTTAATGATGGCCATGACACTCACCTCTGCTCCTTGACTCTCTTGGAGTTCTGGTATGCTGCTGGTATTTTCTACAGTGGAAAATGATGCAAAGTACCTATTCAGTTCCTCCACCATTTCTTTATTCCCTATTACTATTTTTCCAGTCTCATTTACCAGTGGTCCAATGTCCACTCTTGCCTCTCACTTACCTGTTAGATAACTAAAAAAAGCTCTTACAATCTTCTTTCATATTACTAGTTAGTTTACTGTCATATTTCATCTTCTCCTCCCTTATTCTGTTTTTAGTTATCCTCTCTCTGCGAGTTTTTAAAGGCTTTCCCATCCTTTGGCTTCCCAATAATTGTCACCACATTTGTGCTTTTTCTCTTATGTTGTCCCTGGCTTCCCTTGCCAGCCATGGTTGCCTTGTCCTCCCATTAGCATGTCTCTTCTTCCTTGGGATGAATTTCAGCTATGCCTCCTGAGTTACCTCTAGAAACAGCTGCTATTGCTACTCCGCTGTCTTTCCTGCTCGGCTTCCCTTCCATTCAACTGTGGCCAGTTCCTCCCTCATATCTTTGGAATTGCTTTTATTCAATTATAATGCCACTACATCTGATTCCAGCTCGTCCTTCTTGAACTACAGGGTGAATTATATCATATTATGGCCACAACTGCTAGGGGTTCCTTCACCCTAAGCTCCCTAATTAGGTCTGCCTCATTAGATATCAGCAAATCCAGAATTGTTTGTTCCCTAGTGGGCTCTACCATAAGCTGCTCTAGAAGTATACGTTCCATGAATTCATTTACTTGAGACCTGCTACCAACCTGATGTTTCCAGTATACCTGCATATTGAAGTTCCACATGATTATTATAACAGTGCATTCCTTACATGTCTTTTCTATCTCCTGATTTATTTTCTGTCCCACATCCTGGCTACGGCCAGCAGGCCTGCACATAATTCCCATCAGGGTCTTTTCACTTTTACAGTTCCTCAATTCTATCCACAGAGATTCTACACCTTCCAACTCTGTATCACTTTTGCTATCGATTTAATTTCATTTCTTACTAACAAGGCAATCCCATTCCCTCTGCCTGCCCTTTCGATAGGACATTTATCCTTGGATATTCAGTTCCCAGCCCTGATCCCCTTGTAGCCGTGTGTCTGTGATAACCACAACATTGTACCTGCCAATTTCAATCTGCACCACAAACTCATTTAACTTGGTTCATATATTATGTGCATTTAAGTATAACACTCTCAGCCCTGCATTGACTGTCCCCCTTCACACAATTGTCTCCCTTATCTCCTGTGTCTGAAGTTGAATTCCTGACCCTTCCTATACTCTCTGTCCCATTACCCTCCCACAACCTATGCACGTGACCTTCTCATCCCCATTATTTAGTTTAAAGCTCTATACACAGCCCAAGTTATGCAATTTTCCAGGACTCTGATCCCAAAATGATTCAGAAGGAGCCTGTCCCATCAGAACAATTCCTCCTTCCCCAGGATTGGTGCCAATATCTCATGAATTTTAACCCCTCTTCTCCCACTCCAAGTTTTGAGTCATGCATTTACCTCTTTAATCTTGTTGAACCTGTGACAATTTGATTGTAGTTCACATAGTGTTTTGGAGATTACTACCTTTCTGGTTCTGGTTTTTGACTTAACTCCTGGGCTCAACCCAGGTGTTGCGCTCTTCAACTTCAATCAGCTGAAAACCCAACCAAGGCAACACCCACTTTTATAGTGAAACTACATCATGTTAGTGCAAATGTTAGTTGTCATTCTCCTAGAAGAACAATAATAGACGATTGAATCATTTACCAAAGCTTAAGAAAGTTTGGAATTTGCGTTAGGAAGAACAAAATCCACTACCAATTCATTCTAAATATTTCCAATCCTATTCAAGTTCATAGCAAAGTTGGAAAATTCCTTGCAATACCCATTACTTGAAAGCTATCTTTCAGAAAGAGTTGACCTTGATGAAGAGGTACACTATCAAATCTACTGCAATAGCTAAACACTGTAGGAAATGTTCTTAGGTTTTCATGAATCATGATTTTAGACATAACATTACACTCTATTGAGCAGTGGCTCTCCCTACCCTTGTCTACAGTGTTGAAGCTTGCAGAAATAATGAACACTGTACCAAGGCTCTGAAACAGCAGCTCAACACTGTCTTAGAAAGCTCTTGCAAATGAAATGGAAGAACAAAAGAAAAACACAAACATCCTCTAATCTAATACTGAGTTAATGGTGATCTCACATCAGCTGCCATGGGCAGGACGTGTCATGACAGGCATTTTTATGTAACTCTGCTGCCCAGAGAGGTGCTCTGCTCTGAACTACAAGGGAACCGACTTGCCCAAGATCCAACAAAAAGAATTTCAAAGCCTCCTTCAGTGTGTGCTTTTGTAACATCAACACATGGAAAGCAAATGCCCAATCACAATCAAATTGGTGAGCCATCATCAAAAATGGTGCACAGAGCTTCCAATACACAAGAGCAGACACTGGGACAAATCACAGACAGAAAGAGAGAACAACTGCCTGAGCCAACAATCCACCACTGCCTCCACCACCAGCAATCACTGAGCAACTAAGGACCTCACTGTGGCAAAATCTGCAAAGATAGAATTCATGAACTATGCTTGAAGGCAAAGATCACACTAACATCTGCAAGACAGATACCACAAGGAAGAAATCACCTGCCTTTGGAGATTCAGGATACATCAAATAAGAAATAGCTTTTTCATCTGGGAGGATATTCTCCGTGATGGGAACCCACAATGGTTAAAGATCTCAAGTTTAAATAGATCTGTGGACCTTCAGCTGTCAGGAAGTTAATCAAAGACATTGGTCTTCAACCCAGAAAACTCCAAATCCTTTAGGTTTGAAGAGAATGTGTTCCAGGAGAATAGTGAAACCTCCAGATCACAGTTTTTTTATTAAGGCAGAGAGATGGGAGAGAGATGGAGTAATAGTAGATGTAATTATAGATATAAACATATAATAATAATAAAAGAAAAGGCTTGTGGTGCAACATTGTATATGAGTCTGAAATGGTCAAAAAGGGCATATTTTTAAGATCAGATGTGAAAGATTTAAAAGAGACATGTGGGCAATTTTTTTTACACAGAAACTGGTTTGTGTGTGGAATGAACTTCCAGTTGAAGTAGTGGGTGCACGCACAGTTACAAGGCTTAAAAGAGATTTAGATAAGTACATGGATAAGAAATGTTTGGAGGGATATGGGCCATGAGCAGGCAGGTGGGACTAATTTAGTTTGGATTATGGATGGCGTGGACTGGTTGGATCAAAGGGTGCTGGTTCCTTGCCCTATAATTCCAGGATTCTCTAACTCTGGGATTAATACAGGGGAGTGCCATTATCATCACCTACTGTGATGACATCACAAGAATTTGTGGGCAGAACAGCTTAGGTTTTCAAAGGACTGAGACCTAAAACCTGGTCCTTCTCGAATACTCTGTAACAATGTCAATCAAATCAATGTAACCTGTAATGAGTTGTAAACCTGCAATAAGCCATATCTTGTTGACTACAAGAAATTCTTTTAGTTAGACCAAGGAATAGTTTTCCTTTATTGTAGTAGACAAAGCAGGCCTTGCAGATTCCTACACTTAAGACAATAGTGGCAGCAGTGTTCATCATGAGAAGCGGTTCATTTAATGAGCTGGCAAACCTGGACCACAAACTGACAATGTAATAATTAACCAGTCTGAACTTGTTCTGTTCTATGTGGACAGGATTTAGCTCAGTAATTTTCCACATTGCTGAATAAATGCCAGAAGTTAGGCTAGTTCTGGAGCATGTTTTCAACACTACAACAAGGATGTTGACAGGGCCCATCCTTTGCTTCTTACATTGCATTCAGGCAATGTTTGATACTCTGTGGAATAAAAAGGATTGGCTGAAGACTGGTGTCTTTGATGTGCTGAAGAGGCTGAAGTGAATCATGGTGTGCCACTTTAGTTGTGCCGCTTTAGTTGTGAACACTTTAACTTTGTCTTTTACACTGATCTGCTGGGGTCCTTCATCGAAGATGATGATACTCAGACACCCTCTTTCTTTTCCTTCTTTAATTTTTGAGCACCATTCATGACTGCAGCTGAACTACAGAGCTTTGATGCAATCCGTTAGTTGTGGGATTGCTTAATTCTATAGAATGCTGCTTTCTCTGATTCACACGATTATTTTATTAGATTATAAGACACAGGAGCAGAAGCAGGGCTTTCTGCCCATTGAGTCTGCTCCACCATTCAATGAATTCACGGCTGATCTGATAATTCTTGACCCCATTTTTTTGCCTCTTCCCCAAATGCCTTGAACATCTTACTGACTAAATTATTTTGTAATTTCATCAGGTTTGCACCTCAATTTTATCTATGCTTGCTGCTAATCCTGGCATGCTCCCAAACATTCCTCATTGAACCAAGGGTTGTCCCTGGCTTAAAGGTAATTGTAGAGTAAGAAAATTGACCAGGGCTTGGGAGTAGAGAGTGCAGATGAGGCTGATCACCGCAGCCTGTGCTTCTAGGGGCCCTGGTCTCACTTAGCAAGTAGCCTGCCACCTGGGATGATCAGAGTCCAAAGTAACCAATCAATCATGAAAAACACACTGTCTGACAACAGCCAATGAGCTTTAGGTTCCCAAATATCTCCTTCTTCAAGATCACCGATCCTGCAACATTTTTTTTCATTTCAAATTTTACAAATGTCTGAATAGTTTTCTTCCTTATATTCCTAAATCATAATTGATAAGCTTCAGTGACATGCTGATATACATTGAGGCTTTTCCCTTTAAACAGCTCCATAACCTGAGGATTAATTTATTGACAAAATGATGCTTTCATTCATAGCTATTCATATCAGGGCACAAGGATCTCCTGACTTCTTTGACTTCACAGTTCTTTTTTCAAATGTGATGGCCTTGTGGTATTATGGCTGGACGGTTAATCCAGAGATCCAAATAATGTTCTTGGGATCCGAGTTTGAATCCCACCACTGCAGATGGTGGAATTTGAATTCAGTTAACAAAGATCCGGAAATAGAAGTTTAACGATGAACATGAATCCACAGTCGATTTTTCTGATGAAGGGTCTAGCTTTCCTGAAATGTCCCGAAATGTCAAGCTTTCCTGCTCCTATGATGCTGCTTGGCCTGCTGTGTTCATCCAGCTCCATACCTTGTTATCTCGGATTCTCCAGCATCTGCAGTACCTATTATCTCTGTTGGAAAAACCTAACTGGTTCACTAATGTCCTTTAGGGAAGAAAACTGCCATCCTTACCTGGTCTGGTCTATATGTGACTCCAGACTCACAGCAATGTGGTTGACTCTTAACTTCTCTCTGGGCAGTTAGGGATGGGCAATAAATACTGCCTGGCCAGTGACTCCCTCATCTCATGAATGAATAAAGAAAATAATAAGGTGGAATAACTTTTATCCTTTGTAAATTTAGGCGTTAAACAAAGATTTTTAGCTAAATTGAACTCATTACGAGTAACAGAATCATCCCCTGAATTATTATTTCTTCTAAGTTTACTCTAGGCTTTTCTCTTGTCATGTTGTATGAGTTCTCTCTCTAGAGTTCAAGCTTTTTTCATTTTCATTTCTCATTTTCTATTTGTTCAAATTCAAAGATTTTCATCTCACTTTTCTTTATTTAATTCACTTATATTATAACATTATCTAATTCACTTTATTTTTCATTTATAAATGAATGTTAACTAATTTGGTTGTGACATATCAATGTCATCTTTTTCTCATTTCATGTCTAATTGCTGGGTGATCACTTTAACAGTTTCATTCTTATGAAATTCTACTTTTATTCCTCCCCTGAACCACACACTAACTTTCAGTTTACCCTGAGTAGAGATTTCAAGAAAAGCTCAGCAGGTCTGACAGCATCTGTGAGGAGAAACCAGAGTTAACGTTTCGGGTCCAGAACCTGAGGAAGGTTCTGAGGATGGGTCACCGGATCTGAAACGTTAACTCTGGTTTTTCCTCGCAGATGCTGTCAGACCTGCTGAGCTTTTCTGGCAACTTCTGTTTTTGTTTCTGATTTACAGCATCTGCAGTTCTTTCAGGTTTTTATTAGAGATTTCAAGAATCCACTTTTGTATCGTCTGCTTCCAGAAAAAATTTGCAACCTTAAAAAGCAATTTTAAAATTCCAACCCATGTGATAAACTTCACAATAACTGTATTGTTTCTTTGCCTACCACATGTTTCTTGTTTCTTTAAGGGTGTTCAAATCCTTTTCAAGTGAAAGGAACTTTGATCCTGGTTGAACTTCCACTTTGTTATAATCTCATCTGATGTTATTGTCAGACACGTCAGGTTCCAGAGCAAAACCGACCTGTTGGATTATAAACAAAAACAGAAGTTTCTGGAAAAGCTCAGCGAGTTTGGCAGCATCTGCAAAGAGAAATCAAGAGTTAACGTTCCGGGTTTGGTGACCCTCAGAGTTCTGTTCTTCTTTCTGATTTACAGCATCTGCAGTTCTTCTGGTTTTTGTTAGATCATAACTTTGTGTTCTTTCGACAATGCTAGCCAATTATTGAACACATTGACAAGAGCTTGCCAGTACACTTGTAACACAAACCATGAAACATTTATTAAACAAGAAAAATATGAATTACATTACACTAGACAAAGTAATGGCTGACAAGATTTAATTGCAGATACAGAAAAGAATTCAAACTCACACTATTTATTTCATTATATCCTTTCAAACATATAAACATAAATGAAATGTTACCACTATCTCCACACTAGAGCTCTTTGCTCAGAATTTTCAGCAAATTTCTGTGCATTCAATAGATGCTTTTTGCCTTCAACTGTTCCCAAGTTACCTAGAGTAACACAGAATGATTACAATGGTATGGCTCTCGTAGCAAGAGCTGGGTTTGTTCCTGTGTGCAAAGCAGCCCAGCAGCAGCTTTGCAATGCAACGTATTGATGCACTCCAAAGTACAGTGTCAAATTAGAAAAATGTAAGTTAAACGAGTCAGAGATATACCATGTTATTGTACTGAGACTGACGCACGCTTCAGGCCAACATCTACGGACATAGGATTCAGGCGGTTGCTGCCCATGGAGGATATCTGAGCTGTTAGCAATTGTTAGCCAATAAGGACACCTGGAAAACCAAGCGACAAGCTGGAGTTGACAAAAATCTTCTCAAATAGACATGTCGCGAATGTCAACGTTTAGTTTTTCTCCACTATGTGAGAGAATGGCAAAGTGCATATAAACGTGGTAATAGCACAATGTAAAGGCATGCAAATAGGTTTTTTCACCAGTCACTAGTGAGATTCCTATCTCACTGTTAAAACAAGAAAGTGTGAGGGGCACCAACCAACTCATCATAGTTTGTTGTAGCCCACTGCAACCATTCATAGAACTGGAACTGTGAGAGAAAAAAAACGCATACAAAAAAGCAAAGAGTAGTGGGAAACGAGTAGACTGGGAAATCTTTAAAGGCCAACAGAAAGCCACAAAAAAAGTTATAAAGAAAAGTAAGATAGATTATGAGAATAAACTAGCTCGGAAAACAGGCAGCAAACGTTTCTATAAATATGTAAATCGTAAAAGAGTGGTGAAGGTAAACACTGGTCCTTTAGAGGACGAGAAGGCCAATTTAATAACTGGAAATGAGGAAATAGCCGAGACATTAAACAGTTATTTAGCGTCGGTCTTCACAGTGGAAGACACAAATAACATGCCGAAAACTAATGGCAAGAAGGTTATAGCAGGCGAGGACCTCAGAACTATCATTATCACTAAGGAGGCAGTGCTGGGCAAGCTAATGGGGCTAAAGGTAGACAAGTCTCCTGGCCCTGATAAAATGCATCCCAGGGTACTAAAAGAGGTGATGGGGGAAATAGCAAATGCACTAGTAATTATTTACCAAAATTCACTGGACTCTGGGGTGGTTCCCGCAGATTGGAAAACAGTCAATGAGACGCCACTGTTTAAAAAAGGAAGTAGGCAAAAAGCAGGTAACTATAGGCCAGTTAGCTTAACTTCAGTAGTGGGGAAAATGCTTGAATCTATCATTAAGGAAGAAATAGCAAGACATCTGGATATAAATTGTCCCATTGGAAACATCCAGCATGGGTTCATGAAGGGTAGGTCATGTTTAACTAATTTGGTGGAATTCTTTGAGGACATTACTTGCATGGTGAACAATGGGGAACCTGTGGATGTGGTGTATCTGGATTTCCAGAAGGCATTTGACAAGGTGCCACACAAATGGCTGCTACATAAGATGAAGTTCCACGGTATTACAGGTAATGTATTGGCATGGATAGAGGATTGGTTGACTAGTAGAAAGCAAAGAGTAGGGGTGAAAGGGTGTTTTTCTGGTTGGCGGTCAGTGGCTAGTGGTGTGCCTCAGGGATCAGTGTTGGGACCTCAATTGTTTACAATTTACATAGATGATTTGGAGTTCGGGACCAAGTGTGGTGTGTCAAAATTTGCAGATGACACTAAGGCGAGTGGTAGAGCAAAGTGTGCAGGAGACACTGAAAGTCTGCAGAGGGATATAGATAGTCTAAGTGAGTGGGCAAAGGTCTGGCAGATGGAGTACAATGTTGTCAAGTGTGAGGTCATCCATTTTGGTAGGAATAACAGCAAAATGGACTATGTTTTAAATGGTAAAAAATTGCAGCACGCTGCTGTGCAGAGGGACTTGGGTGTCCTTGTGCATGAATCGCTAAAAGTAGGATTGCAGGTGCAGCAGGTAATTAAAAAGGCAAATGGAATTTTGTCTGCCATTGCGAGAGGGATGGAGTTTAAAAACAGGGAGGCTATGCTGCAGCTGTATAGGGTCCTGGTGAGGCCACACCTGGAGTACTGTGTGCAGTTTTGGTCTCTTTACTTGAGAAGAGATATACTAGCACTGGAGGGGATGCAGAGGTGATTCACTCCGTTGATTCCAGAGTTGAGAGGGTTGGATTATGAGGAGAGACTGAGTAGACTGGGATTATAATCATTGGAATTCAGAAGAATGAGGGGAAGTCTTATAGAAACATATGAGATTATGAAGGGAATAGATCTGGTGGAGGGAGTGAGGTTGTTTCCGCTAGCAGGTGAAACTAGGACTTGAGGGCATCGCCTCAAAATAAAGGGAAACAGAGGTAGGACTGAGGTCAGGAAGAACTTCTTCATCCAAAGGGTTGTGAATCTGTGGAATTCCCTGCCCAGTGAAGTGGTTGAAGCTACCTTGCTGAATGTTTTTAAGGCAAGGCTAGATAAATTTTTGAACAGTAAAGGAATTAAGGGTTATGGTGAGTGGGTGAGTAAGTGGAGCTGAGTCTCAAAAAGATCAGCCATGATCTTATTGAATGGTGGGGCAGGCTCGAGGGGCTGGATGGCTTACTCCTGCCCCTAGTTCTTATGTTCTTATGTAGATCAAACTGTTCCACTGTCAAATTTGGACACTCTTGACACAGAAGGAATTCCACAAGGAAAAACCACAGGAGGAATTGTTTGCTCATGTATCATTCCAGCAGGCTCCTGACAATCCTGGAGTGTTTGCAGTCTTATAAACATTGCTTACTCTTGCTTTCTTGTTTCTTTCTTGACCAGGCATGGCGGCAGATTCCAGGTTTCACCCTGTTACACGTAAATATGTTCTGTTGCGCTAGATTACCTGGCAAGTCTTTCATTAGATATTACATAACCATGGTTGTAAAAGTAATGCTGCACAATGAAACACATCTTGAACTATATTATTTTTGCCAGAAGCTACAGGCGCTGTCAGATTGTATCAATCTTACAAGATCTAAGTTACATTATTGCTTGAAAAGCTCCTGGTATTCATGCATTACAATGATGTCAGACAGTGAAACAATGACATTATCTATTTTGTTCATTAATTCAGAAGAGTCTGATTGGGATGTTACTGACTATGAGGAGTGAGAACATATCTCTTTGTCTCTTCAATGTTTGCTTCTGTATTCATGCACTCATTGTCAGAGCTCTGATTTGACTGAATTACATAGGTGTGAGTAGGCAGCTTGGGAAAGTTTGTTCGCTGTCACATCACCCAGGCACACTGTAGATATGTACTGTTTTGTGGCTGTGACACATGGGAATGCTAATGTGTGAGTAACATTGAATAAGGATTGTCTTGTTCTACGATCATGGAATATAGGGTACTGAAGTAAAGACTAATATTTATGATGCTTGCCAGTGACAGCAAAGTCTCACTGCATCAGAATGCAGCAGCTGTTGGATTTCATTCTGTTGCATTCTGATGTTCAAACACATCACATTTCATATTCTTACACTTGATTCTATATATTCAAAGGATCCTTCAACATATACAGATTAAACCTCTTGGGAAATGAGTTCATTCATTCAATGAACGGCCAGTGTTGCATTGCAAATTGAATTGGTGAACAATTGGTGTGAACCGATATCTATTAATGATTCAGAGTTAAGATGTGTTCAATAGTCATGCAGTATTGATAGGTGATATACTAATCTCACTATATGTGCCACAATATGAAGGACAGACGATGCTCAGCGGGTCTGGTAGCATCTGTGGAGAGAGAAACAGAGTTAACATTTTAAGTCCAAAATGACTCTTCTTTGGACCTCTAATATGTCTGCATCTACATGCAGACATCTGAACATCTGTTCACCTCTGATGGATTCAGAAGAAGAGCCATATTGGACTTGAAGTATTTACCTTGTTTCACTTTCCACAGATACTGGCAGAACTGTTTAGTTTCCCCAGCAGTTTCTGTTTGTATTTTAGATCTCCGGCATTCACAGTACTTTGTTTTTATTTTACCACAAAAGACCTATTCTTTAGAGTCTGGGGAGCCTTAGAAACCCACACAATCATGTTTCATGTAGGATGCCGCCAAGTCTGTCGCTAAACAATGGAGCAGAACTTGTTTCCTTTTTAATAACAGGAATTCTGGATTTCTGACTTTGAAGGGAAGAAAAGCAAATAGTGGCCAGAATGCCTGGAAGTGACAGATCTCTAGTTTACATTGGATACATCGGGCCAATATCATAATGTGGAAGAATCAGTAATTTCCTCTAATAGAAACTGAAGCAAAATATTGTAAACTATATCTTGGGGAACAAAAGCTTCAGATATTGTATCTTGCTTAGGGCAGATGCCACATCTTAGTGAAAGTGAAGGAAGGGGCAGTTTTAGTCTAAAACTGTACAGGGACAATTTTTACGTGTATATGAGCCATCTGATCTAGTTAGCGGGACACTGACTTTTGTGAACGGGCACCCTTGATGAACTGCCAGGGTTAGTCATGTGGTTATAGGTGGCTCACTAATTAGCAGGGCAGGAAATCTGTCAGACAACCCAGCTCCTACCGACAAAAAGCATTTCAAGAACTCCTGAATCAGGTGCTTAGCATAAGACACATAACACACAAGATAGGCATTACAGCCACCTCCCCACCCCCAACATGATAATAAATGTGTAAGTATTTGTGAAAACTGGTACAATGGAAACTTGTTGAACTCTTTGTGTGGTAAAGAGTACTTCTATAGTGACTGGTAGCCCTGTAATGTTACTTGATGTTAATACCAATGTTGATCTTTGACCAGGTCCTTGACTGCAATGCACAAAGCAGATGTGACGTGTGTTGTAGGTTTGGCTGCAGAAAGTGAGACAACTCTATGGTAGCCAACTGAAGGAACCACAACCTCTTCCTTTAGGCACTGCTGGGCAGAGGACTTCAGGCATTTGTACACAGTTAAAAGTTTTAGGATTCCTCCAGGCCCACATCTTTTGATATGTTCTCTGGAAACCAACATTGTTTGTTCCTTCTTCTCTTTTTTGACATCTACCTAGGGTGAAGTCAAGACCACAAGTAGCAGCACCGAGCCTACTCTGCCATTCAGTAATACGTTGGTTCATCTGATCTAGGCCGCAACTTTACTTTGATGTCAGTTACCCATATATTCAAATAATCTATCCCGGCCTTGAATATACTCAATGAATCAGCCTCCACAGCTCTAGAGAATACCCTTTAGGACCCACTAAGGGAAGAAATTATTCCTCATTTCAGACCTAAGTGGACAACCTCTTACTCTGAAATGATGCCTCTCATACTGGATTCCATAATGAAGTGAAAAATCATCTCAGCATCCACTCTATCAAGCCTCCAGAAGCTTATGCATTTCAATTAGGTCATTTCTCATTCTACATCCCAACAAGTATAGGCCCAAGCTGCTCAATCTTTTGTGAAAACGCACACTATCTTAGGTATCAAATTAATGAAACTTTCCCAAACATTTTCCAACAGAAGCGTATCTCTTCTTAAATAAGGATCAAAACTGTGTGGTGTTGTGCCTCACTCAGGTAGTGCACTGGAAAATGAGCCCCACTTTTCTGGAATCATCACAGGAGTCAAAGATTTTTAAAAATTATGCAGAATTCCCTGGTACCTTCCTTCAAACTCAGGTTGAGAGAAAGAATGGACGAGAATTTCTGCACTTGTCAAGAATTGCAGTTAATTACAAGTAAAAATAGATTCTGATGACAAATAAATAGTTATGAACCAACTATAACTACTAATTAAAACTCGAACCCACTTGTAAAACTTTCCCCTCTACACACATCCAGACAGACAAAGACAGGAAAATAAACATGCATGTGATGGGCAGAGGGAAAGACTGGAAAGTCAGTTCAATGGTCCCTGTTCACAGTTTTCCTGAAATGGTCCTTCTGGTTTGTCAGGATGTGTTGCTCCATGATTCTCCTTTTTTACTTGCTTGCAGAAGGTACCGGGTGACTGGTTTACACTTAGAAGGTCTCTAGCTTACAGGTTAAGAGCCATACCCTACAGCAGCTGCTGAAGGGAAAATATGCTTACTTCAAGCTTAGGGTGGTATTTACTGTAAAGGAAAGAAACTGCTCCTGCCTTTGAGCAAATCCAGTGACTTTGGTCAATCTCATTCACATCTTCAGGCTGTGCAGCTACCTGGGAGCTAATCACAGTGGTTGGCCTGTAGAAGGCTCATTTCATTGCTCGGGCTCAGATCAATCAGCAACTTTATGCCAGTTGAAACTTTATTTATGCAAAGCCCCGGCTCCAATTTATCAGTAACTAGGCTTCCACTAATGCTTGAACTGGCAGCTGTACAAACAGCACCTACAATGCGTGTCATGTTCCTTGCTATTAAAATGGACAGCAAACTCCAACAATTCTTGGATTTTAAATCAGTCCTTTTCCCATTTCATATCCCAGTCAAAAATGCAGAAAAATAAAATGACACTGGTCTTAAGTGTCATTACACTAATACCCTGTGAAGGGGATCCAGCTGGAGGTCGTCTGCTCCACCCATTCTACTTCTTTTCTTCTCTGAGTGTTTTTCCTCGTAGTGCTTTTTATGTCTTTTTTTCTCCCAGCCTATGGCGATGTCTTCCAGTGTCCGGTGACGATTCCTGGCCTCCGGTGATGGCCCCCAGCCTCCGATGACTGGTAACCTCCTGGCCTGGTGTAGTGGCCTGCTGTAGCGGCCTCCTGGCATGGCATGGTGAACTACCAGCCTGGCGTAGCGGCCTCCCTGCCTATAGTAGTGGCCTCCTATGGCAGTCTCTCAGCATGGTGTGGCATCCTTGGCCTGGCATGGCAGTCTGAAGCGATCTCCCAGCCGCACGATCCTCAAGGTGAAGCCTGGTACAGTCTAGAGCCAGGGCCTGGTGTGAACTAAAAGCTACATGCCAGCGTAGTTTGGGTAGGAAAACGATTGTTCTGAACTTTTATTTCTGCAATGCTGGGCATTCTATTTCTCTATTTTCTAAGAGCTTGTAACTAAAGAAGCTGTACATAGGTACCTTTGTATCTAAGATGGCACTGTAAGTGGCGATGTATAAACTTTTCACTGTACTCATTGAGTATATGTGACAGTAAAGGATAATTCTCATTCTGATTCTCTGGACAGTTGTATCAAGTCTTCCTTTTATTTCCATTCCATCCCTTTGTAACAAATGTCAACATTCCGGTGGCTCAGTGGTTAGCATTGCTGCCTCATAGTGCCAGGGCTGTCTGTGTGGTGTTTGCACATTCTCATCATGTCTGTGTGGGTCTTCTCCCATAGTCCAAAGATGTGCAGATTAGGGGGATTTGCCATGCTAAATTGTCCAGAGATGTGTGGGTTAGACATGGGGGGGCGGGGTAGGATGCTCTTTGGAGGGGTGATGTGGACTTGTTTGTCTGAATGGCTTGTTTCCACACTGTGGGGATTCTATGATTCCATTTACTTTCCTAATTACTCATTGCATCTGTAGGCTAATCGATTATGATTCGCGCATACAGACAACTAGGCTCCTCTATACAGCAGCATTCTGCAAGTTGTCTACATTTAAGTAATATTCTGTTTTTCCATTCTTCCTACCAGAGAGGACAACCTTACATTTTCCCGTACTGTACTACATCTGACATTCTTTCTTGTCAAATTACTTATCTCTATCACTTTATAAGCTCTTTGGTTTAGAACTTTTCAGAGATTTGACTTGTTTTTACGTTAGGAAAACATCTCCGTTGGGAACCTGATGGAGTTTGGATTTTCCTAGGGTTGAATCCTTGAAGGAATGAAGACGAGTTTCCTGCCCAATTAAAGCTAGTCAGGGTCAAGAATAGAGACACATACAAACACTTTTGGGAGTCATCAACTAAGGCTGAGAGATTATGCCATAGCCTGCCACTGCTCCAAAGGAGCCTGAAGTGGCTCAGGGAAACCAGAGGTCAGTCATCACGAGGGAGAGGAGGAAATTGTTCTTCCCAAAGTTTGGCAATGGGCAGGCTAACTAACCATGCAAAGGGATATCGCTTTGTTAAGATTATCTCTCTATATCTGAAGTTATTTAAGGACACCGGCCAATTTCTCCAGGTGCCAATATGCCAGTGCCCCTGAATCTGTGATGCCCCATAAGCTGTGACTCTGAAATCTTGTCATGCATTGCAGAAGAGGATTTCTTTCTCCTGGCTAATGCACCAGTGTGCTGCTTTCTGAGAGATGCTGCAGAGGTCTGCAATTGTTGAAGACACAAATGTGTTTGTGACCCTTTGCTTAGTGACTCACAGTCTCCTTCACCATTAGTTCTGACAGATCTCTTCATATCTGCCTGTAGACCATATATCTCCTTTTCATTTGCGTCCCTTGTCCCTCTCTTCTGACCTGCTGGAGTCACAGGAAGACAGGGTTGTGAAGAAGACATTTGATACTCTTGCCTTTATTATTCTGTACATTGAGTGTAGGAGTTGGGAGGTCGTGTGGCTGATGCAGGACATTGGTTAGGCTACCTTTGAAATACTGCATTCCATTCTGGTCTCCATTCTATGGGGAGGATGTTGTGAAATGTGAAAGTGTTCAGGAAAGAATTACAAGGATGTTGCCAGAGTTAGAGGGTTTGAGTTACAGGGAGAGGCTGAATAGGCTGGGGCTTTTTTTCCCTGGAGCATCAGAAACTGAGAGGTGACCTTATAGGATTTTATAAATCATGAGGGTGAATAGCTAAGGTTTCCTCAGGTTAGGGGAGTCCAAAACTAAAGTCCAAAATTAAGTTTAAGGTGACGGGGGAAAAGATTTAAAAGGGACCTAAGGGACAACCTTTTCATGCAGAGGGTGGTGTGTGAATGGAATGAGCTGCCAGAGGAAGTGGTGGAGTCTGGTACAATTACAACATTTAAAAAACATCTGTATGGGTATATGAATAGGAAGGGTTTACAAGGATGTGGGCCAAATGTTAGCAAATGGAACTAGATCAATTTAGGACGTCTGGTTGGCGTGTAGGATTTGGACAAATCAGTCTGGTTCCATGCTGTACAAGTCTATGATTCTATGACTCTAGGCTCTGTCCTTCTTGTACTAGCTGCTGCTGTTCCCTATCTGCAATTACTTTGATTTCCGAGAATGCAGCACCCAAATCCGGCTGCACCCTTCCAGAGAAATGGGTGGAGCCCATAAATGGGTGTTCCCACAGCTCTGATGCCCGCATGATGTTAGGCAATGACATTAAGGTGAAAATCTTCTGGTACAGAACTGGCACAGTTCTTAATATCACCTCCTCTAGCCTGTAATGGAAAGTTAAATACAAAAGTGTACGCCTGCTAAACTTAAAACAAAAAACATTTGTACTTCAATTTTAAAGCTCTTCCCACCTACGTGAAATGTCCTCATCTCTATGCAGCTGATTTGACACCTGACAGCTGCTGAACTCCGGTCAGTCCACTAAAAATTTAAAAACTCATTAGAAACGGGCTTCTACACCCCTCAAGATTCCCTTGCTAACAGCAGTGAGTCTGTCCTAGTGACCCTCACTCTCTTCCATACCTCGAGCAAATGACAGCGGACAGAAATTGAGGTGGGATTTTCTTTTTATTTCCCAGTGTTTCCTCTATTCCCATCCAATTAAAGCCAGAAAAATCCAACCCTTTGTGACCCTGTCACATCTTTCTTTCCCAACATCTTTGTACAGTCAGCCTGCCCGGCTACAGAACAGTCAATAACATGCATCATAAATTGCTAATGACCCATCACTGATTCTTGTGGCAAGATAGTTGCTGTTTGCCAACCTGAAAATGGCCTGAATTATTTAGACTTTGTTTTCTGTGACTCAGTCTGTCCTCTATCCATGCTGTATTGCTCTCCCAACATCATGCGCAGGAAACTTTTACAGAGCACATTGTCAAGTGCCGTTTAGAAATACAAATATTTACTGGTTTCCCTTCAACCATAGTACTCATTCCATCTTTGAAGAACATGAATACATTTTTTAAACATGTTTTCCCTTTCGCAAAACCACATTGATTCTGCCTGATTGTCTTATGATTTTCCCAATGTCCTTAATCCAGCATTTTCCCATTGACAGATTTTAAGTTAACTGGCCTTTGGTTTGTGCTTTCTGCCTCCCTCCTTTCCTAAATGGATACACAACATTTGCATATTTCCAACCTGCTGATATTATTCCTGAATAAGGGGTATTTTGGAAGATTAGAACTAACACATCTACTATGACTGTAGCCACATCTGGCTATCCAATCATACTATCAGTAAACAAACCCCAAATTTAGGTAAACATAGAAAATAGGAGCCAGAGTTGGCATTCAGCCCTTTAAACCTGCTCCAACACTCATTGTGTTCATGGCTGATCATCCAACTCAATAGCCTATTGCTGTTTCTCTGGGTGAAGAAATTTCTCCTCATCTCAGTCCTGAATGGTTTACACTGCATCCTTAAACTGTGTCTCCTAGTTCTAGACTGTCCCACCTTCGGGATCATTCCTCCTGTCCTATAGTGCTCTCTCTGAAATCATCATATAAACATCTGTTACATTTCTTCACACCCTCTCTGCCCCAGTGGAAATAGTCCCAAGATCTGCTCATTACAACAGTTTCTCATGCCTTGCATCATCTGGCTGAATGTATGCAAAGCTCTCCATTGCTTTCCTGTTGTTTCAGTAATGGTTTACTGAAACTTCATACATTAGTTTTAATTGAGCATAATCGTTGTTCTTCTGCAAAATCATTGTTGCCTCTTTTATTATTTTATTTAGTTCCAATCAGGCACCCACTGAGTTGCTTCTTTTTACGGCTGAAAATCTAAAGTTTGGCCTTACTTTCGTATAAAAGTTTTTTGACATTAAGCATGAGCTTTTTCTTTGGATTGCCTCTGGAGTTTCAATGCTTCCCATTCAGCAGCCCCCTTGACACAGCTTGAGACAACAAAGGAAGATGACTATTTTTATTGAAGCCTTAATTTCAACAATCAGTTGCATTATGATATAGGATTTATGCATTAGCACTATGTGGCTGATTAGAAACTAATTAACAATTTAGTGGCAGTAATGTAAAGCAAGCCTTATCAACATAATGATAACTTTATAGAAGCATAAAGTTATAATTCCATAGTCAATATTTAATTGTTCCCATTTGCAGAGGTACACTGGCATCAGGGCCATTATAATGGTGTTAAATAAGGTGTTATACTGTAACATATCAAAGATAATTTTGTTAACTGCATAAACTGCATTACAGACATGATGTAGATCTTTGAATACATATACGCCAATTTGTTTTTCACAGGATAGGGTGCTTTGCAAAAATGATGGAACTCATCACCCATGTAATTCTCACACTATAACGCTGCCTACCAGGATTCCAACTAACATACAGTGTGTGTCAGGCAAACAGCTATTATGCACCAGCTTGCAAGAAATTATCTCGACTGATTTTTGATGCTGTTTGTAACTCCTGCTGTGCCACCCTCTTCTCTTTTTAGACTTGGATGCTACTTATAATCAGTATTCATTTTTGCGACGGTACTTTGCTATTTGTGCTGGCCGCAGCAACTGAAATAAAAGCACAATATCCCGACAACAAACATTCTACGCTAGCTTTTGTGGTTCAGGGAGTACTCAAAATGTGTCAACTGGCTTCCTGTCTTCTTGCTACTTAGCCAGGGTTTCAGTTCAGTGCAAATCTCTATCAGAAAGTCAATTGAAACCTCTGAAAAATATCTCTCACATATGACTAATTGAACACTGCAATCCTGTGCCAGATTGCACCCAGTGTCACTCAACTGAGTACAAGCTCAACGAATGTTAATTAATTTGGCGTGAAGTTATGTAACTGTACCAACAATATCAATTGGGGTTTTATTTGTATTATATAAGTCAAATTTTGATCCAGTAAAAGAAGAGGTCATATTTTCAACTTACTTTCAGTGATGAGGAAAGAGTACTGCAATAAATTTGAGGAGAAATTTGGTGAGATGGTGTTTCAATCATGTTAGAAGGAAATTAAAATCTCAGGAGATGAGCTATTCACCTAATTTGTGTTCACGTTCATTAGTCGATTGCACAGGTTAGAGTTTTCTTTTGCGTGATCTGAGAATACTGCAGCCAGTAGGTTTACGTGATGCCCATATTTAAAGTTTAGGAATGGTGCAGACTAGGGCAGAACTTCCCCACCCCTTATTGTTCTTAACTTTTCTCAACAAGTAACCTTATCACTGAAGGTGAAAGGAAAAGATACATTTCAAAGCTTACTTCCCGCACTTTCTCAGTAAGGGAATGGCAGATTTTCTTTGTGTTCTTGGACTGTTTGGGTTGCTGCTTTTGCATTTAGCCAGCAGCATTGTTCTATTGTCAGTCCTACGCTATAATTTTTCATGGCTGGTATTCTTGAAGTCTTCTTTGTCTCATCGACGATTGACCTGGAGAATGAGCATGGATCCGGGAAAACCACTTTGCTTCATATAACTGGACAGTAAGAAGATGTTCCACAAGAATATGCAGCATTGGCTTTATCAATGTCAGAGACCAGGCAAAAAGCAATGCCACACTGCAGCAATGCCTTCCTAGAAGTTCTCCTGAAGGTTGTCCAGGAGGTAGGATGGCAGGTATCCCAACTGACAAAGGCAACCTAGACAAAGGTGGGTACTGGGCTCCTGTGCTGCAAGAAGACAAATGATCTGTTGCACCTTCCAGGGTATGTATCACTGTCAGCACAATTCTTCATGTCCCTATAAGTGCAAGTTAGCATTGTAAGGTTTTCATTGCGCAGGGTTGTCATTCAGGAGTTTGAGTGCCAGGCATCTCCATCATATGCCTCAAGTCCAATCAATGTCGGCCACTTCATCGCAGCTACTAATTTAGAACTGCCGGTACCATGGTGGTCTGCCTTTCACAAATCTACCGGGGTTCACGGACAACATTTAGCAGTTCATGTACCATCAGGTCACTGATTCCTCATTGCAACTGGGAAAATATGCCCAACCTTTCACAAAAGACTTCCAAGGGATGAGGAGACAACCACAAAGGATGGCCTTCGAATTTGAACACTCTTGTAAGTTCAGTCTCACATGCTTGCCCAGATCAGGTTGCTAACAACTGAAATTTCTCATGAGCTGACCAATGTGGTTTCACCCCAAATGCAGTAAGTTTTATGCAAAGTGAAATAACCCCAAAGAGGTTCGTACCCCGTCACTAAGTCACCCTTTACTTACACATGGAATGTTCTTGACCCTAATCCAGCTCCCTCAGAGCCAGTTGTCATTGTGGCAGGATGTCTGACACTCCTGTCAGCCAGGGCTCCCTGACTGGGCCAGATTAACAGTAAAAATCAGGGACATCATATTCTATGAGGTCCAGCTGGCTGACCTAGTTACATCCACGAAACAAAGAAAAACACTTCAGTTATGAAAGATTCAAGAAACTGAGGAAGTCTGTACTCATTGGAGCATGGCGGAAGAAGTCTACCCCAACTAATTAATTTTCCATGTACCCCCTTGTAAAAGATCAGGGCGAGTTCATTAAATTCTGTCCCTGCTTTCTCTATCCCTCCTTCTTTGAAAAGTCTGTGCAAAATTTGCCAATTCCAATCTCATCAGACAAATTTCAAATCTAAGGATTTTGAAAAGAAATCATAGCAAACAGATCCACTATCTCTGCGCTATCTCTTTTAGTCTAAGGTACAGGTCATTAGTTCCCAGGGATTTTTAAGATTATAGTCCTTCAAGTTTCTCAATTTTGTTTTATCTAAAGATAGTAATTTTCTTCATTGGTATGCAGTGATTAGGACCAGATTGACCACATCAACTACGAGGATCTTGATTGGGGTTGTTAACCTAGGCCAATCAGGAAATTCTTAGCATCTCCTCAATTGTGGACTGGCTCTGAGCTGGTTAGTCACAGCCAGTGTACTGCGCACTAGTAAATAAAGGATGAAGTTTGGTGCTGGAACTATGGAAGTGGCCCTGCTTGGGTACGAGGCGAGGTTGACACAAGGTCATGACTTACAGAGTTCACTTAGGTGATACAGTCCTGAACAAACATTGGATCACCTGAACGCCATTACTTCACAAACGGGGCAGGAACAAAACATACCTGGCCCCACAGAACAGCCTGAAGGTCCAGCTGAACCCATAGGTTCTCCCCCTCTGTCTAGTGTTAAGGAAACCTCAGAGTCTAAAATGGATGCAGCCTTGATGCTGTTGCCGCTGGAAAAAGAGGAGGAAATTCTCCTGAAACCTTCCAGATGCAGGAGATGGGCCATGGTCTGGTGCATGCCCCCGATGTCTGAGTCCAAGTTGGAGGAACCGGAGCTGGGGTGGAAGTGTCACAACAGAAAGACCAGGCCTGCAAACCCTTACTTGGGGGCAGGGATGGAGTGACTGGCACCAGGTTGATCTCATCAGTTATGAGGTTCTCAATTGGGGTTGTTAACCTGGGCTAATCAGGAAAGCCTTGGCTGACCAATATAACCAGGAGGTCAGAATCTCCTCAGTTGAGGACTGACTCTGAGCTGGCTGGCAAGTCAGTGTACTGCACACTAGTAAATAAAGGGTGACTTGGTAACAGGATACCAGCTTCTGTGCAGTTATTTCAGGTTACAATCTATTTCTGGAATGAATCTTGTGTCTTCTTCCTGAAAGATAGATGCAAAATATCTGAAGATATGTCCAGTTGCATCTAAATTAGAGGAGCACCAAAATCCTTGCAGTGAGGTTTGCTCGTGTCACGTAGGAGGGTTTAAACTAGTGTGGCAGGGGTTGGGAACCAGAACAGTAGGTCAGCATGTGGAAACATTGAGAAATAGGTAAGTCTCATAGGAAGAACAAACACAGCAGGACTCATGATCTCAATTGTAGGTATTTTAATACAAGGCGTATAACAGATAAGGCAGTTGAGCTTAGATTAGTTCATGGAACCACGATGTTGTAGCCATTACAGCAACATGATTGAGAGAAGGCCTGGACTGGCAGGTCAACATTCCAGGGTTTAGGTGTTTCAGACATACTGCAGAGGGATGTAAAAGGGATGATGAGTTGCACTACTGATAAAGAAGAATGTCACATCTTAAGAATAAGAAAAGTACAATCACTATGGTGTGTTTGTACTGTAGGCTTCTCAATATCCAGTGGGAGATGGAGTAACAGATAATGTGTGCAGATCATGGAAAGGTATAAAAACAGAGATAAAAGGTACTGCAGATGCTGGAGAATCCGAGATAACAAGCATGGGGCTGGATGAACACAGCAGGTCAAGCAGCATCATAGGAGCAGGAAACTTGACGTTTCGGGCCTAAACCCTG
>JAHRHZ010000222.1:36201392-36254733 GCA_024137785.1 Ginglymostoma cirratum
AACTTGACGTTTCGGGCCTAAACCCTTCATCAGAAAATCAGGGTTTAGGCCCGAAACGTCAAGTTTTCCTGCTCCTATGATGCTGCTTGACCTGCTGTGTTCATCCAGCCCCATGCAAGGTATAAAAACAATTCTGTTATTGTAGTGGGTGATTTTAATTTCTCTAATATTGACAGGGATTCCTTTGGTATCAGGGGCTTAGCTGGGGCAGAATTTGTCAGGTGCTTTCAGGGGGGCTTCATGAAACAATATGTAGATAGTCCAACTAGGGAAGGGGCCACACTAGACCTTGTATTAGAGAATGAGCTAGATGATTGAACTTTCTATGTTGAGGGGAATTTTGGGAACAGTGATCTTAATTCTATAAGTTTTAAGCTACTTTCGGAAAAGGGCAAGACTTGTTCTCAGGTCAAAGTGCTAAGTTAGGTGAAGGCTAATTGTAGAAATGTTAGGCAGGAATTGGAGAAATTAGATTGGTGGCAGCTGTTTGAGGGTATCTGATATGCAAGAGTCTTTAAAGGCCAGTTCATTAGAGTTCCAGACCAGCATGTTCGTGTGAGGATGAAAGATAAGGATGGCACGTTTCAGGAGCCCTAGGTGACAAGAGATATTGAAAGTATAGTCCAGAACAAAAGGAAGGAAGCTTAGGAAACCAAAATCAGACATGGCACTTGTGGAATACAAAGGAAGCAGGAAAACAGTTATGAAAGGAATGAGGAGGGCTAAAAGGGGCTATGAAATGTCCTTGACAAGTAGGATTAAGGAGAATCTCAAGGCATTTTGTACACAAATTAGGAGCAAAAGGATAGCTAGCAAAGGGGTAAGCCCACTCAAAACAAAGGAGGGAATTTATGCACGGAACCAGAGGAAGTGGATGAGGTCCTTAATGAATACTTTGCATTGGTATTCATCAAGGACAAGGACATGGATGATGGTAAGATTCATGAGGAGTATGTTGATATTCTAGGGCATTTCGATATTAAGAAGGAGGAGGTATTGGGTGTCTTGTAAAACACTAAGTTGATAAGTCCCCAAGGCCTGATGGGATCTATCCCAGGATACTGAGGGAGGCAAGGCAAGAGATTTCTGGGTACTTGACAGGGATTCTTGTATCCTCTTTAGCCACATGTGAGGTCCCAGAAGACTGGAGAGTAGCCAATGTTGTTCCTTTGTTTAAGAAGGGCAAATTGGATAATCCAAGAAATTATAAGCCGGTGAACTTTACATCAATGATAGGGAAATTGTTGGAGAAGATTCTTAAGGACATGATTCACTAAAATTTGGAAAAGAACGGACTTATTAGGGATAGTCAACATAGTTCTGTGTAGGGGACATCTTGAATAACAAATTTTATTGAGTTTTTTGAGCAAGTGACAAGATGATTGATGAGGGTAGGGCAGTGATGTTGTCTACATAGATAAGAACATAAGAACTAGGAGCAGGAGTAGGCCTTCCGGCCCTTCGAGCCTGCTCCGCCATTCAACAAGATCATGGCTGATCTTTTCGTGGACTCAGATCCACTTACCCAAGCTCTCACCGTATCCCTTAATTCCTTTATTGTTCAAAAAAAATCTACCTTAGCTTTAAAAACATTTACTGATGTAGCGTCAACTACTTCACTTGGCAAGGAATTCCTTAGATTAACAACCCTCTGGGTGAAGAAGTTCCGTCTCAATTCAGTCCTAAATCTGCTCCCTCTAATCTTGAGGCTATGCCTTCTTGTCCTAGCTTCACCTGCCAGTGGAAATGTCCTCTTTACTTCTATCTTATCTATTCCCGTCATAATTTTATATGTTTCTATAAGATTCCCCCTCAATCTTCTGAATTCCAATGAATATAATCCCAATCTACTCAGTCTCTCCTCATAAACCAACCCCCTCAACTCCGGAATCAACCTAGTGAACCTCCTCTGCACCCCTTCCAGTGCCAGTACATCCTTTCTCAAATAAGGAGACCAAAACTGCACACAGTACTCCAGGTGTGGCCTCACCAGCACCTTGTACAGCTGCAACATAACCTCTCTGCTTTTAAACTCAATCCCTTTAGCAATGAAGGACAAAATTCCATTTGCCTTCCTAATTACTTGTTGTACCTGCAGACCAACCTTCTGTGATTCATGCACAAGGACACCCAGGTCCCTCTGCATAGCAGCATGCTGCAACTTTTTACCATTCAAGTAATAATTCTTTTTACTATTACTCCTACCAAAATGTATGACTTCACATTTATTTACATTGTATTCCATCTGCCAGACCTTTGCCCACTCACTCAATGTATCTATGTTCCTCTGCAAAGTTTCACAGTCCTCTGCACACTTTGCTCTGCCACTCATCTTAGTGTCATCTGCAAACTTTGACACCGTACACATGGTGCCCAACTCCAACTGCACAACAAGATGTTACTAAAACATTTGCAAAGCTCCTTCATGGCAGGCTGGTTCAGAAGATTAAGTCACATGGGATCCATGGTGAGTTGGTAAGTTAGGTACAAATTTAGCTTGGTCATAAGAAACAGAGGATTGTTGAGAAGAGGTGTTTTTCTGACTGGAGGTCTGTGGTCAGTGGTATTCCACAAAGATGGATGCTAGAACCTCTGTTGTTTGCATTTTATATAAATTATTGTATAACAATGTAAGTGGTCCAATTAGTAAGTTTGCAGATGACATGAAAATTGATGGAGTTGTGGGTGGTGAGGAACATTGCCAAATGATACAGCAGGATATAGATCAGTTGGAATTTTGGATGGAGAAATGCCAGATGGAGTTTAATTCTGGATAAGTGTGATATGATACATTTTAGAAGGTCAAATGCAAGTGAAAAGGATACAGCAAATAGCAGGACCTTTAAAGGAATTGATATAGAGGGGGATCTTGGGGTGCAAATCAATTGACCCTGAAAGTGGCATCACGTGCGTATCAGGTGGTAGAGAAGGTGTCTGGCATGCTTGCCTGCATCGGTCAGGCATTGAGCATAAAAGTTGACAAGTCACACTGCAGCTGTATAAAACCTTAGTTAGGCCATTGTGTGCAATTCTGGTTGTAATGGAGAGTTGGTGTGAGGCTGGATAGTGTGCAAAAGAAGTTTACCAGGACGTTGCCTGGACTGGAATGTATTAGCTATAAGGAGAGGCCGCACAATCTTGGATTGTTTCACTAGAGCCGCGGAGGCTGAGGGACGACCTGATAGAAGTATACAAAATTATAAGAGGCATGGATAGGGTGGACCATTGTGATTCTTTCCTGAGGGTGGAAATGTTAAATAATAAGGGGCACAGGTTTAACATGAGAGGGGAAAAGTTCAAAGGAGATGTGCGAAGCAGGCTTTTTTTACACAGAGGTTGGTTGGGTGCCTGAAGCATGCTGCCAGTGGAGGTGGAAGAAGCAGATATGATAGCTATGTTTAAGAGGCATTTAGACAAACACAGGAACAGGCAGGGAATAGATGATATACACCATATACAGACAGATGGGATTAGTTAAGAATGGCATCATGGTCAGCACAGAAGTGATGGGCCAAAGAGCCTGTTTGAGTGCTGCACTGTTCTATGTTCAATGTTCTATGATACAAGTTAGCCAGGAAGGAGCTGAAGAAAGGGCTTAGGACAGCTATAAGGTGGCATGAGAAAACCTTGGTAGATAGGATCAAGGAAAACTCCAAGGCTTTTTACACGTACGTGAGGAATAAGAGAATGACCAGAGAAAGGGTAGGGCTGATCAAGGACTGTAAAGGGAATTTGTGGATGGAGCCTAAAGAGATAGGAGAGGTCCTTAATGAATACATTTCTTCGGTATTCACAACTGAGAGGGACCTATTTGTAGGGGAGGACAGTGTGAAATAGGCTGGTAGGCTAGAGGATGTTGATGTTAGTAAGAAAGATGTACTAGGAATTTTGAGGAACTTGAAGGTAGATAAGTCTCCTGGGCCTGATGGGATTTATCCAAGAATTCTATGGGAAGTGAGGGATGTGATCGTAGGGCCTTTGGCGATGATCTTTTCGTCCTCACTGTCCACGGGTATAGTGCCGGAAGATTGAGAAAGACAAACGTCATTCCCTTGTTCAAAAAAGGGAATAGGGATAACCCTGGAAATTACAGGCCACTTAGTCTTACGTCAGTGGTGGGCAGATTATTGGAAAGAGCTCTGAGAGATAGGATTTATGATCACTTGGATAGGCACAGTTTGATTTGTGATAGCATGGATTTGTGAGGGGTAGATCATGCCTCACAAACCTTATTGAATTCTTTGAAGAGGTGACCAAACATGTGGATGAAGATAGAGCAGTGGATGTGGTACACATGGATGTAAGTAAGGTTTTTGACAAAGTTCCCCATGGTAGGCTCATGCAGAAGATAAGGAGGCATGGGATAGGGGGAAATGTGGCAAATTGGATTCAGAATTGGCTGACCCTTAGAAGACTGGTAGACACTTAAAAGGGTGGTAGTGGACGGAAAATATTCAACATGGTGCTCAGTTACGAGTGGTGTACCACAAGGATCTGTTCTGGGTCCTCTTCTATTTGTGATTTTTGTAAATGACTTGGATGTAGGAGTGGAAGCGTGGATTAGTAAGTTTGTGGATGATACAAAGGTGGGTCAAGTTGTGGATAGTGCGGAGGGCTGTTCTAGGTTACAAAGGGACATTGATAGGATGCAGAGCTGGACTGAGAAGTGACAGATGGAGTTTAATCCTGAAAAGTGTGAGGTGATTCATTTTGGAAGGACAGGTTTGAAAGCTGAATACAGGTTTAACGGAAAGATTCTTGGCAGTGTGGAAGGGCAGAGGGATCTTGGGGTTCATGTCCACAATTCCCTGAAAGCTGCCACCCAGGTGGATAGAGTTGTTAAGAAGGTGTATGGTGTGTTAGCTTTCATTAATAGAGGGATGAAGTTCAAGAGCCTTGAAGTTATGCTCCAGATATACAAAAGCCTGGGTCAGCCACATCTGGAGTATTGTGTCCAGTTCTGGTCGCCTCATTGCAAGAAAGATGTGGAAGCATTGGAAAAGGTGCAGAGATTTACCAGGATGTTGCCTGGAATGCAGGGAAGGTCTTATGAGGAAAGGTTGAGAGAGCTAGGGCTTTTCTCTTTAGAATGATGAAGGATCAGAGGTGACTTGATAGAGGTGTACAAAATGATCAGAGGTATAGATAGTGTGGATAGCCAGAGACATTTTCCTAGGGTGAAGGTAGCTATTATGAGGGGGCATAGATTTAAAGTGAGAAGAGGTAGATATAGGGGAGATGTCAGAGGTAGGTTCTTTACTCAGAGAGTGATTGGGGCGTGGAATGCATTGCCAGAGAGGGTAGTGGAGTCAGCCTCATTAGGGGCATTTAATCGGCTATTCGATAGGCAAATGGATGATAGCATAAGGTACGGGTGGAGGTTAGATAGACCTTAGGTTTCGGGTAAAAGATCAGCACAACATCTTGGGCCAAAGGGCCTGTACTGTGCTGTACTGTTCTGTGTTCTATGTTCAATGATCTGTTTAATGCCTCTATCATTTCATCATTTCCTATGATAATTTCACCTGGCTCTATTTTTAAGAGACATATGCTTACTTTAGCTACTCCCTCCCTTTTTATGCACAAAGCTCTTATATTCTGTTTTTATATTTCTGGCTACTTTTCTTTCAATTTGTACATTTTCCCTTTCAAACAACTGCTGGTAGCCTTCTGCTGGCTTTTCAAATACTCCTAATCTGCAGACCTATTGCTGCTTTATTTTGCAATGTTTTTAAGTCTTTTAGTTTTATACTGTCCTTAGCTTCCAAGTGAACAACAGATGGCTCTTTCTTACTGAGTTTTTGTTTTAGAATGAAAAGTATTTTTGTTGACCATTTTGAATTGTTTCTTTAAAGGTTTCCTACTGCTCAGTTATAATCATAGTCTTTTGTACATTTACAGTAAGAAGGTTTTGCTTCAGTTGCATAAAACATTAATGAGACCTAAGGAACAAAAACAAAGTTGCTGGAAAAGTTCAGCAGGTCTGGCAGCACCTGTGTAGAAAAAAACAGAGTTAACATTTCGGGTCTGGTGACCCTTCCTCAGAACTGGTGATGGCTGGGAAAATGTCAGTTTATATGCAGAAAAAAGTGAGGGGGATGGGATAGGAAGTAAACGATAGGGTAAAGCCTAAAGAGAGAGAAGAGCAGTTGGATAGGCAAAGAGTTGCTAACGATCAGGCTGGGAGGGTGAATAGTTATTAATGGGGACTGTTAGTGACTAACCACAGGTGGTGTGTGATGGCAGGCTATGTGGCAACAAGGCCTGGTGTGTGGGGTTGGGGGCTGGGACATGGGAGAGTTTAGGCCCTAAAATTATTGAACTCAATATTGAGTCCGGAGGGCTGCAGGGTCACTAAGTGCAAAGTGAGGTGTTGTTCTTCCAGCTTGCGTTGAGGTTCGCTGGAACACTGCTGCAGCAAGCCAGAGACAGAGATTTTGGCCAGGGAACAGGGTGGTGCGTAAAAGTGGCAGGCAACAGGTAGATCAGGGTCTTTCTTGTGAGCAGAACGTAGATGTTCTACGAAGCAGTCACCCAGTCCACACTTTTTTCCCCCAATGTAGAGGACACCACATTGTGAGCAGCGAATGCAGCAGACTAAATTCTGGGAAGTGCAGGTGAAGTGTTGCTTCACCCCACTTCCTGTTAAGACTCTATCCCATTCTCTCAGTTCCTCCGTTTCCGTCGTATATGTTCAGATGAGGCCAACTTTGACAAGGGAGCATCCGAAATGTCCACCTTCTTCCAGAACCGAGGATTCCCCAGTTCCTTTGTCAACGGAGCCCTCAGCCAGTCTGACTCATCTCCCGCGCTTCCACCCTCACCCTTTCTCTTCCATCCCGCAATAGCGATAGGGTTCCTCTTGTCCTCACCTACCATAGATTTACCAGAATGATTCTGGGGATGAAGGACTTGTCATATGTGGAGCAGTTGAGGACTCTGGGTATGTACTCAATGGAGTTCAGAAGGATGGGTGGGGATTTGATTGAAACTTACAGAACGCTGAGGCCTGAATAGACTGGATGTGAAAAAGATGTTTCCACTAGTAGGAGAGACTAGGACCTGAGGGCACAGCCTCAGAGTGAAGGGTTGACTCTTTGTACCTGAAATGAGGAATAATTTCTTCAGCCAGCAGTTGGTGAATCTCATAGAGTCCCTGCAGTGTGGAAAAAGGCCATTTCGCCCAATAAGTCCACACCCTCCCTCTGAAGAGCATCCCACCCAGACCCATTACCTATCCCTGCATTTCCCATGTCTAACCCACCTAACCTAAATATCCCTGGACACTATGTGCAATTGAGCATGGCCAATCTACATAACCTGCACATCTTTGGACTGCGGGAGGAAACCGGAGCACCGAGAGGAAACCCACGCAGACATGGGGAGAATGTGCAAACTCCACACAGTCAGTCACCCGAGAGTGGAATCAAACCCGGGTCCCTGGTTCTGTGAGGCAACAGTGCTAACCACTGAGAAACATGCTGCCCCATTGCTGCTGTTGTATTCTAGCCTTCTTGGAATGAATGCTGACATTGCATTTGCCTTCCTAACTGCCTGGTGACCCTGCATGTTAACCTTAAGAAAATCCTGAACGAGGACTCCCAAGTTCCTTTGGGCTTCAGATTTATGAAACTTCTCCCCATTTAGAAAATAGTCTCTGTCTCTATTCTCTCTATGGAAGTGCATAACTTCACATTTTCCCACATTGTATCCCATGTGCCATTTCTTTGTCCACTCTCCAAGCCTTTCCAAGTCATTCTGTAGCTTCCATGTTTCCTCAACACTACCTTCGCCTATCTTTGTGTCATCTGCAAACTTTGCAATAATTCATCAAGATTGTCAATATATAATATGAATAGTTGTGGTCCCAACACTGACCCCTGCAGAATTCCACAAGACACTGCATGATTATTCTCCAAGATTGTCTTCTACAGCATGCTTGCCAATGTGACTGCCTCGGTCCAGATGAAGATTAAAGTCCTTATACAATTATCATATTACCTTCACTGCAAATTCCAATAATTTCTTCCTTGATGCTTTGTCTAATGTTATAACTATTGTTCGAGAATCTATAAACAACTCCCAAAGTGCTTCCTGACCCTTAGCCTTTCTCGGTGGCTTGGTGGCTAGCACTGCTGCCTCATAGTGCCAGGGACCCAGGTTCAATTCCAGCCTTGGGTGACTGTCTGTGTGGAGTTTGCACATTCTCCCTGTGTCTGCATGGGTTCCCTCTGGTTTCCTCCCACTATCCAAAGATGTGTAGGTTAGGTGGATTGGCCATGTTAAATTGCCCATAGTGTTCAGGGATGCCTAGATTAGGTGGGTTACAAGGGGATGGGTGTGGTTGGGATATCCTGAGGTTCAGTGTGGACTTGTTAGGCTGAAGGGCCTGTTTCCACACTGTCGGAATTCTAATTTCTACCCAGAATGAATCTATTTCATGACATAGAACAGTACAGGCCCTTCAGCCCATGATGTTGTGGCAACCTATTATCCTACTAAGATTAATCTACCCTGCGTACTCTACATAATACTAACCTCCATGTGCTGATCCAAGAGTTGCTTAAAAGTCTCTAAAGTATCTGACTCCACTACCCCTGCCAGCAGCGCATTCCACACATCCACCTCTGACATCTCCCCTATACCTTCCTCCAATCACCTGAAATTTACGCCCCCTCGTAACAGTCATTTCTGCCCTGGGAAAATGCCTCTGACTATCCACTCTATCTATGCCTCTCATCATCTTGTACACTTCTATCAAGTCACCTCTCCTCCTTCTTCACTCCAATGAAAAAAGCCCTAGCTCCCTCAACCTTTCCTCACAAAACCTGCCCTCCAGTCCAGGCATCATCCTGGTAAATGTCCTCTGCACCATCTCTAAAGCTTCCACATCCTTCTTATAATGAGGTGACCAGAGCTGAACACAATGTTCCAAGTGCGGTCTAATCAGAGTTTTATAGAGCTGCAGCTTGACCTCATGGGTCTTAAACTCAATTTCACTGCCAATGAAAGCCAACACACTAAACGCCTTCTTTACTACTCTATCAACTTGGATAGCAACTTTGAGGGATCTGTGGATGTGGACCCAAAGATCCCTCTGTTCCTACACACTGCCAAGAATCCTGTCATTAACCCTGTATTCTGCATTCAAATTCAACCTTCCAAAATGAATCACTTCACACTTTTCTGGGTTGAATTCCATCTGCCACTTCTTTGCCCAGCTCTGCATCCTGTCAATGTCCTGTTGCAACCTACAACAGCCCTCCACGCTGTCCACAACTCCACCACCCTTCGTGTCATCGGCAAACTTACTAACCCACCCTTCCACTTCCTCATCCAAGTCATTTATAAAGATCATAAAGAGCAGAGGTCCCAGTACAGATCTGTGCAGAACACCACTGGTCACCGAGCTCCAGGCTGAATACTTTCCATCTACTACCACCCGCTGTCTTCTATTGGACAGTCAGTTTTATATCCAGACAGGTGTATTTCCCTGAATCCCATGCCTCCTTACTTTCTAAATGAGCTGACCATGTGGATCCTTATCAAATGCCTTGCTAAAATCCATATACACCACATCCACTGCTCTGCCTTCATCAATGTGTTTTGTCACATCCTCAAAGAACTCAATAAGGCTTGTGAGGCATGTTCTATCCCGCACAAAGCCATGCTGACTATTTCGAATCAAACTGTGCTTTTCCAAATAATCATAAGTACTATCTCTCAGGATCCTCTCCAATAATTTGCCCACCACAGAAATAAGACCTGTAAGGTCTGTAATTTCCAGGATTATCCCTGTTCCCTTTCTTGAACAAGGGGATGACTTTTTTTTAAATTCATTCACAGGATGAGGGCTTTGCCGGCCCGGCAGCATTTATTGCCCATCCCTAATTGCCCAGAGGTCAGTTAAGAGTCAACCACATAGCTGTGGGTCTGGAGTCACATGTAGGCTAGACCAGGTAAGGATGGCAGTTTCTTTCCCTAAAGGGCATTAGTGAATCAGGTGGGTTTTTCCTGATAATCAATAATGGATTCATGGTCGTCATTAGATTCTTAATTCCAGATATTTTATTGAATTCAAATTCTACTATCTGCCGAGGCGGGATTCGAACCGGGGTCCCCATTATCCGGGTCTCTGGATTAAAAGTCCAGCGATAATACCACTATGCCATCGCTTCCCAATTTGCCACCCTCAAATCTTATAGTACTACTCCAGTGGACGGTGAGGACGCAAAGATCATTGCCAAAGGGGCAGCAATCTCTTCCCTTGCTTCCTGTAGTAACCTTGGGTATATCCCGTCTGGCCCAGGGGACTTCTCAATCCTCATGTTTTTCAAAATTTCTAGCACATCCTCCTTCCTAACATCAACCTGTTCGAGCATGCCTGCCTCTTTCATGCTGTCCTCACAAATGTCAAGGTCCCTCTCACTGGTGAATACTGAAGAAAGTATTCATTAAGGACCTCCCCTACCTCCTCCGACTCCGTGCACAAGTTCCGTCCAATAACCCTGATTGGCCGTTCCCTCACCTTGGCCATCCTCTTGTTCCTCACGTAAGCATAGAATGCCTTGGGGTTTTCCTTGATCCTACCCGCCAAGGTTTTCTCATACCCCCTTCTAGCTCTCCTAAGTCCATTCTTCAGTTCCTTCCTGGCTATCTTGTAGACCTCCGGAGCACTGTCCGATCATTGCTTCCTCAACCTTAAGTAAGTTTCCTTCTTCCTCTTGACTAGATGTTCCACATGTCTTGCCACCCAAGGTCCCTTCACCTTACCATCCTTTCCTTGCCTTAGTGGGACAAACCTATCCAGTACCTGTAGCAACTGCTCCCTAAATAACCTCCATATTTCTGTCGTGCATTTCCCTGAGAACATCCGATCCCAACTGGTGTTCTGTAGTTCTTGCCTAATAGCATTGTAATTCCCCCTCTCCCAATTAAATACTTTCCCATACTGTCTGATCCTATCCCACTCCATGACCTTAGTAAAGGTCAGGGAGTTGTGATCACTATCACCGAAATGCTCTTCCACCGAGAGATCTGACATCTGGCCTGGTTCTTGCCAAGCACCAAATCCAATATGGCCTCCCCTCTAGTCAGCCTATCTACATATTGAGTCAGCAATCCTTCTTGGACACACCTGACAAAATCTGCTCCATCCAAACTATTTGCACTGTGGAGGTTCCAGTCCGTATTAGGGAAGTTGAAGTCACCCATGACAACAACCCTATTACTTCTGCACCTTTCCAAAATCTGTTTCCCAATCTGTTCCTCAGTGTTTCTGTTGCTATTGGGGGGTCTATAAAAAACTCCCAATAAAGTGACTGTTCCTTTCTGTTTTTGACTTCCTCCCATGCTGACTCAGTGGACAAACCTTCCTCCACGGCCTCCCTTTCTGCAGCTGTGATACCATCCCTGATTAGCAATGCCCCTCCCCACCTCTTTTAACTCCCTCCCTATTTCTTTTGAAACACCTATACCCCGGAACATCCAACAACCATTCTTGCCCCTGTGTTATCCAAGTCTCTGTAATGACCACAACATCGCAGTTACAAGTATTGATCCATGCTCTAAGTTTGTCGCCCTTGTTCCTGACACTTCTTGCATTGAAGTAGACATACCTCAACCCATCGCATTGACTGCCGCTTTGCCCTATCAACTGCTTATCCTTCTTTACAGATTCTCTCCTTGCTCCATCTGTCTGTAAACCAGCTACCTAATCCTCTGATTTGTAGCTCTGGTTCCCATTCCCCTGCCAAACTAGTTTAAACCCTCCCAAAGAGTTCTAGAAAACCTTCCACCCAGGATATTGGTTCCCTTCCAGTTCAGGTGCACCCTGTCCTTCCTGTACAGGTCCCACCTTCCCCAGAAGGTATCCCAATGATCCACACATCTGAAGCACTCCCTCCTACATCCGCTCTATAGCCATGTGTTCAGCTGCACTCGGTCTCTATTTCTAGTCTCACTAGCCCGTGGCACCGTCAGTAATCCTAAGATTCCTACTCTGCTCGTACTGGCTTTTAGCTTCAATCCTAACTCCCTAGTTTCACTTTTCACGTCCTCACCCCATTTCCTAGCTAAGTCATTGGTACCAATGTGTACCACGACTTATGGCTGCTCTCCCTCCCCCTTAAGAATCCTGAAGATTTGATCCATGACATCTGTGACCCTGGCACCTGGGAGGCAATATACCATCCGGGAGGGTCGCTCGGTACCACAGAATCTCCTGTCTGTTCCCCTAGCTGTTGAATCTCCTATCACTATCACTCCCCTATTCTCCCCCATTCCCTTCTGAGCCACAGAGCCAGGCTCAGTGCCAGAGACCTGGCCACTATGGCTTTCCCCTGGTAGGTTGTTCACCCCAACAGTTTCCAAAGCATGTACTTTTATTGAGGAGAACGGCCACAGGGGATCCCTGCATTATCTGCCTATTCCCTTTCCCTCTCCTGACGGTCACCCAGCTACCTTTGTCCTGTAACTTGGGTGTGACCACCCCCCTATGACTCCTCTGGATCACCCCCTCAGCCTCCCGAATGATCCAGAGTTCATCCAGCTCCAGCTCCAGTTCCCCAACACGATCTGTGAGGAGTTGGAGTTGGGTGCACTTCTCGCAGGTGAAGTCAGAAGGGACACTAGCAGTGACCGTTACCTTCCACATCCTATAAGAGGTGCATGCAACTGCCCTAGCTTCCAATCCCTCTGCTCTAAATTGCCAAAAGACATAAAGAAAAAAAACCCCTTACCTTTGCGACCCTCCACATAGTCTTTTTGTTTGGTTAGAGGAGGAGGATGGGTGGGAGACACTACGCAAGTAGTGTTTCGGGTTTAGACAATGCCCGAATATAATAGTTCATTTCCCGGCTCATGCTCTCACCACTCCCACTGCTCAAATCAAGAAAGGAAATCTGCTGTTGGCTGATCCTTTCTCATTAATGCCTTAATGGGCTACAGAGCTACCCATCCTTCTTTGCTATTCTGCCTGTTTCTCTACAAGAAAACCAAACTCATTCATCCTCACTGATCCTTTCTGTAGGGTTCATATCATTTCTTCTGATCTTTCCTCTCAGATTCTTAAACTATTCCAGCATAACGACATTCTTGATAATGTGTCTGCCATTGCGTTATCTTTTATAATAAATTGAACAATCTTTATATTCAATTGTTGAACTAATAAGCTCCATACAAACATCTCACATTTTAAGTTTAAATTATTCAAAAATAGCTAAAGGTTTATTGTCAGTGTATATTATATTTTATTTTACAACACTAATGGACATTCATTTCAAAATGTTGAAGATCCAATAATAATCCCAAAGTGTGTTTTTCTACTGAGGAGTACTTCTTCTGATACTTGTTTAATCTCTTAGACTATAATCTCACTAATTTCTCCATTCCCAATTCATCAATTCGTCATTAGACTGCACTCAGCCCAAAGTTATTGGCATGGATTGTCATTTTAACAGGTTTAGTAAAGTCAGTGGCGACCAACCACGTTCATTTTTTAGGATTACCTTCAGCTTCTCAAATGTTGCTCGGTGTTCTGATGACCATGTCATCTTTGTCTGTTTTCAGAACAAGTTATTGTGTTAAATTTAGGTATAAATTTCCAATAAAAAGCCCATTCCCAAACGTCTCATGATTTCCTGCTTAGTTTTCGGAACCAGAAATTCTATTAGATGCTATTCTTGGCAAACTTGCCCTTGCCATATGATGTATCCCAAGTAAGTTATCCTCACTTTCACAAACTCACACATGGCAAGATTTATTACTAAGCCAGTCAAATGTAATTGCTTAAACAGATCTCCCAATTATTTTACATGTTTTTTCCAGGTGTTACTGTATATTATAAATAAACTACATAGTATGACACTTTAGCCACGATTTGATTCGTAAGTCTTTGAAATGTAGCTGGGGCATTTTAGAATCCAAACGGTATGATTCAACATTGATGTTATCCATTTTGTGTGACAACGGCTGATGTTTCCTTAGCTCTTCATGTTCCCCTGCAATAAATCAATCTTCAAAAGGAATGAAATACCGTGGACCCTATCAATACAATCTGTGGTTCTGTAAATCTTCTAATGGAGGATTTAGGTATGAATCTGTTCTTATTACTGCATTTGCTCTTCTGTTATCTATTTCAAATCTTGTCATCCCATCTAGTTTACGAGCTAATACCAGCAGTAAACTTAAATTGTTTTTGATAGATGGAATCAGGTAAGTTTTTTTTCAAGTGTCAGAGTATGATAGAAGTGAATGCTACAGCAGCTAGTGGTGATGCAGAAGCCAGTGAACTGTACTTAGTGAGTGAGTGGGAAGTGGGAAGAGCAGGAAAGGCTGGCTGGGAGTATGTCGTTGGTGAGAGTCTTTGAATGATGTAATGTCTGCAGTATTGAGGGTTGTAGTTCATCATACTTGAAACTTGTGTGTGCAATGGCAGCATTACATGAGTGCTGTCTTTGAGTGTGAGCTGGCAGAGAAGAGATAACAGGTTTGCTTAGGGCTGAAGATCATTGATTTTCTTGTGGCACTAGTAGGCATCCCACTTCACGTGGGACACTGCACTAAATGTCTGCAATTTTAGTCCAGGCTGGCCATGTCTGGTGGTGTGGCTTCACACAGCAATGGGCAGCAAAGGGGACTGACCTCTCTCCACCACCCTATCCACAGGCACCACCGCATCTCTGCCCGGGAAGTCGGAAGGAAGATTTGCTTTCTGCTGGGGTATCTCCTCAGTGACTAGGCTGGAACACCATGGTTTGAGCAGTTTTTTCCAGGCTTGCAGCATCTGAAGTGGTTTCTAGATGGGTTTTAAATATGATGGTAGATGCATTGAAGCTGGAAGTGCAGAAGCGGTGAGCACTTCTGTCTTGCTTGCCACAAGATTCCCCACAACATGTGCCCAAAATCTTAGCTGCATAACTAATGAGGTGTAAAGAGGAAGAATGTGTGAGAAAATTCTTCTTGGCCCATAATAGATAGGGCACCATGAAACTCCAGAATTTAACTGCAACTGGGGAAATCCAGCCCACAATTTTATTCAAACCACAGAAAAATTCCATAAATTGCACTGTTAAGGTTTAAAGAATTTAAACTGTACAGGTTAAGATATTTTCTAATCAACCTGTTCGGAGATGTTATAACACATCTCTGGAGCAGCTGGGATTTGAACCTGGGCCTCCTAGATCAAACATTACCACTGTGTCATAAAAGCCCCTATTGTTTACCATCCTTCACTAAAATTCTTCAGTACATAGCAACTTGCTTCTGGCCTGGCATTCAGAAGACAGCACGCACTGCTCTCCAATAATTAATTAATGGGAGTTGAACTTCTACTGTGTTCCAAAGCCTGTTTTGCACTTTGTTCCACAAAAGTCGTGGTTTAAAGAGAAAGTGATATTTTTCACAGCTCATTACAAGAACTGAGGTGTGTCCTGATGTTACTGATCAGCATCTGGCTTGTAGGAATATCAGTTGTCAGCATCCCAACCGATGACAACCTGCTGCAGTGCTGCTACATCTGCCAGAACTGGCATGTATGTACGGAAGAGATCATTTCCCTTGTCCCCCTGCTGTCATTGCACCAGGTTATCATCATAATAAATCATTTATTTAATGGGGTAAGAAAGACAAACTGGGAAAAAACAAAGAAAAAGATACAAACTATTTGTTTTGTAGCTGTAACTGTCGAAGCAGTCTCACTTACCATTATTTTAAAAGTATATTCCCCTGCTGTCATAACAATGGAATTAGCTATAAATAAATAACTTTGTGAAGGTTCTGAATTGACAACCAATGGTCTTGTTTGTTTCTTTTGCTAGAACACTCATTCCCTTGAGATAAAGAGGAAAATATGAAGAAAAGGATCAATGTGGCTTGGAAAAGGATCTCCCAATCAATTTGAAGACCGGGGCAACATTTGAATAGGTGGAGTGAACTGAATGGTGTGAAGATTGGAAGTCACTTGACAGTTCATAGATGATATCTCAATTTATATTAGTAGGACTTTTGAATCTGGCTTTTGAATATTAGAATGATGGAGGAACTAAAGAAGCAAATATAAAAGCATTCAGCCTCAAGAAATTCAAAAAGATTTGAAGAAGTCTTTCTTTTCCATAGGGTCTGAATTACATGACAAGGGCCCTAGTGGCTCAATTGTAGTGTCCTTACCTCTGAGTCAAGTAGCTTGGTTCAAGTCCCACCTGCTCCAGTGGTATGTAATAACAGCAATGAATTGGTTGATTTTTGACATCAATGGGCTCTTGTGTTGCAGTAGGAGTGGCAGTGTCCCTACCCCTGATCCAGGAGGCCTGGATTAAAGTGCCACCTTGGGCATACAATACCATTCCTGAACAGTTTGATTTTGGAAGTATCTTTGAGTGACATAATATTAAAAAGGTGTTGTGAATTGTGAGTTTACTGTCTATGAACCACTAATTGAAGCTTTTTTTTAAAAAAGAAACTATTATGGTCACATTCCAGTGATTTGAAATCAGTCACAGATAGGTGAACATTTGTATTTTGGAAGTTCCTACATTCCAAAGGCATTGAAATGGATGCAACCTGTTTGCCATGCCTCCCCAGGAACAATTATCAGGGAGGGGTATGAATAAGGACTGGCTCCTACTCCATTGGCTAGGCATCCTGACAATAACCTGGATATTCATCTGCATGGAGATATGCCATTATAATCACTTTGACAATTGGACTCTGACTATGAAAAGAATGTACCCAGAAGTAATCCAGTTATATAAGGTAGGCATCTAGAATGCACTAGACCTGACCATATTTTGATCACTGAGCAGTGGAGAGTGTAAACCACATGACAAGCCGGCTAACACCCACCGCACCCCCACCCCCCATCCCTCCCTTTCTTTCTACTGAAGCAACTGTTTTCTCTGCTGACCAGGGCATGTGCACATAAGCCATAGAAGAAGGAAGACCCTGAGTGGGTTTCTGATCTCTCTCCATCCAACTTGTAAATCTGAACCTGTCTGCTGCTTGACTATCATATGTAATAAAGAATCAGCCTGCAGCATCTTCACACCTTGATGCTGACTCCAGGAAGAGTCATCAAGTTCAGCCAGATACTAGCCAAAACATCAAACAATGAGTGAGAAAAGGAGGAGGCCAGCCTACCCCTTCTCAGCTGGTTACAACTCTTTTATTTTGTGGTTTGATGCCACAAGAGGTTGGGTTCGTTCCAGACTGATCAAGGATAAGGCTGCCTTAAGAATGATCTTCAGGTTTAGACTTTCAGGTAGCGCTATTTGTTAACAATAAATACTGTGCTACATGGTAATTAAAGATAAACCAGGTTCTGACTCATTGTTGTATCAGATAATGATTGTCTTCTTCGTGTGTTCAAATCCTCCTGCTTTCTGCGTTTCTTCCAGCATGTAGAGAGTTTTAGTGCAATCTGGTCTAGTGATTTCCAGAGTGTTCTAACTCTGCCCATCTGTTGTATTTATATTTAATGACGTACAGCTCTGTCATATCATCACCAAGTTGCTTCAGGGCCCCTGTAACTACAAAACACTAACAATGTTAAAGTCTGTTTAACACCCGCAATTTTAATGTAGGAAGCACTCTACAGAGACACAAAATATTAGAATAAATACAAAACCAAAGAAATAGAAATCAAAAAGGCTCTAAGAGAGAGTTGTGGTGAGGATTAAGGATAAATTTCAAGAATACAGCTTAGTGAGAGCTAAGGCAATCACCGAAAGTGGTGGGTGAAAGGAAAGCAAATTCCAAAAGACACTGGAGTCAGGAGGATAGAGATTTGGGCAAGAATTATTGTAGGTCAAGACTAAATCACAGAGAGATTGAGAGATTTAAATAACAAGGCTAAGAATTTGCAATTTAAGATATGGGGCACTACAAGACTACAGATCAATAAAGAAAATGGCAGTGGGCGAAAAGGTTAGGAAAGGGTCAGCAAAGTTTAGGATGAGCTTAATTTTATGGAGGGTGGAGGGGTGGTTCAATTTTATGGCATGTTGATTTTATAAGCCAGGACCATTGAGTACAACATCCAGGACAAAATTGGAATAGTCAAATTGAAAGATGATAGAAGCTTGGATGAGGGATCCGGTTTCAATCATGCTAAGGGATATGCAGCGATCAGCTGGAAGCGACCAGGCCAAATTCTCTTTCCTCACAAATAAATCACTCAAACTGTGTGTTACTTTTCTGTATCTCTTCTGTTCCTCACCTAATAGTCTTGCATTCAATATCACGAGGGGTGCCAAAACTGGGGTAAACATTGTTATTGATGATTAACCAACGATTTATTTAGCATGAGTTAATGAGTGAGGTGTAAATATTCTCTTTGAAAAGTATTGCGTATTCAGTTTCATCCCTTTTTAAGTTGCTGCTTTGCAGATTTCAAGGAAAGTAGTTTTATATGTTTAGTAATGCCTGCATTTTATGGCCAAAGTGCCAAATATCCATGGTCCAATGGTACCAACACATTTCAGATTTAGAACGTAGTGAAATTGAAGCAAATGTACAATTTTGAGGGGACTCTGTGAAGTGCATTAAGAGGATAATCGAATATTACACAAATGTCCATATTCCTTTCTATTTCAATGTATTCAAGAGACAACAGATGAAAAGAGTAAAATTGGTCTTCAACAGCAGTGTGAATTGACAATTGGTGAATCAGCAGTCCATTTTACACCCACTCATTTGGAAAGGAAAATCAGCCAAGATGTAAAATGGGCTGACAGTCCATTATTAACCATTTTATGCAACTCCAAAGATCAATTCAACAACAAGGATTTGACTAGCTTCTTTTAACATATCAATGGGGCTAACATAAATCTGCAATTCCTGTGATTATTTTTTGGTGTGAGTTTTCTATCTACTCCAGCACAAGGTAGTCGTGGAACTGCGACTGGATTCCTGCAGTCCCAGTCTCTCACTGGAGTGGCACATTTTCATGGTAAACTAGTAATAGAAAGACAAGGGTCCACATCAAACACAGGAACTAACACAGGCCCAAGGCTTTGGTTGTGGACTGAACATCTAAAGACCATTATAAACCTGAAAGCATTTTTCCAAACCTTTATTAAAGTGTAACAATTTACATGTTAAAGGATGTGCAGAACCCTCTATCTTTTTACCTGACAAAACAGAAGAATCACTTGTGTCCTGGAATTCAATTTTCTCATGGATGGTCTTCGCCATTGCTCTTTATGCTTTAGCATTACAGCATTTTAACATTAGCATCCAGTCTCCTAGCTCCCTGTCTAATCAGAAAGAGTGGGCAACTTTATGCTTTCATTTTGACAAAGGAATAATTTCTAATTAAACTTGGATCACAAGGGTTCACCATCACTTGGACTTTTAAGGTCGCAGCAGCCATAGGAATGGAGAGGATACCTGAGCAAAGGCATTGTCTGTTTCCTACTCCCGCTTTGATCCTGTGCAGAGTTTATGGGTTTTAGTGAGGTGACTTCTCCCCAGGAACAGGGAGAAGTGAACAGCCTCTGCAACCAAGCAGGCATGGGAGTGGCTCAGGTTGTTAGCAGCAGGTGAATGGTCTCTCTGACCTGGAAACAGTATACCAAGAGGAACTGGCCCCTCAGGAGAGTGGGAAAAGTAAGTGGCACAAATGTTTCATGCGTCAAGCCCTGCACTCTTAGGTTCCCAGTATTCCTATGCATAACACCGAAGACAACAAAATTTGCAGCTCCAGTCATTCGTCTTCCCACTGGCACCTCGTGGCTGAGCAGTTAATGTTCATGCACACACTCAAATCTATTGTCTTCTTGTACTGATTCCACACAGTCATTCTTCATAAAGACTGTCCTTCCTTCTATCCATACAAACAATGAGGAACATTCACACCTCTCTACTTTCTCTCCTCGCAGAAGCTGTTCGTGCACAACTTTGGTGAGTGGCAAAAACCTGTCATGGAGGAGGTGGGTGTTGTGAGAGTGATTCTTCAGAGCCAGACACCTTATTGACTACGTTCCAGCTGCTTCACTGGGAAAAACTTCTACTGTTAGTGGCGACCACCCATGTGAGTTTCAACCGCCTGAGACACTGTTACTGTTCAGACATGTTGAGAGCACTATCTGCGGCCTTGTATACTATATTAAAGGTTTTGCATCCTTCCAAGTGTATCTCCATTTGTATCACATTGACACTTTGGAGGTCATGCAACTGAGCAGAAATCAAAACATAGAAAATAGGAGCTGGAGTAGGTCATTTAGCCCTTCAGACTTGCTCTATAATTCACTATGATTGTGGCTGATCATCCACCTCAATAGCCTGTTCCCACTTTCTTCCCATATCTTTTGAATCCTTTAGAATCAAGCGCTATATCCAATTTCTTCTTGAAATCATACAATGTTTTGACCTCACTGCTCTCTGTGATCATGAATTCCACTGACTCACCACTTTGTGGATGGTTAAATTTCTCTTCATCTTGGTCCTAAAAGACTTGCCTTGTATCGTTAGACTGTGATCCCAGGTTTTAGACTCCCCTGTCATTGGGAGCATCCTTCCTGTATCTACCCTGTCTAGTCCTCTGAGAATTTTTTAGATTTCTATGATATCTCCCCTCAGTCTTTTGAATTCCAGTGAATATAATCCTAAGATATTTGACCTCTCCTTGTACATCAGCCCTGCTGATAGAAGTGTGAGGTACAAATTGAAAGAAAGAAAGAAAAAAGAATAAATAACTTATATAAAATAGCCTTGGCTGCACTATATGGAACAGATCTGGACTGAGTTTACTGCTTTCAGTGGCATATTTCAGAAATAGACCAGCAAACCGGTCACCACCTTGACCTGCTTGAAGAATAATAGCTTTTCTTTCAGATTGCAAATTTTTTCAATGACTCGTTCCACACTTCCTACCTTTAAATGTGTTGCTTATTGTTGCTAAATTATCCCTGATCATGACCAGTGCTTCCCTCTCCCTGGAACTTTAGACATTACATTAACGATTTTAAACTGTGTTGATGCTGTTGAATTTGGGGTTGACATCAGCCGAGCCCATCTGCTACCTTTTATGTTGCGTTGAAAACATTGTGTAAATGCTGACAAAATTGAATATTGTCAAATGTCTTTCAACCTACTGAAGAAGCAATAGCAATTTTTTTAATCAAAGATAATCTGAATAGTGAACCAATTGCAAAGTGAATGGATAGTTAAAGAAAGTATTAAATAATATAAGGATCTTTAACAACCAAAGGAAATAAAAGCCGTCAAACAATGTTAACACTTTTCTTAAGGTCATTGACAGTGCTGGTCCTTTGTCCTTCTAATATCATCATTAGGCCTCCACCCTACCTCACTTCTACAAGCAATCTCCAGTACCTTCTCTGGTAAATGCTGATGCGAGTTTGCTTCTACCAGAATGTTTTTACCTCATGTGGCAATGTTTATGTTGTCCCCTGATACATGAAAAGACTGGGCGAGGATATCGTGGTGTTGAAGAAACCAACTAATGTTCACTACAATAATAACAATTATTCGCAAACATTACTTTCCTCAGGCATGAGTGTCTCAGCTAATAGTAAACTAAAAATTAACAGCAAAGAAGCATTCTTCTAGTCGAGCATCATGCTTTAAGTGATCCATGAATTAGATGGAGTATGAGATTGTTGGCTCTCAGGTAACATGCACTGATGATATTGTGAAAATTTCTCTTCAAAGTAGGCTGACATACTAACCATAAGATGTAACACGTGGTATTTAAGTTTACATTTCTGATATATTTATAAATGTATTTCATATAACATGTTATTTTATTTGAAAATGCTTTGTACATGTACCATATTTCAAATTATGTTTTGCTTTTTTCTGAAGAGCACTGTCCAAAAGAACCTAACTCCACTTTATGTATTAATTCTTACATGAAATTGATTTTCATTAACATTATTTCACTTAAAGATGCAATTTCCATGACTTTAACTACGATGCCACGTGAGGGATTGTTAATTTCTCCCTGACTGTGACCAATATTTTCCGTGGCCCTCAATCTGATTGCAAACCATACATCCCCCTACTTCATTGCAGCCAGAGCCAGCACTGAAAACAGTACAGATTTCTACTACACCACCCCCAACCCAGCCTTTACCCCCTTCCTCCATGGGCCAGGAAGTCAATCTGCTTGGACTCTGCATTTTATTAGTTAAATGAGACCCTGCCAGTAAGATAAAAAGGGCCTGCATGTTCCTATGCCTTGCCAGGTTTCTCGCCCTTTAGTGGGGTCTCTGTATCCTCCTGTCTATCCACTAATTTCAGAGATAAGCATTATATCTTAATAAATATTAGTCCTGTTTATGCTTCAGTCACAAAATAACAGAATTTAGTCAATTTAGAGATAGCATGACATTTGGACTAAAATACTTGGCAGAGAATTCATTGCCAGGATTTTCCTGATCCATATAAAGTAGTAATACACATCCAATTCAAGCTGTACTGAAATCGTATTTAGTTCAGCCAGCTTAACAGATTGACAAACAATCATCTCTCTGTGACACTCCAATTTTGACACACTGAGGCTTCACTTGCTTCTGATCTGCTCAGTATTCATAAAATGGGAAGAGATGGAAAATGGGCTGGCGATTCCCTATCAATTGTTTTCTAATAGTGTGAAAAGTCTAAATTGTCTTCACAATATATAGTATTCCTTCTCGTACCCTTGCCAACCAGTTCCGCGTTGAACTCCCATGTTTAGGTTGCCTCATAAGATAAATGTCTGAGATTCCTTATTGCTTGGTTTGGCAAAAAAACGTGACATGCGTACAAAAAAAGGAAACCTAATGTTGTACTTGCATCAATTTTTCCAGTAAAATCATCAAGAGGAGAACCAAGCTTAGTTTGTAGCAGTAAGCACATAGTTGTAACACTGAGGTACCCATGTGATGAAACAGTAATGGACACATGCAGATTATATGACACCATTACTGGAACATAACCATTGTTTTAAAGAGCTCCCTTTGTTATTTGCTAAAATTCTGTGCAGTATCTAGTAATATTTGTGGTTCTGTATTATCTTCATGAGGGTGGCATTGCCTCCAAAAGTGTGTCTTTTATGAAGAAGCTATCATATTTTGTTTATGACTTTGCCTTTTCCAAAAGAATCTTTCAAACTTACTGAAATTATTGTACTTGAAAACCACTGTGTAAAATTTTAATGCACTGATTTAAAATTCCTGCCATTTAGTAGAGTAACAATTTTATTTCAGGTGATTCCCAGCACCTTTCGAAAAAGATAAGGAAATTAACTTAAACAGTCTTATGTTAATATTTCCACAGTGTAATTTCAAGGACTTATCTTTGGCGTGTTCAATGATAGAAAGGTAAAGTGCCAGCATTAATAGGAAAACAAAACTGAAGAAAGGCCAACTGCCTGATTAAATTGTTGCCTGTGCGCTGAGGCAGTCAGTCCCAGGCAAATAAAAACAAATTAATTTAATTTGTTCTGATGTAAAGTTGCATTGAAACTAATTTCCTTCTGAAATAAAAGTTAAATAAATTAATGAACAGACAGAGGTCCACTTAGACCTTGCTTCCTGTCAGGACACAAAAACACTGTTGGAAACATGTGCATTTGGGCTATAGAGAATTAGCTGCATGGTCCTAAATCTTCCAGAAAGTGCCTGCCTTTGGCATCTTTGCAGTGATCATCCACTCACCTGGCAATGAATATGAAAAATGATTAAACCTATTTTTTGTTTTTAAGGAAAAGAGGGCTACAACATCTTGGTGTGGACGTAAAGGTAAGCATTTATCATGCAATTTAGGAATATTCAAAACAATAATTTTATCATTGCCTTAAAAGGAAATACTTTTTCCTGAAAGTGTTCACAAATATAGAAATATATTTAAAACATTGTCAAGACTTAAACTGAAATGTGGATATTGGCATATAAACCTATGTGTGTTTGTTAGTGTTAATAACTGTGCTACTTTTATGTTTCTTTGTGAAAGTAGAAGTACCTTGTTACATAAACTTGATATGAACTTTAGATAAGCCATCATCATAATTTATCTTCCCCAAATGGGCTTCTGACAAATACCTTCAGTGCATAACTCCAACAGCATCCCATTAGTAGCGTGGACAGAAAATAGATCAAAATTGTTATGAATTACCATGCCACGACTGGAATGAAGTTTTTTTTTGTTCGTGGCCTATTTCAATGCATTAGTCACTCCCAAAAATTATTTTGAAGGCATACGAAGCTGCATGGCTGGGAATAAATTGTGCTTTTCCAATGTTGATTTAAAACATATTTAAATGCACAAAGTGCTCTTTCATTAGCTCTTAAATTGATTTGTTTTGTTGATTAAGATATCTGTGGCAAGCGAAGCCGGTGCATTCAGTATTATTTTCCTAATCAATTGAAAGATTACCATTATCAATGACAGAACTGCAGACCTGTGGAAGATTTCATATGAGGAACTGACAGCATTAATTAGATGAGGACACCCAGGCATAGAGAAACATAAATTATATGCCTGGGTCACTTCCTATATCAAATTGCACTTTGCTGCTAAATGATAACTTTAAGTAACAGACTTAAAATTTTATTCAGCTGTCTAGGCCCATAAATATTACAAGTAAAGAGAATAAGTTAATCTATGCTAATAATAACTAGAGGCACAACAATTATAGATCTCAGCATTGATTAAGCATGATCAATGATCAGGCTATTAATAATTTATGAGTATTAACCACTCTTTCATTTACTTCATCAGTTTTTTTTGTTGTGTTTGCAAAATTCTTCTCTGAATCATGTTTTTCCTCCTTAATTTTCAAAATTGTTCCTTAGCTAAGGAAGTCGGATTAGTTAAGTATATATTATTCATCTATAATTTCTTAATATAATACATTTTATGAAGATGAAATGCTGATAGTTATGTGAGATTACATCCATCAGTGACCTACAGCACTGACATCATCTTTCTGAAGGTTGCTGGGTCAGGGGAAGGTGACATGTGCCAACTGGGGCATACCTTGGGTGCCTGCATGATAGAAGATTACCACATTAGGGGATGAGCCTCAAATGAGAGGTCTCCCCCAAGAAAAATCAAAGGGGAGTTTTCCAAAGCTGGATTTGCATTTGTCTGAGGAGTAGAAATCCCCTGAATTTGAGACACCAATTCAAAACTCACACATCATCCCAGTCTCTGATGGATTTCTGCAAGGTGGAATTGAAGGCAAACTTGGGGTGTCAGGTAAGGAATGGAGATAATTGAAAAACAATTAGGAAACACTGAACCCTTAATTCTAGATTTCATAGTCATGACATTTGTTTCCTGATCTGGAAGCAATTCACTATGGGCTCTGAGGGCAGTGCATGGTGTTCTTCTCAGTGACATTAACAAGCTAGAGAGGCTTTGATTCGTGAAACTGAAGAATTCTAACTATGGCAAGATAAGAGACTGAATGTTCACTGACTTTCAGCTGCACTCTACCACCTTCTGCAACTCCAACTTCCACCACCGCTGAAGGTAAGGGAGCAGATGCAATACCCCAACCAAAACCACCACCAACTGCAACAAAAGGAGCAACGGCAGTTGCACTGGTTGTCTTCTCCTTAATTATAAGCCTCTCCACTGGGCAGATGAAGATTCAACTAAAAGAAGGCTAAACCCGTAATATAATGTCTACAGGGAGTAGATTGCTACCTTTAAATGACAAAGCAACAGTGTCTCATGAGGTTCATGCTCACATCGCTGGTTGCCACTGAAACCTGCAGCCTCCTGAGACAAGGTATCTTTCTCAGTGGTGTAGCTGGGAGGTGGTCAATAAGGTCACTGGCTCTGGAGAATTGTTCTCATATCATCCACACCCACCTGTACGTTTTTTGCCACTCCCCAAGGTTCAGTGCTTCGTGAAGCTAAAAACATTGTTGTTCTAAGGAGTGCTATGAATGGAAGTGCTGGGAAAGTCAGAGTGTGTGGCTTGACCCATGGAACTGTTGTGCTACTCATCTGCCCTGCTGACTGTTTCCAGGTCAGAGAGACCAACTCCTGCTGCTAACATGCTTGATCTCAAAAGGAGCTGGGAATAATTTTGGATATTGGTGCCTTGGCTGGAAGAGACTTTGTTGGTGGCAGTGGGGGGATAGAGATGGTGGGGGAAATGGGAGTAAAGATTTCAATGTTAAAGGTTAAGTATTAACAGTTAAATGGAGTAGTGAAAGAACTTGTGGGAGAAGCAGATAAAGGGTTAAAACATACCTTTACTTTGTGTAAGGAAGCCAGGTCATGCTGATGTTAGAGCAAAATGGAACTGGGACATGAGTGGGTAGGGTCTCAGATAGGTTCTCTCCTACCCTCTCTTGTCTGTGTTATATTTCATAATACTTGTTCATGTTCATTTTTCTGAGTGTAGACCTGTGACTGCTAGAGTTAGAGGAAGTAATAGAACAAGCTTTACTTCTAATAATAGGGCAAAAAAAAATTATGTATACATTTTTAAAAATGTTAGCAATATTAACATGCTTGTGTTGAATTGTTAAGACATCTTTTCTCCTCATTTCAAACAGTACTTCTCAGGAAACTCCTTTAAAGTACTTTAAATAATATAATTAGCATAGACAATTGAAACGTCCTGCCTCATAAAGATTAGATTACAAAAATACATAATTGAATTTGGAAAAAGAATGTAGCAATTATATCAAAATTTTAATATATATGAAACTTGTTAGCATTCACAAATTATCAATAGCTTCCTGAAACTGGAGAAAATTACAATGAGGCTATGAAAGTGGGTAAAAGGCATTAAAGAGTTTTGATAATCACAAAATATGTACTTACAGCAAGTAGATGTGAACAAGTAATGGTTTGATTGCATACTATAATCATGTGTATAAATTTGGACATGATTGGATAATATAGTCATGTGTGCTAACATGGAATGTTAAGCCACTGAACACTGTTGGATAGCCATAAGAGTGTGTAAATGTCTTTTATTGGAAAACTGTTATCTGTAAAAATAATGTAAGATTTATTGTTTTGTAGCAAATCATGGAGTTTTGCACCATCTTTGATAACTATACCTCCCATACATCCATGAATAAATGATTAGACAAAGAAACCTAAGTTCTGTTTTGGTCTTTGAGGAACAAAAACATTGAAAATTTGCCCTTTCAGACTAATTTTGTCCACTTAACTGTAGAATTTTCCTAGCATTTTCTCCTAGTATTGTAATTTCATGAATTTTCATATAGTCTGCCACAATATATAGCATTATAAACATATTGCTTATTAAGAGAAGTTCACTTGACTAATTTTAAACCTAAATGTAAGGAACCAATTCTGTATCTGGCCATACCATACTTCATCTGAGATTGCTTCGTGAAGGCACAAAAGGTCCACTCCTGATTCTACTTCCCTTGCTTTTATACCTAGACCCTACACTCTGGTATTCCTTAAATCTTTTGGACTTGATATTTCCTTTTTTAAAATATATCTCTTGAACAGATTTTGATTACTTGATCCAATATTTCTTTATATGACTTGCCATTAAATTTTGCCTGAGTACTGTCCTGTGAAGTGGATTGGAACATTTTAAGATCATGAACATAGGAATATAGGGATGGGAGTAGGCTGTTCAGCCCTTCAACTCTGCTCTACCTTACAATGGGATCATTTGCTCATCTGTGGCCTAACACTATATATTTGCTTTTGGCCTATATCTCCTAAAACCTTTGCATAACAAAAATGTATCTGTCTCAGATTAAAAATGAACAATTGATTCAGCACCCACTGCTTTTGTGGAAGAAAGTTCCAAACATCTATTACCCTTTGTGTGTAGAAGGCACCACACAGATGCAACTTGTTGATGTCGCATGTTGGGAAGTTTGGATGAAGACCAAATGAAAATGGTATGAAAAAAGAAGCAGAAATAACACAAAGAGAAGAAGAGGCGACATCAAAGGATTTCACGACATAGCAGGTATTATTTGTGTTCTGTAAGTATGGGTAATTAAGTTCAGCGTAAATCAAATTACACATGTTTGTGCTGAAAAGCTGAATAAAAGATTTTGAAAATAATCTAATATTCATAATCTGTCCATATATGTTAATATTACCATTAGGTTAATTGTGGGATTCTTTCAGACAGCCGACTCTCTAGCTTTCAATTTTTTTATATTATTCTGTACTCCTTAGGTACAAAAACAACATTGTTGAATCAAGAAAGCACTGTTGTTAAAAAAATCTAATACTTCATTAGTTTATAAAGCTATAAAGACATTTTAGCAGCATCTGTTTGGTATATTTAATTTTAATGACTTCCACAACAAAATCTTTCATCATTTCTAAATGAATAAAGAGAACATGAGTTGTTAGAAAATGACACAGAGATGTATACAACATATGGAACTTTTAGGATTAAGCTTATTCAGAAATTACACTGAAAATTGGGATGATAGCCAATTAAACCCAAATTTCCTGCTGATTTGCTTGTTGTTAGATGTACCTGAGTACAATGAAAAAGTTTTGTTTTGCGAGCAATACAGGCAGGTCATAACATACAAAGATAACAAGGTGTAGAGCTGGATGAACACAGCAGGCCGAGCAGCATCAGAGGAGCAGGAAAGCTGAAGTTTCGGGCCTAGACCCTTCCTGCTCCTCTGATGCTGCTTGGCCTGCTGTGTTCATCCAGCTCTACACCTTGTTATCTCAGATTCTCCAGCATCTGCAGTTCCTACTATCTCATAACATACAACGACATACAGATCATAGACAGAGTAAGGCGTACAGGGTTACGGCTGTACAGGAGGTGCACAACAGAGACATTAACATTAGATTTGAAATTAGAGAGGTACATTCAGCAGTCTAATAACAGCAGGGAAGAAGCTGTTCTTGAACTTTATGGTATAGTGTTTAAGCTGAACTCATTTGTCTACATGAAGTTAAAGACAGGCATAAATCAAGCACAAATACATGTGTTACTTTAAGGGGGAAAATATTGTGTCATGGCACCTCAGTCTCAGAGCCTTTGTTATTCCTTTTCCTCTTTAATCATGAGGCAAAACAGCTGTCTGCCCATTTGGACAACCACTTAGTCCTCAGTAACTTGGAAGATCGGGGTAAATTGATTCACATAAAGACTTTACTAGCTTTTCTTTCCAAACCTGAAAGCATTTACAGCAAAGGGAACCTGACTATTGCAAGTCATGGTGTACAACATCCTAACACATATGAAGTCAAATGATAACTACAGCCTTTGGTGCATATTTCATCCTTTAAAAAGCATTTTAATCCATGAGATTCTCAGATTTAATATCAGAAAACAGAAGTTAAAATTTGATTGTTCTATATTTTACCACTGTTGTGTCATATTTCACAATGTATTCATCAGGAAGACATCCAAGACCCATGAAAAGATCTTTGTACATTTTTAGTAGTCAATGCCTTGGTGCCCTGCAAAAGACTACAAATCTCTACTGGTATTTGTTGGGTCACTAGTCCAAGATTTAGACTGTCTACAATTGAGATAAGTAGATTTTGTTTAATGTCTACCCTCTTGAACATTCGATCTTCACTCTTCTCATTGCGTTGGGCCATCAGCTTCATTTGTCCTCATGGGATGTGTGTTATTTCATCGTATAGCCTCAGCCTTACCTTCATTGACTTGATATTTTTGGGTCACAAACTTGAACCACTTCACATCGGTCTGTGAAACTCATAATGTTCTACATGGCCCCTAGTCTACCTGGCACTTCATGTTCATTTGATGCTTTCCTTTTGAAGTTGTCATGTTGAGAGTCAAATGATCGATCACCTTTAGAATGGATTGTGTGGAGTTTTCATCAGAAACATTGTTTACCATCTCTTCAAATGCCATGTTTTATAGCCTTGCTTCATTCCAGCAAAACACTTGCTTTCAATTTGGCTTCTTGCAGTTAAAGTGCTTTTTTTCCACATGCTGGACGTGCTTAATTTCTTTTTATTTGTTATCCTCTGCTACTTTTACATCCTATATTCCAGCTTTAATCGTTTTTGCTGTTCCTTCGAGAAAATTTCTATTTTTGTTTTTTTTTGCTTTATATTGTTCTTGTTTAGCCCAGAAAGTCTCTCATCATGTCACAAAACCTTGTCAGTTTTCCCTTTAATATCCATTAACTAATGATTGATAACCTCAGAGCTTCTGCACATGTCAACAGCTTTCTCAGAAGTAAATCTCTCCTCTCCCAACACATGTGTTCTTACAACGGGATCCCTTATTCCAACAACAATCCTAAATTTGATGAAATCACCTTTCAGTTATCTGAACTTGTAAGGCTTAGCTAGGTATTTTAGTGTGGTTACATTCTCCCACTCTTGCTGAGGTGTAATGTTAATCATGTGCTGTTCAGAAGTAACATGAGAGGGCTTAACAGGGGTTGACCACAAATCATGCAGTGATGTCCTGGAACCAAGATGATTAACCGCTTGATTAAACTCCAAAACCCTCTTCCTTTGTCCAACAAATGATTATAATCAGTTGAGTGTTTACCCCAATTTTCATTCGCTGCAGTTTTCCTAGGGTTCCTTGATTATACTCCATCAAATATGACTTGATATTAAAGGCATTCTTCACTTCTGGAGTTCAGCTCTTTTGTTCATGTGTGGACTAAAACTGTAATGAGGACAGGAACTGACTGGTCCTGGCAGAACCCAAAATGAGAGTCAGTGACCAGGTTATTTCTGAGCAAGTGCCACTTGTTAGAATTGTTGAGAACCCATTCAATCACTTTGCTCATAATTAAGAATAGAATGATACAGAGTAGTAATTGGGTAGGATTTCTTCTGCTTTTTGTGGACAGTATGTAGCTAGAAAAATTTCCAGGTAAGTCCCGTGTTATAGCTGTCCTGGAATTACTTGGCTGGTGATGCATCTAGTTCCTGAGCATACATCTGCTGTCGTGGCCCATTGGCTTTTCAGTCAACAAAGCCTTCACCATTTCTTGACATCACGTGGAATGAATTGTTTTGGCTGAAGACTGAGACAAATGCTTCAGCCTTGTCTTTTTCACTGGTGTGATGGGCTGCCCCATCAATAAAGATGTGGATATTTGCGGAGTTCCCTCCTCCTCCTTTTACTCGATTTCAAGGTGAGAGGGGAAAAGTTTAAGCGAGATATGCATGGAAAGTTCTTTTTGCAGAGGGTGGTGGATGCCTGGAAAGAGTTGCCAGCGGAGGGGGTAGAGGCAGGCATGATAGCGTCATTTAAGATGTATTTGGACAGATACATGAATGGGCAGGGAGCAGGAGGATACAGATCCTTGGAAAATAGGTGACAGGTTTAGATAGAGGATCTGGATCAGCGGAGGCTTGGAGGGCCGAAGGGCCTGTTCCTGTGCTGTAATTTTGTCTGTTCTTTGTTCTTTGTACTCTGTTGTTTAATTATGCTTTATCATTCCTGTGGTGGGATTGCAAAACTTAGATTTGGCCCATTGTTGTCAGATGGCTTTGCCTTGTTGCTTAGGCCTATTTTTGCTATTTGATGTGGAAGTAATCCTGCCATATCATTTCACAAGGTTGACTCACAGAGTGATAGAGATGTACAGCACAGAAATGGACCCTCCGGTCCAATTTGTCCATGCTAAGCAGGTACCCTAAATTAATCTAGTCCCATTTGCCAGCATTTAGCCCATATCCGTCCAAACCCTTTCTATTCATATATCCATATAGATGCCCTTTAAATGTTGTAATTGTACCAGCCTTCACCACTTTCATTGGCAGTTCATGCCATACATGTACCACCCTCTGCATGAAAAAGCTACCCCTTTATTCCTTCTAATTCTTTCCCTTCTCACATTAAACTTATCGCCTGTAGTTTTGGACTCGCCCACCTGGAGAAAAGATCTTTGCAATTCACCCTATCCATGCCCCTCATGATCTTATAAACTTGTATAAGATCACCCCTCAGCCTCTGACACTGCAGAGAAAAAAGCCGCAGCCTATTCAGCCTCTCCCTTTAGCTCAAGCACTCCAACCCTGGCAACATCCTTGTAAATCTTTTCTGAACCCTTTCAAGTTTAATAACATCTTTCTTGTAGCAGGGAGACCAGAATTGAATGCAGTATTCCAAAAGTGGCCTAACCAATGTCCTGTACAGCCGTATTGTGGCTCAGTGGTTAGCACTGCTGCCTCACAGTGCCAGTAGCCCAGGTTCAATTCCACCCTTAGGCTGTGTGGAGTCTGTGTGGAGTTTGCACATTCTCCTCGTGTCTATGTGGATTTCTTCTAGGAGCTCCTGTTTCCACCCACAGTCCAAAGCTGTGCAGGTAAGGTGAATTGGCCATGCAAAATTGCCCATAGTGTTCAGGGGTGTGTAGATTAGGTGGGTTATAGGGGGCTGGGTCTGGGTTGGATGCTCTGACAGCTGGTGTGGACTTGTTGGGCTGAAGGGCCTGTTTCCACACTGTAGGGATTCTATAACATGACCTCCCAACTCCTAATCTCAATACAGTGACCAATAAAGGCATGCATACCAAATGCTTTCTTCACTGTTCTATCTACCTGGAACTCCACTTTCAAGGAACTATGAATCAGTACTCCAAGGTCCTTTGTTTGGTAACACTCCTCAGTTCACAGTTTTAGGTGTGCCAGGCATTGATTGTGGCATGCCCTTCTATATTCTTCATTGAACCATGCAGTCACTTTTGGTAATGGGAATTAAGGGTTATGTAGGGCCATGAGGTTACAAATCATATTGAATACAGTTCTGCTGCTGCTCTTGGCCAATGTGCCTGTTGGATGTGTACCTCAAGTTGCATAATCTGTTCAAAATCATTCACATTTAGCTTGGTGGCACTCCAAACAACATAATGGAGGGTTTCCGCAGTGTGAAGATAGGTCTCCATAAGGACTGTATGGTTGTCATTCTTACCACTATTGTCAGATGGATACATCCACAGGAGATAAATGGATGAGGACAAGGTCTCACCACCTGCAGCAGTCCTTTAGGACCCAGCTATCCCAGTTAATAGTGGTATTACGGAGTCACTCTTTATGATGGACATTGAAGCCCCCCACTAATAATACATTCTGTGGCTTTGGACTTTTTACCTGTGAGAGAACTGATTCATCAGCGAAGGGATTGGAATAGTAGATGGTCGTCAACAGGATGCCTCCTTGGATATTTAATCTAACGACACTTCACATGGTCTGGTGTCAATGTTGTACCCTCTTAGGGCAATTCCTCCCAATAATAGACCATGAAGCTGCCTCAAACAGGGGACAGAACATACCCAGGGATGGTGATGCTGAAGTCTGGAACATTTTCTGCAAGATATGACTCTGTGAGTAAGAGTCTGTCAGGGTTGACTAGTCAGTGGGATAGCTCTTCCAATTGAGCAGAAGGACTGTGTGGCTGAGGCAACGGCCTAGTGGTATTATCACTGAGCTGTTAGTCCAGAGACACAGGTAATGTTCTAGGGACCTGGGCTTGAATCCCACTGTGGCAATTAAAAAGAGTCTGGAATTTTGGGATGCAGTTGGGGGAGGGGTGATTTTGAAGCTTGTGACTCTTTTGACTCTTTTGACTCTTAACTGCCCTTTCAGCAATAAATGCTGGTCTAGCTAGAGATGCCCTCATGAATGAATAATAAATAAAAACCCATTATTGTTGGTAAGGAGGATTTTGCAGGGCTTGTTATCTCCAACTGTTTTGATTGTTGCCAGCTAGTTTGTGCAGATTCATTCCTTCATTTATGCTTCACAGCGGTTAGATACTGCTCAGTGACATTCTAGGCCATTTCAGAGACCAGTTAGGAGTCAACCCTATTGGTGTGGGTGAGCTGTCTCATGTAGACCAGACCAGGTAAACACCACAAATTTTCTCAAGCTTTTAATCAGCTAGATGGATTTTTACAAAATGGCTTAGTGGTCACCATTCAAATAACTTTTAAATTCCAGGTTTATTATTTTAATTCAAATATCACAATCTGCTACGGCAGGACCTGTACTGAAGTCCCCAGAAAATTAGCTCAGGCCTCTGGATTACTAACTAAATGACCTCAACAATAAGTCTCTTCTTGCCCTCCCCATGCCCCATTGTTCAAAGTCATTGCATTCCAGCTGCTGATTTTGTTGAAAGATTATTAGTTATCATTATGTAACTTAAGTGTAATCATTTATTTTTTTCTCATAAATAAAAATATGCTTGAATCTTACATTCAAATTAATTATATAATTCTTTGTTCTTTTAAATTTGACACCATTGAAAATAATTTGTATCCAAAATAACTACTTAAATAACTTCTATTTCTAAAACACAAAGATGATTTGCTTTTTCAAAAGATGAATTTCAATATGTCAAATAGAAATTTTGCCACATTAAAATCAGGTATAAATTGTTTTATTTTAGTTTAATCTTTGTCAGTTGTCTGCAGTGTCTCAAAAATTGGAAATAGGCCACTCAAGAGATGTCACTTTCAGAGACAAAAATATTTACCTAAGATATTTTTTTGCTTCGCTTTACTTCATTAATTCTGAGTCATTATCCAAACCTGGTTGTTCACTATTTCTAAGAGAAGAATTGATTAAAACTTTAGCAAAATATTTACTGTAGAGTCAGATTGCTATTCTCAAGTGACATAAGTATGATCTCATTTTATACACGGATATGTACTTATAATTTACTAAATTGAGTTGATGTAATTGCAGTCATTAATCAAGAAAACAGTTCAGCTAGTCATTCAGTTCACTGTGGTATTAAAAACCTTCTCTAATGTGTCCATCATTTCATTCTCATCACAAATGTGAAAACAAATACAAATATGAATTTAATACTGTGTAGCTTGTAATTATTTAAGTGACACATGACATTTCAGTAGTAAAGCAGGACAATAAATTGTCTAGCATTTCCTAGGAGGTTTCAGGAGTGCAAGTGTAGAGTTACACTTTTGCTTCTGAGAAAATTTGCATGTAATTGACTTGGATGAGTTTTATGGTGCATTTCCGATCCGGTTCAGATTAAAAATTACCCTTTTACCTTTTGATATCTTATGCACTGGACATTCCGGGAGAGGGGTCTTCTATTACAAATCTGTTTAGGAATCCATGAATCCAGTAGCAAAGAAAATCCTTGTAGAAACTGTGCCCCATTTTGCAGCAATGTTTTCCAATTTCAATATCCATCAGCACAACCAGATGTCTTGCCAGCTCCTGAGAAAGGGTAAGCATGTAAGCAAAGTGTGAGATTCGGGTGCCATGTGGGTGAGACTGCCAGGTGTGGACAATAGTAGGTGGTTAAGGCTGCTAGTATCCCAAGTGGTAGGCTGCCACAAGGTTAAAATGCCAAGGTGTCAGGTAAGTGAATGAGTGATTAGGGTAGGTCAAGAGTGTTGAATAAGACAGTGGAGAGAATGTGTCACGTCTGATGAGTGGGCGGGGTTGTTGAAGAGGTGGGAACCTGATAGTCACAGCCTCCGGGGTGGAGTGTTCATTCAGGTTGGGAGTTGTCGTGCCCAGCTAGTATGGAAAGGGGGAGAAAGGCTGGATTAGGGTCTGATCTAGGGTGATGGTTCTGTCAGGTGGGATTGTGTCAGCTCTGGGTGGGAATCAGACCAGTAAGTGGTTGGGCTTGGGGCCTGGTGTTAGGGTCAGTCTGATGATAGGGGTGAGGGAGAGTATTGGATCCAGCAGAGTTGGTTCCAAAGGTGTGGAGTCAAGTCATGACAGGGAGGCAATGGGCCGGAGGTGGTTGTCAGGGGTCTGGGAGGTAGGAGGCCACTGTTAGGAGGGAGATGTAGTTGGACAATGGGGTCATGGGGACTCAGTGGTGAGTTGGGGAGGAATCTGTATAACAGTTACCCAGGCATTGGAGATTCTGCATCATCCCAATATGCAACAACAGTCTACACTGTTCCAACCACTTCCCAGCCATCGGATTATCTAAGTAATTATGGTGTGTGATTCTTCTTAATTGTTTGCACTGTTTTTGAGATAACATTTGCCCAAAGCCCTTTTCTATTTAATTACATTAATTTGGCCTAAAAGACCAACTCACATGAGCTTCCTGCATTGGTGAATAATACAGAAGTGTAGGTTTACAACCAAAGTTCTAGGTGCAACACAACAGCAGATATCTATCATTTTCTTTACAAGATATCTTTTAAAAAGGCTCACACGATATTGAACAAAAGTATTTTCAGATTCAATGAATCTGCACAGTAAATGTTGGGAGAAATGCATTTGTAAGGATATTATACACTATGACTTGCCATAGTTATGTGACCTCTGTTGTATGCTTTAGGTAGAGAAACTGTTAGATCCTGCGCATATCACTTCAATGTGAACAGCTATGAATGGCAATGAATGGCAGTAGACAATGTAATAATTATTAAGTGGAGGCGGTTCCAAAAAAATCCCCAATTTCAAAAATGAGGGACCTTAGCATCTGCGTGCAAAGACAAGGACTTGCATCCATCTTCAATGCGTCTAATGTGAACAGCTAAATTTGTAGATATTGAGAGCTTGAAGACAGCCAGAAAGTTTCTATAAAAAGAGGAAGGATAATTTGAACTGCAGAAGATTGCATTGAATTTGGCTGCTTTGGAGATGAAAAGTGATATGAGACATAACTGGAACATTTTCAATCTCAGTGACTGCTGCATTTCTCCAGAATTTTCTGTTTTTAGTTTAGATCTCCAGTATCTGATGTATTCTACATTTATCTGAGGGCAAAATTATGAGATAGCCACAGAGTTGAACAGTAAACCTGAACAAATAAGAGTATAAGGAGATGCTGGTGCTGGAACAGTGCTAATGTTACCGGATTACCAGTAAGTGTGAGACCTGAACTAGTGCTGCTGCCTCACAGCGCCAGGGGACCTTGGGCAACTGGAGTTTGCACGTTCTCCCCATGTCTGCGTGGGTTTCCTCTGGATGCCCCGGTTTCCCCCCACAGTCCAATGATTAGGTGGATTGACCTTGCTAAATTGCCGATGGTGTTCAGGGATGTGTAGATTAGGTGGGTTATAGGGGGATGGGTCTGGGTGGGATGCTCTGAGGGTCGGTGTGGATTTGGTAGGCCAAAGGGCCAGTTTCCACACTGTAGGGATTCTATGATGATTCTATTATGATTCTAACATCTTAACAGACAGGGGTGCAAGCCCCACCATAGCATCTGGTGCAATTTAAGTTCAACTCATAAATATGGAAAATCTGTTCTAACAGTAACTATGGAATCACCTGTGAATATTTGTAAAATCCTATCTGGATCACTAACACTCCTTTTAGTGAACTACATGTGGCCTCAGACCTGCAGCAATATGGTTGACTTTTTAATGCACCGAAACCCACGTAGCAAGAAGTTACATCAAACCACTAAGAAATCCAAAGAAAGGGATGAAACCAGACAGAACACTCAGCATTGACCTAGCACCCTATTAACTGAATTAACCTGACAAAGGCCTCTTTAGGAACATGTGCTGGAACTGACAGAGCTGTCCACAGGGTAGTCAGAACAGCTTGACATATTTATGCTTATGGAACAATACCCTATAGACAATACTCCAGATACCATCATCATCGTCCCTGGATATGTCCCTGTCCCATTAGCAGGGGTGACCTCCACCCCACCACCCAAACTGGTGATACAGTGGTATAGAGTAAGGAGAATGATGCCTCGTGAGTCCTCAACATTGATTCTGGTTCACACAAAATCTCATGGCTTCAGGTCAAACATAGGGAAGGAAGCCGCCTCCTGATTACTTCATACTATCCTAAGCTAATTAATTAGTACTCCTCCTTGCTGAATTGAAGGAAGCAAAAAGCATAATGTGGGAAACTTCAATGTCTATCATGAAGAGCCACTCAGCAGCATCATGACTGATTGAGCTGGCTGAGTCCTGAAGTACATAGCTGATGGACTGGATCTGCGGCAGGTGGTGAGGGAACCAAGAAGAGGGGAAAACTGACAACCTCATTCTCACCTCAATCTAACTGTTGCAGTATAAGTCCTACATTGGTTTGACTTTCCAAAGTGCAACACCTCACACTTATTTGTATTGAATTGCATTTGCCAATTTTCAGACCTTCAACATCTGATCAAGTACCCTCTGTAATTTTTGATATCCTTCTTCACTATCAATGATACCTCCTAATTTTGTATTGTCCTCAAACTTACTAATCATGCCTTGCACATTCACATCCAGGTCATTTATGGAAATATCAAATAACAAATGTCCCAGCACCGACCCCTGTGCCACACCACTAGTCACAGGCCTCCAGTCCGAGAAACAACCTTGAACCACCACCCTCTGCTTCCTACCATCAAGCCAATTTTGAATACAGTTAGCTAGCTCTACCTGGATCCCATGCAACCTAACATTCATGACTAGCCTGCTGTGTATTGAGTGATGCCACCACAATGCAAATGGGACCGACTTCCAATAGACCTAGCATTGCACAAATGGGCATCCGTGAGCTGCTATGGGGCATCAACCGTATATGTATTCAGTCACAATCTGTAAACATATGGACCGGCATATCCCCCGTTCAATCAACACCATCAAACTGGGCGACCAACCAAGGTCCAATGAATGGCAGTAGACAATGTAATAATTATTAAGTGGAGGCGGTTCCAAAAAAATCCCCAATTTCAAAAGTGAGGGACCTTAGCATCTGCGTGCAAAGACAAGGATTTGCATCCATCTTCAGCCAGAAGTGCCAAATGGAGGATCCATCTTGCCTCCTCCTAAGGTCCCAGCATCACAAATGCCAGCCTTCAGCCAACTTAATTCACTCCACTTTGTGTCAGAAAATGGCTAATAGAACCGGTTACTGGAAAGTCTCTGGGCCTTGACAACGTTCTGGCAACAATACTGAAGACTAACTACAGCTCTAGCCTCACTGCTCTAGAACAGTTAATACACTAGCGTTCATCCAACAATGCAGAAAATTTCCTAGGTTTGTCCTGTTCACAAAAAACAGGGCAAATCCAACCCAGCTAACTACCACTCCATCAATCTACTGTCAATCAGAGTAATTGAGGATGGTGTTGACAGTACTATCAGGCAGCACTTATTCAACAACTGCCTGCTCAGTTTCAGTTCAGCCATGCCCACTTAGCTCCTGACCTCATTACAGCCTTGGTCCAAATATGAACAAAAAACTAAACACATGAGGAATAGTGAGAATAACTGCCCTTCACATCAAGTCATCATTTTACTGAGTATAACAAAAAGAAGCTCTTGCAAAACTGAAGTCAGTAGGATGTAAGAAGAAATTTCTCATAACTAGCATGAGAAAGGATGGTTCTGGTTGCCGGAGGTGAAACATCTCAACTCCAGGATATCGCTACACGAGTTCTTCACTGTAATATTCTGGAATCAACCATCTTCAGCTTTTTCATCAATGAACTTTCTCCCTTTTTAAGGTCAGAACTGGGTTCACTGATGATTGTGCAATATTGAGCACCAATCATGACTGTTCAGCTATGAAAGCAGACTACATCCATATGCAGAAAGTCCAGCACAACATCAGTGCAAGACAATCACATCTCAAACAAAAGAGAATCTACCCATGTCTCCTTGATACTCAATGTCATTATTATTACTGAATCCCATACTGTCAAAATTCTGGAGGCTATCATTGACTAGAAATGGACTGGATCAGGCAAACAAATTTGGTGAGTAGGTCAGAAGCTAGGAATTCTCTTGTAAGTAACTGACACCATGTCTTTGCAATGACCACATACCATCACAAGTTACATGCTAGGAGTGTGATGGAATTCTCTCCACTTGCCTGGATGGATGCAGATCCAACAACACTTATAATGTCAATCCAGGACAAAGCAGCCTGCTGATTGGCACCCCATCCACCACCTTCAGCATTCATTCACTTTGCCAGTAACACATAGTGGCAGGAGTGTGTGTGCCACCTATTAACTCTACCATCTACAAAGACTAGGGCAATGAAGCCTTAGGAATATCACCTGAAAATTCTGTTCCGAGCCAACCATTGAAAACAATATCACCATTTCCTCACTGTTGCTGAATCAAATGCCTGGAACTCTGTCCCTAACAGTTCTGTTGGTGTGCCCACACCCCAAGGACAGCAGGCCTCCACAACCTTCTCAAGATTGATAAGTGATGGGCAATAAATGCTGACTTAGTCAGCAATGTATACATCTCATGAATAAATCAAAGTAAATAAAGGATCTTGTTTTTAATCAGAAGAATTAATTAAATGTTATTATACAAGGTCAGACATCATGTTAACTTATAAGTCAGATAGTTAACTCATTTTGCAAAATTTATTGAGAACTCTCTTACAGATGAATCAAAGGAGGTTCACTATGATTTTGAAATGACAGTAAATTAATTAGAACCTTTATGGCTTAATGCTAAGTAAAAGGTCAACTGTTAAATTTCTGTATGTGATTCTAAGGAAAAGATCATGGAAATTGTAAACCATTTGTAATCATACAGAATGACAGAATATGGTGCTACCTAGTGTGCTTCTTATAGTTGACTATTACATTTTCACAATGGCTTCAGTTGAAACTAGAAAATATTCTTTGTGTAGTAATATCATCAATTAATGTATAATTTTCTAAAATTGTGCAGCAGTATCCATTTCCTAAATGACCAGAAACAAAGTTGGTTGTTCTAGATTATGACAGACTGAATCTATTGCATATCCCTCTTGAATAAGAAGCATACATTTACACAATTATTATTGAACTCAAAGTGAACTCACCTAAGACAACAATTGTGACTGTTTATATAAAGATGAATATATGAAGATGAATAATATACAAAATAGGTCTCACATATAAGCACATACACATTTTTACTCACGTAGTTACATAGGATAATTAATGTAAGTTTTTTTTCCTAACCAACCTGTTCAGAGCTGCTATTACACACCTCTGGAGCAGGTAGGACTTGAAAGTTATATATCAGTTTCATAGATTCATAGAATCCCTACAGTGTGGAAACAGGCCCTTCAGCCCAATAAGTCCACACTGCTACTCAAAGCATCCCACCCAGACCCATCCCTCTTATAATTTACTTAATCCACACATCCCTGAACACTATGGGCAATTTAGCACGGCCAGTCCACATAACCTGCACATCTTTGGACTGTGGGAGGAAGCTGGAGCACCTGGAGGAAACCCATGCAGACACAGGGAGAATGTGTAAACTTCACACAGACAGTCGCCCGAGGGTGGAATCAAACTCAGGTCCGTGGCACTGTGAGGCAGCAGTGCTAACCTCTGAGCCACCGTGCCGACCCATTTCACCTGGTGACATGTTAGATTATATTAATACAAATTAGTATGTGCTTAGCAACATAAACTGAATTTTTACTCACTGAAACAGTATTACTGATTTTGATTTTAATTTGCAAACTTTTAATGCATTGTTATGACGTACCAAAATCCGCCATTGTAATACTTATTTTTAAAACATTAAGAAAACAATATTTTACCAATCCATTAAGCTTTCATACACTCAACAGAAATTGCTAGGTTTACACAAGGACTGCAATGTGTAATCTGTAAACTTATGTACTAACAATTACAATAGAATTATTTTATGCCATGTAAATGGCTTACTGAATAACAGTATTGCTACAGGTCACAGATCTGTTCCAGATTTAATCCCTGGTTATTGCTGAATGAGTTGGTTACAGAGAGGCACAGCAGCTAGCTTCAGTGAGGCATGATTTGCTGGAACGGGGATCAGAGGAAATACTAGGGCTTGCTAGTGCCAGGCTGACAGACATTGGTGAAGGGACAAGAGATTGTGTGCCTGGGGTAAACAGGTTGTTAAGGAAGAGGAACTGGTGTGCAGAGGAGATGTTGCTGGTGCTCTCCAGTGGATCCAGAGGTCCTCATTAAAGAGTTACATCTATCTAGCTCATTACCAGCTGACACAGTAAAAGTATAGGCCTTTCTTGCCACTGGTTAAATCTCAGTGGCTGCAGGATGAGGCCCTCAAGTGACGATTAATTGTCCCATTGGTGGTTGAGTGATCCAATGGCTCCTCCCAGTCCTGATAAATTACAGAAGTGACGGAGATGGGGGCGCAGTGGGTAAATAAGCTGCAGGCTTGGTGTCTATGCTTTTTCATGGCAATCCAACCTGCCAAGCTGTCACCAGGGGTCTATAAAATCCAACTCATTGTGAATTTGTTCCTCAAGTTATGTTTCATTTATCATTTCACTATACGTTGAAATTCTCAGGACAGTCCTTCAACATGAGAAATACCATCTCTATGAAAAGTATTTTGGGAGTTTCTTATAAAAAGTGCTTTTCTTTTTCAAAGGGCATGTGACTTGGTTCTTTAAACTTTATTATGTGTAAGTAATTTGTCATCTGTTCTTCTTATTCTTTCTTGAATCTTTTTGAAGATATGCCTTTCTTAAATACTGGTTAATCTCTAAGACAATTGCATGCAGAGAATCAAGATCAAGCTGAGCTTTGAGGTGAAGCAGATGGGGAGTAACTTGGGCATGCACGTGTAAACTAAAGCCTGGTTTTAAGGCCATGCATTCATTTTTAATGTTTTTCTAATCATTATAAATTGCTTAGTGCGCACATACAATAGAAACTGTCAGAAACAACTAGGCACAATCTAATTGTGATGGTGTGCAGTTCCCTCATAGAGAAACCACAGATCACTTCAGTTTCTAATATGAATGTAGTCACAAGGGGAAAATGGGAAGTGTGCACAGGAGCAATCTTTTTACAATAATATATACCATAGTTATTGTTGATGTCCAAAATTGACAACGATTTTAAAAGTATGCAAGTACATTATACAATGTTTGCATCTTTGGCTTGGACTCTGAAGCTTGACTTATGGACACTGACATTCTTATTAGTTAAGGGAAGACATAGAGCTTGTTGTGTTTCTATAAATCTCACAAAAGTAGTGCATATCAAACAAATGAATAATTTACTTTTATTATATAGGCAAAAGCTGTAAACCATATTCTTTGCCAGTTTCTACAATGAGAAGCAAAATTAATGACTAGTTCCTTTTACTATCAGTGATGTTGTTAAATGAGAACTGTAAACCAGGGTACTTGGAGAAATTCTAATTCAAATTGGGAGTAGCTGCATTGCTGTCAAAGCCTATGCATGTATTGTTTCACTCAACTCATCATCAATTCGTCAATGAAATGAAGCTTGAATCCACAATTTCACAAAGGTGAGTGTGAAACTAAGCCTAATGTAACTTTGAAACTTTGCTCAAAAAATGTACATAGTTTTCACTATTGCACTTTTTATAATGCTATACGTATTATGGTAGTCTATTTGGAGCTGAAATTATGTCCCACCATTTGTTGTGTCCAGTTCTCTCATGGAGAGACGATTAATCATTCCAGTTTCCAAGATAAACATACACTAATTGGATAACAGAAAATGTACATGAGCAGTATTTTTGAAGAATCCATAATAAATGTAGGTGATAGACAAATTTCAACACAATAGGAAAAGTGCACAAATGAGATCCAAAGAAGAATGATATAGATTCAAAATGCTATCTCTCCTTTTCTCTTCACAGATGCTGGTAAACTTGTCAAGTTTGTCTGGTATTTTCTGTTTATAACACAGATCGCCAACATTTTACACAAATATTTTAGCTAGCTTTTGCATCTCAGAACTTGCATTCTGAAGATTGACTTATAGACACCAACACTATTGCTTTGTTTGTCAATATAAGAATACTTTCATCATTCACCTGTAAATGGTAAATATCTCTTGTGAACATTTTGTATTCCTGAATCTTGTGACAACTCAGATGGGCATTCTGTTTATTCACTAACATCGTTAAATTATTACCATAAACTGTTTTAGTTCTGCTGGTCACAACTTACCAATAAGAATGAATATGCCAATACAATATAAATATTCAAATGAATGAAGAGAAAAAAAAAGCAGCAACCCTAAAATTTAAGAATCAGCAAGTAAGAAAAACTGAAGATTCATCCAAACTTGTTACATTTTATATAACAAGTGGGAATGAAGGGATAAAAACGTTGGGTTAAGGCCAGCACCAACAAAGTCAGAATTGATAAAATGTTTGGATTAGCAATAGAAAAAGGACTTAGAGGTTGGTAAGATCATCAATGTCGAAATCTAGATTATAATGGAACATGCTAGATTGGCTAAATGGATTTCTCTCATTTCACTTTTCCCTATGTTCTAGTATTTTCTTTGTTGTCACAAGCATTTGTTTTATTAGTTGCTAACTTGCAAGATTATCGTCTAAATTTATGGCCTGCATTGAACGCTAGCAAATCACAGAGTATCTCAATTGATTACCCTAAATTGTCTATCTGCTCTATGTTTTTTGGTATTTGATTGGGTGAATTTACTGATTGCCTTCATCTAATTTAAAAATAAATCAATAGTAGCAAAGTGGTGATAGATAAATTGAGTCTAATGCGGCATAACTGCACCAAATATACTTCAACAGCGCGTCTTCAATCAAATTTGTGGGAAATTTAGTCCATATATCACCTAAAACTTTGATCTTGATTAGTGTATATGGTATGCACAGCAATGACATTCAACTTGAAGTATCATATAATTTGCTCTTTTATAGTGTTTGCCTGAATACTGATTTTCCAAATTTTGCAACTGTAATTCACTAACAAAACTGACAGCTACCATTGAACAAAACTCTAAGTCAGCAACATTAAATTAACTACAGTTTCTGGTATTGCTTTGAAAATGTATTTTACTAATCTTACGAAAACATTATAAATTACAGAAGTAACAAAGACGTTTAGCCTTCTCACCTAGATGTCTGTGATCAGAAACATGTCAGAATTTATTTTCTTAACATTATAATGAGGTTGAAATTAATATGTCATACCAACAAATGTTTTATGTTAACTTCCCTAACTGTCCATTCTCATCCAAACCCCTTTCTCTTCTCACCTCTGCCTCTCATACATCTTCTCCCTTTGTTCCATCATTGTTGATTATGTCTTCAGCTAGCTAGATCCTCCTTTGTGGAATTCTCTCCCTGCTCATTTCAGACCCAACTTAAACCAAACTTTTGATTTATTCCATCTAATTTCTTCATATTTGGTTTGGTAAATGATTGATTCTCACTGCAAGGAATGGGGTTACTAAAGCAAAAAGACAAATCTAACCCCCACCCGCCATCCAACCCATCCCCACTCCTCCAGTCCTCGATGTAACTGACATCACTTGTGGCAAAGAAATTAGCTGAGTCAGAATGGCAACATTAGTATTCCCCAAGTCTTTCTAACCTCTTAATCCACACTGTCATAAAAGACTTGTTTTTTATGTGATGTTTCCGTTTAGAGTCTGCTGAGATCTTCACTATCCTGAATTGTACATGTAAAAATAGGCAAACTTTCTGCTGCCTTTCTGCTTATTTATATGATCATTGAATGCAACCAGCATGAAACTTGCATGTGTCAGGAGGGTGACCAAGTTTATGTGATGCCAACACCATTTAAAGCTAGCCTGCACTACTTATAGCACAACGATTCCACTTAAAATTTACATACAGTTTTGAAATCCACCTGAAGAAACAATTCAAACAAACATATGTCAACAAGATTATACTCACAGTCCGCTATAATTTCATAACGGAATGAATGTATTTGTCTCAATCTGTAAGAGGAAGTTCCAATGCAAGTAGCTAGACACTCAGCACTTCACCATAATATGTACAGAGTGTGCATTTGGTCTGTATATAGGTTATGTTTATTTCATTCCAGCTTTTTAGACCTTTGTCCTTGCAGCCCACTAAAACAAGCTGTCTATGTGAAATCTTGTATCAAAAGAAAAGGTTTTTAAGGATCATAATAACCCCTTCTTTCAAGAGGTACAAGATTAATAAAGGCTAACCATTTCACATTAACTTAAGACAAGAACTGCGGATGCCAAAAATCTGAAACTGAAAAACAGAAATTGCTGGAGAAACTCAGCAGGTCTTGCAGTATCTGTGGAGAGAGAAACAGAGTTTGCATTTTGGATTTAGAAAGATTCACCCTTCCTCATGTGGTCATAACAAGAAACATTGAAGAGGATAGTCTGGTTAACCATTGAAAAGTTTTCAACCAGGTTGAGAAGGATGAGTAGAGAAAGTTTACTTTGTTACAGCCACATAACGGCTCAATTGTGTCTGTGTTAAAAGTCATTTCAGTATCAAGAAAGGTTGGGGGGGGTGTGATCGCAGAGGGAGACCTGATAACAGGAACCCCAGCATGGAATTTTGGAACTGATGGGAACAGATTTAGAAGATAACAAAACACATTCAGTGACTTCAGTGAGGAAAGGAAATTGGAGATAGAATGGTAGTTTGCAAGAATGAAAGTTTTAGAAAGAAAATTTAACATAGCAGTGAAATTCAGGTATAATTTCTATTAAATAGAGAGACAACAGTTTGTTTCTGCCCGTGTTCCTCAGTGTGTGGGAGGAATTTGCAAACCATGATATGTGCTGCTGGTGCTTCATTAAATAAGCTGCAACACAATTGGAAACTGACCACATTAACTCTGGCTGCTGAGAAGCAATTAAGTAAGAAAGTGAGAGAGAAGAATGCTACTTTGTGACCCTCCCCACTGTTTATTAGAACAACTCTTGCTCTTCTTGTTCAGAGTTGTGGTTCCAAGATTCAGTAGCCAAGTAACCCAGGCATACAAATTAAAAAGTCTTACATATCTCATCCTCACTTCAAGGAACTGATGTGAGAACGAACCAATAACATTATGTGTGCCAATTGGGAAAGCCCATGTTTTTGTTTCGATCTCCATTGAAAATAGTAGATCTGTTGAGTTTCCAGTGTTTTTTACATTTTATTGTGCTTTTGTAATGCCTGAGGGTCCCCTTCAAAGTTTTAGAAAAGGTCAAGATACCTCCGATTGAATATTAATCAGTCAGGTTGTAGAGATGTGTTTGAAGAGGAGGGGAAAGTTACAGCCTGTGATTGGTTTTAATACTGTGAAATAAAAAGTTAAGCTCTACCAGCTGAGGTTATTATTATATTTCAATCAAAATAAAACAAACATTCTGTTTTGATTGTGCTAACTGAATTTCTAACAAAATATGCACAATCTCTGTAGTGCTCCCAAAATTCCTAACACTATCATGCTATTGACCAAGGCTGTTAGCAAGCTGGAAAATTTAACATTTAAATAGATTTATTTCTTTTATGCTTATGTCAATCTGTTTTGGCATGTTCTATCTATTGCTGTTGTTTAGAAGAACTTCACCACTTTGACTGCTTCGAGTTCCTTTGCCATTACCTTCCTGAATTGCAAAACAAACTGTGAATATATATTGCAGGAAAATGGTCACTGAGATTTGTCAGCAAATTTTTATTCAAATGCATTTTTCTGAATACCTTGGAGTTCAATGTTGCTGTTTCACAGGCTGGAAATATCCACAGATCAAGTATTTTTAATCGCTCCCACAAATTGCCACTTTTTCTAGTAATGCATTGCTGGAATTGAATCTTTGTTCATTACTTCTGGAATCTATATCAGGAATTTAAAAACCTTCTCGTCGCTATTTCTGGTTTAGAGATTTTAGGATATACAGAAATGCATGAAGACAAAGAATATAATAATATAATAGATAATTCAGGTCTTAGGTATATATATCCTCCATGAAGATACAACTGTTGGAAACACTGGATAACTTAAAAAAAAGTAAGTGCTATGTTTAATAAAAGTAAATATATTCACTTTGCGTTAAGTTGTTGAAATTTGATGCAAGGATGTGGTTAATTTGGGGAGATACTGTTAATATCTAAGGGCTATTTAACACAGTATTCTCTCAAAAATACACAGGAGGATAAGTAATACTTGCAAATAGTACTGATTATTAGTTTTTATAGTTAGGTAGATTAATCCCAGCAGCTTTTATTTTCAGGTGCAGTTTTGTCTGTATTCAATCCAAGTATTCCACCTTGCCAAATAAACTATAATAAATGACTTGTGTACTATTTTTTTGGCAATTACTTTGACAGGAAGCATATGGAAGAAATACAGAAACTGAAGAGGACTTTATTTTAATGATCTTCTCTGAGCCAAAGATAGAAATAGATGGAACTGTCAGGTTTCCTTTTATTCTGTGACAGTATCTGAGTAGATTCTTTCATTGATTTTGAATGGATGGCCACGATTTTGAACCCTGAAATACACTTTGTTGAGAAAGACCACATTGTCACATGCTTTAATAATTCTATGAAAGTTGAGTTTGTAAAAAAATTCTATAATATGATTTAAACAATACTATAACAAAATTACAGATAAATAGTCCATTTGATGCCCATGAATGGTAGAGATTTACTCTGATTTGAATTATTTAGAGTTCCCAAGATAAAATACAATAGAATACAATACTGCACAGGAACAGGCCTTTCGGCCATCTAAGCCTGCGTCAATTGCTAGTTTATATGTAGACCTAATACTTATTGTCCATACATGGTTTCTAGCCTTCTGTTTGTCTCCCTTTCATGTGTCTATCAAGATATGCCTTAAATGTTGCTAATGTGCTTGCTATCAACACCTTCACTGGTACTGCATTCCAGGCATCCACCATTGCCTGTATGAAAAATTTTCCCTACTCTTCTCCACCACTTCCCCTTTCTCACCTTGAACCTGTGCCCTCTTGTAGTTGGTAATCCTCAAAGCATATTCATGTGAGAAAGCTGGACCATTCTAAGCCATCACAAATGTCTTCAGATTACAAAGATATCATTAAAATCATGTGATACTATTGAATGACATAGAGTAAAATGTATTAAGTATATTCAGTTTGGAGGATATTAATGGTCCCTATTCTGAACCAGTGAGAATTCAATGGGTATTGCTTATTTGTTTCCCTTGGAAGTTAATGTCTGGAATTTAAGAACTCTCCATTGTTGCAAATATTTGGGTCCTACTTATATCTATTACACTGACACATAAAATAGCAGGAAATCTCCCCTCCTTTAGAAATCTCTTAGGACAAGCGACCGTGCCAATGCATGTCACAAATAAATCCAATTTACTTCTAAGAGTTTTGACCCATAGGTTTCCCAGTAGGTAAGGACTGAGGCACTAGCTTTTAGTTTGAGTGGTGCATTTCATTGATCACATTATTAGACGTTGGGTATGACCAAGCATAATAATTAGATGAAACAGTTTAACAGATATGACAATATGACATGGAGAAAATTTTTTTTTAAAATTCACATGACATATGTGAAGCATTGAAGAAAACATTTCTTGCCTTGCAAGTGAAATTCACTCCTAGAATAATCAACCCAGTTATTTGCACTGAATTATACAGAATAACTACCAATGTTAATCTCTGTTGGCAAGTGTGTCCAGATAGCACTAAAGGGTGATGATAAAAGAGATCTTCATTGTGACTTGCAAAGAACCTACATATGTATTTTCATCAATAGCTTTTGGTGGTCAGCCCCTACAACACAAGGTATTGATGAGATTTTCAGTCCTTTGAGTGGGCAGAACCAATGTCTTTGGGTTATAGGTCATTTTCTTTTGAAAGACTGTATTTTGAGTTTCAGACATAATAGCCTCAATACTTGATACAAGGGAAAAGGAAATGGACTTGATTCATTCAACTTTGGTATAATTTAATAAATTTTGAATGTTTCTCTAAAATTTTGTCTTTTTCATATTGTAACAATCATTTTGCATTTCACATCATTTTGTTCTTCATATTGACAAATCCAAGTTTATTGATACTTTACAGGAAGGCCAATGCTGAAAACATGCTTCTAAATCTCTTGAACAGTATCGTAAGAATATACTGGAAAGGACACTTAGATGTCCAATGTGAATTATTGTACTTTCAGTGCACCAGATCATCAGTGAAGCTGTCCTATGTTTAATAGAATCACAAACATCCTTTATAAGTGGGATTATAACTTAGTTATATTAAAAAAGGAAGCTTTCTCCCATTAATATGCTCATGCAGGTGTTTAGTTTAATTCTGGAAAAGAAATATGAGTTACAGCAAGTGCAGAAAATACTAATCTTGTCAAAATATCAAAACGTTATGTCAGCTTATGTTGCAGATGGTGTGATATGAAATTTAAAAATAACCTTTAAAGACTGTGAAAATGCAACAGTAAAATTGACCACATTAATGCTTTTCTTTCATTCCCAAATCAATTGAAATCATCTCAGAAGGTCTTGAATCTTTGGAACTCTCTTCCCCAGAGACTAATGAAGGCAGGGATACTGAATGTTTTTTAGGTAGCTGTTGATAGATTCTTGACTAACAAAGGAATCAAAAGTTATCAGGTGGAGACAGGAATATGGATTTGAGGCTACAATCAGATCAGCCATGAACTTATTGAATGGCAGAGCAGAGTTCCCAATTTGCATGTTTGTATGCATGCTTATCCCTTTTATGGTTATATCATTTTGTCCAGAAAAATTCAATTTGGATTTTACAAGAGGTGCAGAAGAGCATTTATATTCTTTGAGAGTCTTCAAATATTGCTTATAGATTTCCATCTTGTTCATGTGAAAATATAATGATGATGCTGACTGCCTGTCACACATCCCTTACCTACCTGTTCCTGTAGGTGATGCTGACTGCCTGTCTCAGGTTCCTTACCTGGCCCACTCCTCTAGATGATGTTGGTTGCCTGTACTGGGTGCTCATCATGCCTGCTCTCTGAATTGTGGTGCAATTTTTAAACCAGATGAGGTGTTTCCCTCACTCTTATCTTATCCACTTCAGCACTAAAGTGCTGAAAAAGGGTCATTGGTCCCAAAATGCTTTCTCTGTTTTCTCTTCACAGATGTTGCCGGTTGAGTTTCTCTTTCAATTTCATAAGAAAGTGGTAGTAAGGTGGCTAGGAAAGCCCCAGAGCACATGTCACTCGAGAACAGTTTTACATTGTTGGAAAATAGTGAGGGTGATGGTTCCTCTGGAGAGTGCAAGCTTGGCCCATCTACACAAGGAGGGAGGATAAAGAGAAGAAAAGCAACAATGATAGGAGTTTAAATAGTGAGGGGTACAGACAGGCATCTATGAGGCCAGGTTGGTGTGTTGCCTATCTAAGGCCAGGATCAAAGATGTAACTGAATGGTTGCAGGGCATTCTGAGGGGGGAGGGTGGTGAACAGTTAGAAGTTATGTTTCAAATTAGGATCTTCTGTTTAGGTAGAAAGATTGATGAAGATCTGCAAAAAAGAATTTAGGGAGATAGGTAACAAATTGAAAATCAGGGCATCGAGAGTCCTAGTCTATGGATTATTCCTACTACCATCTGCTCGTGAGTACACAAATAGCAGAAAGAGCAGATGTGGCTGGAGAATAGGGTAGTGAAGGATGGCTTCAGTTCCTGGATCACCAGGGAAGGTGGAAACTGTACAAGTATGATGGGTTGTCTTTGAGCTTAAACATGACCAATATCTTTGTGGGCGGAGGAGGGAGCAGCAGACACAGAATGAAGGTACAGTGATGGGGTGATGCATAGAGAACTACGGAGGAAACACCAAGTCAGTCTGGAAAGCACACACTAATCAAGTTAAGGTAAAAATAAGCCCAGCAAGATTAGGTGGCATTTATTTTAAAACTAATTCAAACCACACAACTGCCAGGCAATGGCTATCTCCAATAAGAGACAATCCAGTCACAGTTCCTTGACATTCAATGGTGTAACCTTCATTGAATCCCCGAATATCAATATCCTGAGGGTCACCATTGACCAGAAACTCAACTGGAATCACCATATAAATTCAAGAGCTACAAAGCAGGTCAGAGGCTGGGAATATTGTGCGAGTAACTCACTTCCTGACGATGCAATGCCTATCCACCATCTACAGGGCACAAGTCAGGAGTGTGATAAAATACTCCCGACATGCATGGATGAGTGCAGCTCCAACAACACTCAAGAAGCTTGACAGCATCCAGGACAAAGCAGCCATTTGATTGGCATCATATCCACAAACATCCACTTCTCTGCACCATAGACACTCAGTAGCAGCAATGTATACCATTTACAAGATGCAATGCAGAAATTCACCAAAGATCTTTAGACAGCGCCTTCCAAACCCACATCCACTTCCAGCTAAAAGGATTTGGGCAGCAGATACATGGGAACACCACCACCTACAAGTTCCCTTTCAAGTTCTCCTGACTTGGAACAATATTATCGTTCCTTCATTGTCACTGGGTCAAAATCCTGAAATTTCTCTCTAACGGCAATTTAGGTCCACCTACAGCAGGCGGACTGCTACATTTCAAGACGGCAGCTCATCAAGTGCAACAAGAAACAGGTAATAAGTGCTGACCAGCCGGGACACCCACATACCATGAGTTATTATATTCAAAGGAATCTTGTAAGTAAGGCAGATGAGACGAGGGTGTTGAATAACATGTGGGGATATGATAAAACTGAGTTCATGGAGACTGTAATTAAGAGTCTATTGATGACCATGAATTTGTTGTCAATTGTTGCAAATACCAACTTGGTTCACTAATACCCTTTAAGAAAGGAAATTGTCATCCTTACCTGGTCTGACCTACCCACAGAATCCAGAATCCAGACCCACATCAGTTAGGGATGGACAATAAATTCTGGCCAAGTCAGTGATGCCCTCATCCTGTGAATGAATAAAAAAATTGCATTGGATTGCTTAAAAGATGAATTGAGAATGCAAATAGGGGCATGAAAAGCTTGCAGGTAAAACAAAGAAAAATCTGAAGACAATTTACAAGTATGTTAGGCAAGAGGACAACCAAAAAAAGTGTAGTGTCCGTTGTCACCTAATTTGGAGGTAGTTACATTCCAACTGTATTGGTGACAGTTGCTAGGAGGGTCGAAATTTGGGAGAGTAAACTTTCCCTGGGCTGAGGTTTTGGGTACGCACCAGTCAAATGTGCCCTTACAATGGTTGGAGTATTATTGCTTTCAGGTGGCTGTCTGGCTTCTGCTCAAATAGTCATACACCACCAAAGGAGGCCATTTGTCCCATTCTGTCTGTGTCAGTCAGCAATCTCTACTGTAGTCCCATTTTCCATAACTTGGCCTGTTGCTTTGTATATTCTGTCATTTCAAATGTTCACCTAGGTATTTCCAAAATGTTGTGATGCTTCCTGCCTCCACCATCCTTTCAGTGTATCCAGATTCATAATCCCATTTTGACGAGTAAAAATTCTTCCTTAAATTCCCTCTAAACCTTCTGTCTCTTAAATGAATTGTTTCTCAGTAATGTTACCTGCACACCCATTTAAACCGGTAAAATTTTAACATGCAAATTATAACAGACACTAACTTCAGCCATTACAGTTTCTGAAGGGTAGGCATCCTTAGAAGAGGCTTCGCAGTGGGGTTAAAATTGTATCAGAGATAAAAGGTACTGCAGATGCTGGAGAATCCGTGATAACAAGC
>JAHRHZ010000222.1:36255133-36305767 GCA_024137785.1 Ginglymostoma cirratum
GAAACGTCAAGTTTTCCTGCTCCTATGATGCTGCTTGACCTGCTGTGTTCATCCAGCCCCATGCTTGTTATCACAGTTTCTGAATAATGCATTTTGTGTCATGATGGTACGCTATTTTATAACATATTTCTACTACATTTGTATGGAAAAGCAATAGAATTGTGTGAGTAAGGAAAGTCCGTTGTGTCTTGGGCAGCAGAACTTTTTGATGCCGATTCATGCCATCATTACTCATAATAAAAGCAGAAAAAGCAAACCCACTCTTGTAAGGGTAACTAGGGAGAGAACAGGGCAGCTTAAAGATCAGCAAGACCCACCTATGGGTGGAACCACAGGAGATGGGAGAGATACTAAATGAGTATTTTGTGGCATCGTTGTGGCACTCCAGGAGACCCAGGATGGATATGTTATCTGAGGAATGGGAGGGGGAGTTGAAATGAATCGCGACTGGGAGGTGCAGTTGTTTAGTGCGAACCGAGCGTAGGTGTTCTGCAAAGGGGTTTGCAAGCGATGTAGAGGAGGCCGCAACGAGAACAGCGGATGCAGTATACCACATTAGCAGATGTGCAGGTGAACATCTGCTTGATGTGGAAAGGCTTGGGGACTGCTTTGCAGAACACCTATGCAGAACCACAACGATGCTACCCGAAGGTTGCAGGAACAGCAACTCATATTCCGCTTGGGAACCCTGCAGCCCAATGGTATCAATGTGAACTTCACAATCTTCAAAATCTCCCCTCTCCCTACTGCATCCCAAAACCAGCCCAGCTCGTCCCCGCCTCCCTAACCTGTCCTTCCTCCCGCCTATCCCCTCCTCCCACCTCAAGCCCCAGCCCCATCTCCTACCTACTAACCTTATCCCGCCCCCTTGACCTGTCCGTCCTCCCTGGACTGACCTACTTCCTCCCTAACTCCCCACCTACACTCACCTTTACTGGATCCATCCCTGCCTCTTTGACCTGTCTGACTCCTCTCCACCTATCTTCTCATCTATCCATCTTCTATCCACCTTCCCCTCTCTCCCTATTTATTTCAGAACCCCCTTCCCCTCCCCCATTTCTGAAGAAGGGTCTAGGCCCGAAACATCAGCCTTCCCGCTCCTCTGATGCTGCTTGGCCTGCTGTGTTCATCCAGCTCTACACTTTGTTATCTCAGATTCTCTAGCATCTGCAGTTTCTACTATCTCTGAAACATCATTATATACAGTTCCAGCGTAACCTCCCCGCTTTTGTATTCGATGACTTGATAATAATATTATGTATCCCATGTACTTTCTTAACCACCTAATCTATCCACCCCGCTACTTTTAAAAATGTATGGATATGCACAACAAAGTCTCTTTGATCCTCTATACTCTCTAGTATTCTATCACGCAACGTGTACCCCCTTGTTCTTGTTAGTCTTCCCAAAATACATCACTTCACACTTTGCAGGATTAAATTTAATTTGTCATTGTTCAGCACATCTGACCAGGCTGTCTATACTGTTAAGTAATCTAAGCCTTTCCTCAAAGCTATTTACCACACCACTAATTTCTGTGAACTCACTGGTCACACTTCCTACATTCATGTCTAGAAGAGTAATGTACACGACAAACATCGAAGGTTCTAGCACAGAAACCTGCGTTACGCGACTGGACACAAGTTTCCAGTCACAAAAACAATCTTTGAACAAAATCCTCTGCCTCCTGCCAAATTAATCTGGATCTGATGGGACTCTGAGCTTCTCAACCAGTCTCCCATATGAGACATTGTCACAGGGTCCATACAGACTATATCAACTGCACTACCCTCATCTATACACATAGTCATCTCCTTTGAAAAATTCAATTGCATTTGTTAGACGTAATCTCTCAGTTAAGAGGGCATGCTAATATTCTTAATTAATTCTTGTCTCTCCAAGCGACGATTAATTCTCTGCCTCAGGAATTTTGCCAATAATTTTCCGACCACTTATGCTAGACTCATATACCTGTAGATTCCTGGTTTGTCCCTATCACATTCTTGAATAACGGTACCGTATTAGCTGACCTTCAATCCTCTGGCATCTCATTTATGGTCAGAGAGGATTTGAAAATTAATGTCAGATCCCCTGTAATCTCCTCCCTTGCCTCCCACAGCAGCATTGGCTACATCTCATTTGAACCTGGGTATTTATCTCGTTTCAAGACTGCTAAAATCGCTAATAACTCTTTCTCTCAATTGGTAATTCTTTCAAGTATATCACAGTCCTCCTTGCTGATTTCTATAAATACATCATCATTTTCTACAGTGACGATAGATATGGAGTACTCATTTAAGACCTCAATTATGTCTTCTGTCTTCATACACAAATTGACACTTTGATCCCTAATAGGTTCTGTTCTTTCCCTGGATATTCTCTTGCTGAATGGATGTCCTCATGTCAGTTTTTACTTAACCATCATAGTTATTGAATATTTGGAGTGGAGAGTCTGTGACTTCAATATTTAGAAAAGGCTTTGCTCTTGATATTCTGGCAACACTTTGAAAATAATACTTCCTGCATGGCTTTTTTGGGGTTTGGGAATTCCTAGCAGCTGAAAGGTACCACATCCAGCAGGTACCTTTTACAGCAGTCCCTGCGGACCAGGCAAAACAGGATTGCATACCCTGGCACCTCAAGAATATTTTTGCATCAAAATTTTACTACACTTAAAATGTAACATTTTTCTGTGGTATGATTCCTATGTACATGACAAATCCAGTAATTTCCATTGCGTTTATAAAAATGCCCTTGAATGGTAATTGAGCAACCAAATCCATGAACTATGGTATGAGATCGTTTGAGTTTTGCAATCATTGGCCTGAAATTTATGGTCAGCAGTGCAGCAAGTGCCCTCATCACTGACCTTGAAGCAAGTTTTTCAGAGAAATCTAGTGATCTCTGTGGTGGGAAACCCTGTTCCCGCTGACAGAATACATGTGGGAGCTGCGATGTGACTTGCAGTATCAATGATGTCAGTAGGCAATGAATCTGCCAATCAGATTAAAGTAATCAAGGAAGTGACCTTTAATTAGCCTCTTCAATGGCTCAGTTGGGCTCCAGCTGGGCAGTTGTTCTGTCAAATTTCAGGGACATGCCCTTGATATCTTCTTGTCATTGTGTTCAGCTTTTGCCCTTTGTTCCTCTCCATGGCAACTGTCTAAGGCTGAAGTGTATGGTTTGCAACCTTGATGTCATATTTGAGCCTGAGATGAGCTTTTGATCACATGAGCACTCCATCACTAGAACCACATGCTGGCAAGTCTGAAGCACCAGCTGACTCCACCCTGAGTCAGCTCATCTGCTGCTGAAACACTCAACTGATTGACATAGCTCAGGGCTGTACAGCAAACCGTATGCCCCCTTGACTAAGGATCACTGTTTGTAAGGCAAGCTGTGTGGTCATATGACTGACCGAATTAGAATTACAATACAAGACATGGTTGGTGCGAATGCAGGTAGGCAGCAGAGGAGCTAAGAGAGCTTTCAAGCAGCCCTGAGGTACAGCTTGGTCCAATCTGAGAGTTGGGTGCTTGCCCCTACATGCAAATTGTTCTCACAGCAGACTTTTATTGCTGGTTGCCAGTGCACCCTGCTTCCTGAATGTCCTGTCAATGGAATGGAGAGATGCTATGATATGCATACAGACTTGGTAAATATCGGATGACAAACTCCTAATATGAGCGTTTGTGTGGCTGGTATCCACGGATTGTGCCATGTGATTATTGTCGGGACCCCGGAGAACACTGGCTCCATTATTGGCTTACACAGAGAGAAGAGCCAATACTCATAACCTCACCAATTATTTTATTAGCATATTAAACAGGACACGTGTTGCTTATAGGTTTTATCACATACTAGACCTTATAGATTTTCCTACAAACTGAACTAGGGCCTACTTATAAACCCACTAGTGTCTTCTGACATTCCCCAAGTAGTCACAGAATACAAAAGCTAATCAGGATAGCTGCTGCTACTGCTGACGAGGGCTGACATTGGCCAGGCGCTGCACTCAATATCGTCACCACATCCTTGACATAGGGTCTGTTTCTGCAGTGGTTGGTCTCCAGAGTTTTTGCTGGCTGCATGCCCTGAGGGTCTTCTTATTATTCTTTCTCTTATCTCTCTCACGTTGTGCTGTCTTCTTCCTGTTGGCTCAGGCTAATTCACTTATCACATGCCTTTACCTTATTGGCCATAGCCCAGAGACTTAGGTAGCATTAGCTCATTATTTCTCGTCGCAGTGATGCTTTTGCATTACTTCATCTTTCTTACCTTTTGCAGAACTTATTTAATTCAAACCGGTTTTAATAGGCTCAAACTAGCACCTGGGTGCAGGTCATTTTTAGGTCACAAACTGCTTCTTTCTCCATGTCAGATCTTTGGATTCAGTACCTCCTGTTAGAGATGTCGGTGGCTGGTACCCTCCACACCACCATCCCCCCAACCCCCAACCCCAACTTTCTCTTGTTATCTTTCTGCAGCCTTTGGCTAACATCTCTCCAGGCAGCAATGTCAGCGGTTTGTACCTTTCTCTCTCTCTCTCTCGATCTCTCTGCAGCCTCTGGCTAACATGATGCTGTTTAATGCTGAGCATCACGGGTGCTCCTTGCAGCCAGCATTGAGATGAAGTCACCAGGTAATCCCTGTGACTTCCATGTTAAGAAGTCTCAATGTCCGGCTTGTTCAGTGCATTTAGTAATACAGGAAGCTGAACTTTAATGAGGTGAGTTATTGTGTTAATATGGCATTTTACAAGCTATAACCTCCGTTCATTTGCAACTGACCACTGCCGAGCAAGAAACTTGCTGCTTGGCAGATGCATAAAAGATGCAGTGAGCAGCTCCCAATGCCAAGATTCTGCTACAAATCTCACCACAGCCTATGTCACTCAGGCCTCTTTAAAATTCTGTCCTATGTGGCTGTTTACAGTGAATGATCCTTTAGTGCATTTGCTTGGTATCAGCTAACATGATCACTCTGGGTATAGAAAGCTGATCTACAAAAATTGATGTTTTACTCAGATCTCTGAATAATAACCTGTGACAGCATCTCAATCAGGGTGTCATGTAGTCAATAACATTATCACATCTAGAATGATAATTAATGATGTTGTGAGAATGAACTTTCAGCAACTGAGGTGGATCTTGGAAAATGGTTTAGACTGTAGCTTAGAAAATATAGGGATAAATTCCTTGTGATCTTTAAATACCATAGATGGTCAGTCATAGACACATTGGTGAAATTATTGCACATTTTGTATAATTACCAGGGCTTCATAATCAGTCTAGATATAGTATTGCCCTGTAAAGTTGTTTAAGTGACTCCCATAGATAATATGCTTAGTAGTACCAAATCATCTTTCTGTACAAAGAAAGCTCCTGACTGTACCAGGATGCAATTCAACATAAACCTCAGCTCTGTTACAGCACTAATGAAAAGGAGGCTTGGACAACCTATGGCAGGCAACTCAAAGCACCAGAGAAGTACCATCACTAACATTCAAATGCAGTGGCAGGAAAGGCAGTCCCACAGCTGCCTCCTCTCTCAAAGCACCTGCCCGGCAGTAAGGCCCCAGTCATTTAAAGCTAGCTCTCTTCAATAGGATATGCAGTTCACATGCCTGATATTAGACCAACTAAAATGGACAAAGTTCATCCAGGAAGACACCATCAATAGATTTTGTTGGGAAAATGTAGAGGCAAAGTTGAGGCATTGGGGGAAGCATAAAAACCACCAAACAACTCATCTACTCAACCTGCAAGCAAGATAATGTGTCAGAGGCTAATCTTTATATTGCTTCAAACCGACATATTGTAAATGTAATATTTTAGTGGTTTATCAATACTGACACTTTTCTGCTGTCTTAGAGCTGCTGACTTTCAGATAGAGTCATACAGTCATATAGCACAGGAACAGATTGGCAGCTCTGAAGTGTTAAACCAGAGCGTCTACTTTCTCAGGTGGATATGAGAAATCACAGCCCATTCTAACAGGGTAAACAATGCCAAATTTTCCAATGGCCATGTCTCCCCTAGTTGTGTTTGATTATTAGCACTGAAATTTAGAAGGGTTCAAATTTGGCACATGTTGCTAGGAATTGCAAAATCCAACAAGGCAGCAGCCCATTTTTCACATTAATTTTTATCTAAATCAAAGTTTGCTAAAACAATCTCACCTTATTACTGTTTGTGGGACTTTGCTGTGCAAGAATTCATTACTGTGTTTCTTACATTACAGTAGCCCCCATCCTTCAAAAGCGCTGCTTTGGTGACAAAATGCTTTGAGACAATGTAAGGTCATGAAAGATGTTATATGGATGAATAATTTTTAATTAGCTTAGTCAGCTAAATGACTAGGGTGTGGTGCAGAATGATGGTAATGATGTGGGTTCAATCACTATATGAGCTGTGGTAGCTCATGGAGGCCTGTCAGCACACATATTTCTGTGCTGGTGGAGTGGTGCTCCTCAAGATGTAGTCAAATAATTGTTTCCATCTAATTGAGAGAAGTGCTTATTGTGTCATGTGGCCTATGGTTAAGTACACTTTCTTTCTTAATGTAGCAGACCTCTTTACCAAAGTGATAACAAGATTTTCTCTTTAGAGTTTATGATGGCCTGTGACTTTCACTAGTAAGGTGAGCATTTGTTACCCATCCCTAATTGCCCTTGAGAAGATGGTAGTGTGCTGCCTTTGTGAATCACTGCTGTCCATCAAAATGTAGATTCAGATTCAGCTTTAAGAAAGTACACAATCTACCTAAACTGCATTGTCCAAAGTGGATGTATCTTATTCTTCGCACCTACCTGTTTTCTGTGCTAATAGGTTATAGATAAACACCTACTTGATCTTACTAAGCTGTATACATTTTAATGGAGCATGTAAAATGCTGCTTCTTTTTCTGCCAACTTCTGGTGCTGATTTCTTCCCAATGCCAGAGAGGTTGACGACTCATTATAGGTTCATGAATTCTAGGCACCTTCAGGTATCTCAATTAAGTGGCTACTATTCATGTGTCATCCTTAACAATGATTATAATTCATAAACCACATAAAGTATGTCAGTCAAGTCTTCAACTGTCGTTACCTAAGTCCACATACATGAATGCTGAGCAGAGAAAGTGACTAAGATGAGTAAAATTTTGTCATGACCTCATTGGGAAATTTACCCATTTTCAGTGCTAATTTAGCAACCTATCTCTTGTGGTTTAATCATAAAAAATGAACAATTTGATTGTCAAGTAAGAAACATTTGTTGAGCTTTACATGATTAACACTCGAGTGGCAGAAAGATTTTAACTGTTACAAAACAATTTTTTTAACTGTGCCCTGCAAACAATATATCAGTTTAAATGGCATAAAACACGTATTAGAATTACTATTTATAGATCTATAATGCCAGCCATAGGTACAGTAGCATTTATTTATAACAGTTATTGGTGTATTATCTCCACTGTTGCTTGGAAAATTACAAATCTGGGATGTGGGTTTCATTGGAAGAAATTCACAACATTAATTACTGTACGTTTCAATTTATGAGCTTAAAGGACTTTCAAAAAAAGATATGCAATGTTTTAATATAATATGGAAAATTACAATTGTTACATTTAGTTTAGCACAGGATAGCTACAATTGTATTGTCCTTATCTATGTTGTGTGGGGTGAGTGGATTTAATGAGCTTGTCGTCCTGGTGCTGATCATTGTCCAACAATAGCACGAATTGAGAAACCGGCCGTGTCAGTTCATCCTCACCCCACTTCCAGGATATATGGGAAGCAACTTGTGTGAAATCCCAGCACACATTTCTGGAGAATGAAATTCTGCATAGAGACACAGTCTCTGAAAATTGTATTTTATATCTTTATCGGGGAAACAACCAATAGATACACACAATATTTTATTCTAATTATCATGTTATTTTGTGACACATAATGGACAAATGTTAGGATTAAACGAAAAGCAAACTCAAAACGTACAAATGCAAATCAGTGTAGAACGAAACTATAATTAACATTTTGTTTTTAATTTTCAGTTGTGCTACTAATAGGGATATGACATATGACAGCTTTGACAAAACAATTTGTTCAATGAGTCACTCTTTGTTGTTTATGGTTCAAACATTTCAGGGAGGAAGAACGATTGATATTAATTTTTAAAAGTAGAGAGGTAGGCATTAACCTCACTTAGAAATGAGCTGTGAGTGTGATGAAATAGATTTGGTGAGTTCTTCCTGCATTCTGGGTCATTATTTAAAAGAAGAGGGATAAGATGCAGTGCAGGAGCTTTATCAGCCAAAGTAGAGTGTGCACAGACAAATGAGTCTCGTAGGCATTTTGTACGTACCGGAGATTGCTTATTGATCCATATCAGAATATTCAGGCTAGCCCTAGGGAGAAGGCAGAGTATTTCTGAGGGAGTTAATAACCTAACTGTGCTGCTGTCTTGTCCAATTCACTGAACTGGTGCCCTAATCAGACCTGGATTTCTTACTTTGAGATCTCTTGCCATATATGTCTAATGCCCTGACATAGCTCTGCAACAGTGGCAATGATTGAAATGGCTATTGGTGAAGACAAATCAGATTGTTTATTATCGGGTAAAATCAATATATATAGATTGTAACAACTGTCACGTCGTTTTACAAATATGAACAATTATCATTACCTCAACTTCTGCATTACTAAAACTAGTATCTACTTCTTAAAATATTCCACTGATAAATTTACAAAACCAAAATTAAATAAGATTATTATACTGTATAAAACTACTATATATACTAGATATATGATTTAACAATTTACACATATAAATATATCAAGAAGGTGAGAAAAGGAATGAGAGCCAAAATATAAAGAAGTAGAGAGGTTTGGATTATAATGTTTGCATAATGATCCTATTTACATAGCTGTGTATTACTTCTTTCATTAATCTCTGACTATGGACAAACCCAAAGCTAAATACAATGGGCTGAAAATCCATGATGTACCATATCACAATTCCCAAAATCTGGAAATGTAATAAATTTGATAGGTGCCCAAGCCAGTAGCAGCATAGCTGGGAAAACAGACGGCTGCCATATATATTTCTGTTGGCAAGCCTGGGAAAAGATTCAAGAAAGGAGAGAAAATACTGATGTGAGTCAGGGAACTTTTCATAATGTGGTAGGTCCAACTTTACCCTTTTCAAAACTGTTGGAATCATGCTGGAAGCAGCAATAGCTGAACAGGTGAAACATCCTATTCACCCTTCCAAAAAACTTTCTGTGATGCCAAAATTTAAGGAGGAAATGCTCAACAACTCTCAAGGAAATCCCGATAATGGAGAAATGGACTGAAACCTGACAACATCAGCTTCCAAACTTTATCTGACAATACTGCATCCCAGACATTCTGAAAAAAACACTGCGGCTTTTCAAGTTTTATACTTCATAAATTATATAATATCCTTAATGTCTTAAAATAAAACAGCATGCTTTGAACCAATGTTTTTAGTTTCAAATACATGTAAGGTAGATCTGGTAAGGTGAGAGACCAGGAAACTGTTCAGGGATCTTTTCCACCAATTTCCTGTTGCTCTTCAACAGAGTTGGGATTCCTAAACAATGGGTGTAAATTCCGTATTGATTTCCAAGACAGGCAACAAATTTCTTATATTTTACGGAGCATGGGAAAACAATTTCTGCAAAGGTTCATTAACATGCTAACCACCTTTCATCTCCTTTTAGAAATTCTGTGAATACACTTTTAAAACCCCAACATCTGAGTGTGTCCTGTTCTCCCCAAATCCTTTCAATAGAGAAAGAGTCAAATAAACTCGAAAGTATCACAAGAGACACAGCAGAGTAAAACAACAAGCCTTAATTTTTCAGAAGTAGAGCTTTATTATTAATTGTTTACATTACTTAACCATTTCAAATGTGAATATTTTTTCAATATTTTATACAATTTACAATTAGTGGAAGCACCCAAACATCTCAGGCATTTCCTCACATTTTCTAAGCAATTTGTAGATTAAGATTTATTAAAATTAAATATTTATACTAATCCACAAGGAGCTATTGCAATAATGCAAAGGTTTATATATAAAAAGAACTAAACCAAACAAATGTAGTTCATATTACTTAGTTTGGGAAATTGACACTAAGATAGTTAAAAATTAATGTGTTATTTGACTAATGATGCAATAACCTCAATCTGATGTTAGAAGAAACATATTTGATCCTCCAGTAAATCACACAACCACACCAGTTACTATACAATGCAACAATAAAAGGTATTGGATTATTCTCTAGTGAACTCATTATATGCTCTTTTGTTCAGCCTTCCTGGAGAATCTGGCCTAATATTCCATTTAGACCCATTTCATGATTTGTACTTTTCATCTGAGAACCTGCAACACAGCAAATTTTCACCTTGCACACTTCCAGGTTTCTGGGCAGTATTGTTTGATTCTTTTGTGGGCTTCTGGGAAGGTCATGACAGAAGAAATTAGAAAAATCAAGTTGCTTTCATTTCACTGCTCAGCACATAGGTTTTCACATTTGGATCTGCAGACTGTAGAAATTCCCAAAGTTATTCTATTGCAGAATTACTCCATAGGTGTGATTTTCCACACCCTGAGAATAAGGTGAGCATGATGGGTTAGTCAGCCGAGAGTCTAAAAAAATTTACATTTTCTTGTATTCTTTTGTGGGATGTTGGAATTGATGGTTAGACCAGTGTTTATTGCCCATCCTTAATTGACCAGTAGACATTTGAGTGATCCACATTGCTATGGATCAGGAGCCACATGTGGATCAAACAGGTAAGGATGGCAGATTTCCTTCCCTAAACGACATTAGTGAACCAGATGGGTTATTATAACTATCAACAGTGTTAACATGGTTGCCATTAAGCAACTTTTAATTCCAGAATTTTTATGAATTTATATTTCACTATCTAGCATGATTGGATCAAACTCATGCCCCAGAACATTGGCCTGGGGTTCTGGATTGCTAATTCAGTGGCACTACCACTACTATCCCAAATGAGGCTATTCAAATAAACTTTCAAGATTAAGCAAGATAAGATTCTTGCCATGAGGTTGTGAGAAGCTTTCATGAATGTGTTTGGAGCTTATTAATTATGCATCTCAATGGAATTAACTACCCATTCCCAATTAACCTGTGCCCCATGAAGTTATTCAAGGCTTTAGAAATTCAAATACATAAACCAGTATGTACCTGTCAGCTTTGCTGTCAGCCTCCAGTCCAGTTGAGCACATAGCTCAGGCTGCCTTTATCAAAACCTTTTCAATGGTCCTTTAGCTTCACTTTGCTGTTATATCTACAACGCATCGTGCATTGTATCCCCGAAATTCATTTATAGCTTTTTCTGCAATCCCAAACATATACATGTGTGGTTCACTGATGCATGAACTAATTTCTTGTTACCACTTTGCTGATTATGAGCAACATTTCAAGATGCATGATTGGCATCATGGTCTTCAAAGAACCTTGCCATGTCCCGCAGAGACAATGGAATGACAACAGATGTGACAAGATGAAAGTCAATATATGTACAGAAGTGCACATTATAAGCAATGATTAAAGAAAGTCTGATTTTGCCCTCTACCTCCAATTACTTCCAGTTGCAGACCTGACATCTGCTGCTGGGTGGAGGGAACCAGTCACTGATGCACTCTGGTGATTTTAAAGATTTTTGCAACCAACATCTTAACAGACTCCTAACCAAGAGGACCCATGGACTGCATAGGTTCAACTGCATCCTCCTTAGCCTGAGCAGCTGCCAAAGGTGTCAATGGTACCGGGGAGGCAGAGTGTCCTGAGCAGATGTCGTGGAAAGCCTGTCCATCACTTAGACACCTTCGGGGTGGCAGCTAGCACCACTCTGTCACCCTGAGAAGAACAGGGAACTGGAGACAGGTTGAGGGGTGTGTCATGCCCTTCTCAGCTTGCCATTGATGCTGAACACCCATGGTTGCAGCAATGGCATCGAGTCCAAATGCAGCTTCTGCATTCACTGAACATTCTGCTGGTCCTGGGTCTCTAAGGCAGATGCCATCCTTTCCATGAAATTGGCTGCACAGCCATGCTGGAGCCACATCAGTAAGTGAGAACGTAGACAGACCCCTCCATCTTTTGTCCCACTGGTCTCCTGTAGTCCTTTGAGTGTCAGAGAACTTGGGTGTTTCTTTCTCTACCAGCTGCAGACTTAGTCAGTAATGTGCTCACCAGGGTGTGCCCTCTGAGTCTAATCTAGCTCAAGTACCATCAAAGGGAAAGTATCTGTTCTGGTGGCAGTGCAGATGAGTTCCTTGCAGGTTCATAGACTTCCCCTCAGAAATGTTGCTGGGGCTGAGGGGCTTGGGCTGTGAACTCTTCCACTGGTCTTAGTGCTGGATGGCTCTAGTGCCTGCGGAAAAGAGAAAGAATTAATTGAAGATAGAGAGAAGCATATGCTGACTAATGAGCTTGCTTTTGTTCTCATCTGAGAAGAGCAGAGTGCAATGTGGCTTGCTGGGTTACAGGTCTTTCTGCATTTCACTGTCACCACAGCAATAATCCCTGTCTTCCTTCGCCAGAACAATGGTCCTTCCATTGAAGTGGGTGAAGATCTTTATAGCCAGTACTTTCCCCGCCAGTTTTGGCCCTCTTGGCATAACTGAACATCATTTTCTTCTACAATGCAATAAAGAGAAGTATTCAGTGTGATGCATATGCAGTTTGTGAGCATGCATAACCATGCAAGGTGGCACGCCGTCCTGTGCCAGTGAGTAGAATGCACAGTGCCCAGGAATTCTTCTTACTTGTAAAGGATGAGATGGGTCTGAGTGCTTGAGTGCTCATCATGTTTACAGGCTATTGTCTTTGAGATGCCTGTGCAGTAGCAGAGTTAGGCTGAGCAATGCCCCTGGGATTGGGAGCAAGCAGAGAAAAAATATTACTACTTAGCCTTGTGGAGAACAGGAGATTATTAATTTTCCTGTACTAAGCTTGTATTGTCCCTTTCATACAGCCAATGGCACTGACTGAAGCTTCTATCTGCTCCGTAAGAATAGGATAGACTTTCTTTACGTGACTCCGTCCAGTAGCACCTATAAGATGGCATTAATAAACCCGACCACACCCGGCACTTTTCCCTGTAACCGCAGGAGGTGTTACACCTGCCCCCACACCTCCTCCCTCACCCCAATCCCAGGCCCCAAGAAGACTTTTCACATCAGGCAGATATTCACCTGCACATCTGCCAATGTGGTATACTGCATCCGCTGTACCCGTTGTGGCTTCCTCTAATCGGGGAAACCAAGCGGAGGCTTGGGCACCGCTTCGCAGAACACCTGCACTCAGTTTGCAACAAACAACTGCACCTCCCAGTCGCGAACCATTTCAACTCCCCCTCCCATTCCTCAGGTGACATGTCCATCCTAGGCCTCCTGCAATGCCACAGTGATGCCACCCAAAGGCTGCAGGAACAGCAAATCATATTCAGCTTGGGAACCCTGCAGCCCAATGGCAGCAATGTGGATTTCACAAGCTTCAAAATCTCCCCTCCCCCAACCGCATCCCAAAAGCAGCCCAGCTCATCTCCACCTCCCTAACCTGTTTTTCATCTCACCTATCCCCTCCTCCCACCTCAAGCCACACCCCCATCTCCTATTTACTAACATCATCCCGCCCCCTTGACCTGTCCGTCCTCCCTGGACTGACCTATCTCCTCCCTACCCCCCTACCTACACTCACCTTTACTGGCTCCATCCCCGCCTCTTCGACTTGTCTGCCTCCTCTCCACCTATCCTCTCCTCTATCCATCCTCTATCCGCCTCCCCCTCTCTCCCTATTTATTTCAGAGCCCTCTTCCCCTCCCCCATTTCTGATGAAGGGTTTAGGCCTGAAACATCAAGTTTTCCTGCTCCTATGATGCTGCTTGACCTGCTGTGTCCATCCAGCCCCATGCTTGCTAGCCATCTTAAACATTTTGACAGGCGTTTCTGAGCAACTACTGGAGTTTTTCATGAATTTTCTGGCTTGCAGTGAGTGGTGTCCTTCTGGCCTTTAAATATGGCACCAGAAACTTCAACCGTGAAAGATCCTGTCAGTGACAAACATTCTTAGCTCTCTCATTATACGATTTGTGAATAACTCACAAGAACTCACACAGAAAGTGAGCTGATGTTTGCACGAGGTAATTTGCCCCAAGCACTGGTGGGTATGATGTCATAGAAGATGCCACTGCCATACTTTAGGGTAAAAACCCACATATACATGTAGATTTGCTGGCCTGAACAAAACTTAGATTAAGTCCAAACCCAAAAGGTTTGACAATCATGAATTTTGTTAATTTTACAGATAATGATTAATCTGGATGTTCTGTAAATTGGCTATTTGCTATTATCACACGTGACACGGAGAATACATTGGTCCATCTGAGAATTACTCATTGAAATATATAAAATTTCAGAAATAAAATTAAGCAAAAACGTTATTTGTATCTAAAGTAGGTATTATGATTTCTCTACATACTAAAGGAAAAAGAATATGACCAAGGCTCTGGAGGTATAATAAAATAGGAAATTTCTGCTTTTCTTGATAATGAGACTTTTTTTATTAGTTAGATTCTCTTTCTGCTCCACTCATCATTTTGCTAGCCCATGTTGTTCCTATGGGAATAGCCCTGTGCTCACCCATCAACTACACTCCTGCACTCCATCCAGCAAATACGTGTTCAGAATTACATGGTGGATGTCATGTACACTGTAAGTGGAAAAATTGGCTATTCTTTTTAAAACATCTTTATTCTTCTTAACTGTTACCAATGAAATATAATTAGGGAGCAATCAGTTTTGTATTTTGAAATGCTAATATGAATGTAGAAAGAAATATATCAAAGTTACAATACTATTATGAACCATTCAGTTCTGCCAGTTTGTGCCAGTGTTTATTTACCATGAGCGAATGGCAGTTGAATCACAGTTATCTGCCCTGATCTCCTAACTCTTTCTGGCTAAAGTTAAATTTGCCCACATTCTGGGAAATAAGTGATTTTTCTGATGGCACCGTGATCACACATACCAGTAACTGCCTCTCAAAGTGCAAGGACATAAATTGTTGAACGTTACTGTTTGATCCTACATACAGCTTTAAATGATGTATTTCTGCATCTCGAGGCTTGACTAAAATATCATTTTAGTATGGTTCTAAATTCAAATACTTTAACTAAAAGCATGAATACATACATATTTAACTGTTGTGAAGTCAAACAGTTTTATTGAAATGGGGTACACATATAAAGAATTACATCATACGGGCTCAAAATTCAACCACTTCACTCATTTTATATGGCTGTGATTCTGTTTTAAAACTATTAAGATTCACAGAAAATCTACGGCACTTCATTTTATTTTTACAACCTCACCAATTTATTTAATCAACTATCATTTCAGAAGCATGATTAATTTAGTTTGAAATTACTGTATTGACATATCTACAATAAACAGAACAATATTTTATTAAATTAATTTTAATCGACAGGCAGAACTGCAATTCTGATGGAAGATATTATCTGAAACATTAACCTGTCTTTCTCTTTCAGGTGCTGATTGATCAGAATTTTCTATTTTTATTTCAGATTTCTAGCATCCGTGAGTCTTGTTTGGATTTCTTTCACTAGCCATACCACATCCACTCTCAGCTTTTTCAGTTTGCCATTCGCTGTTTTCAAATCCTTTAACAGACTGAAGAGGTTTGACACAGGCAATGATACTTCTAGATTGAATAAAAACAAATCCGACAACATCTGTGTAAAAATCATAGAATCATAGAATCTCTGCCGTTTAGCCCAATGAGTCCACACTGATCCTCTGAAGAGCATCCTGTCCAGACCCATCTGCCTGCCCTATCCCTGTAACCCTACATTTTCCATGGCTAATCCAACTAGTCTGCATGTGTCTGGACACTATGGGCTATTTAGCATGGCCAATCCATCTAACCTGCACATCTTTGGACAACAAAAATGGAAATGCGATTCTTCTGTCAGGAAAATGGGGCGAGTTCATAACAAAATAACAAACACATTGTATAAATGTTGTGATGGAGGTTCTCTTTGAATAACTGAATCATGGTGCTTGAGGAAAAGAGAAGCTGAAAGAAGCAATCTTATACAAAGTAGTACATTATTCTTTAAAATGCTGATTGTGTTTCCTTAAGGTGTGCTTGAAGGGTAATCTCAGAAATTAAACCAGATGATGTTCCGCCATATCACTGAACTATCCTGGCAAACATTGAACCTACTTTATTATTTAATCCAGTGAAAGAAAAGTAGAAATACTTCAATCGCAGTAAAAATGCACTGTCAATTCATAAAGAACATACAGCCCATTAGTTCTTTCAGGGTTAATATTGATGCAGATATTACTACAATCCATTGTGCCATTTATTTGAAATATTATGACCAGGAGTAGTTGCAGCAGTGAATCAAACCAATTGATAGAACTGTTAGCCTCGAGACATGGGTGACTTTACACTGCAGAGTGAGCATGAAATATTATGGAGATTGTTCTTTAAAGTGATCGCTTTATCATCATTTGTCTGTGGTCGAGGCTATTTTATCCTGGCTCACTTCCCTCTCGGGTTGCAGCTGTCATAACTCAATCAGCTAACTAATACTGTTCACAGCAACCTCTTCACCTACTATTGAACCTGTCAACGGAAATGGTGCGACTTATGCTTATGTGTTTTGACATGTACTAAAACCACAGATATTTATTTCAGATTATGTGTGTAAGGTATGGTTTTTCCAAATGTAATTATGATCTAGTTGAATATGATAGATACGGAGCGCCTGGAGCTCATTGTGGCTGCGACATTGATTTCTATCATCTCAGATCACAGCAGACAAGGATATGACAAGCTCCATCACTCATCTGTGTCTGCAAACATTCACAGTGTTATCATGACATTAAGTTGTCAAATACATTTATACACCTGAGAAGAATACACTGTAAACAAATGTCATAATATGTTGAAAGGAAAGCTGATGTGAAGTGGGCAGAGGAAGATACATCATGGTATTCATTCTAATACATCACTGTAATAAGTGAGGCTTCTAAATGTGCAGTAATATTGTAGATAAGCATATTAACTTTATATTAATATAAAAATATTAATCCATTTCCTCTCTTGAGTTGCCATGTACATATTTCATGCTAATCTCTCACTTTTGGAACTTGTAGTGACAGCTGACTAACATCACTACACTTTTCAGCAGGTTTTACTTCTTTTTTTAATTTAATTACATCAAGGAAAATCAAGCCACAGAATCATACAGTTATAATGGAGCTTGCCTGGTTTTCCAGTGGTATTAAACAATGGGCCTCGTTATGATTGGATGATGCTCTTCAGCCAACTACTTTCCTTCTGCTCACCCAGGAGATTACTTACAAAGGCAATAGAGAAATAAATCTGCCTGTAGCATGAAATTGCTCCATTTAATCAGAAATATTATTTGACTTGTTTTAAAAGAGGGCCAGTCATAGGTGTCCTGCACTTGTGAAACACACTCAATAACTGGAACAACTGTGCATTGGTCAATCATGTTGCTATCGTATTTATCATTCTTCTAAATTCCCAGGAAATGGTTGGTAAATAGTTGTGGACAATACACGGGTGAGCATGGTTTTACAAGTCAAATTACACTACTTAATTCCTGAGACCAAACATAGTTAGTGGAATATAGAAGTCAAAAGCAATTTAAGGATTAAACTCTAATCCAAAACGCAAGGGAATTTCAATATTATGACTGTACAAATAAATATAATACTGTAGAAGATGCTAGACTGGCGTGTGACAGATGGTGAGGGAACCAACAAGACGGAACAACTTACGTGACCACATTGTTAATAATCTATCTGTTGCAGATGCGTTTACCCATGACAGTAACAGTAGTAGTGACCGCTGCACAGGTCCTGCGGAGCCAGCTTCCCATCTTCACATTGAGGAAACCCTCCTTTATGTTGTGTAGCAAGATCATCATGCTAAACGGGATAGATTTTGAACAGATGTAGCAACTCAAAACTAGGCAGCCATGAGGTGCAGTGGGCCATAAGCCATAGTAGAAGGGTATTTAACCACAATCTATAGGCTCATGGCCCTGCGTAGCTCCCTCGCTACCATTTGCAGTTAGGTGCAAGATCAAATTTGGTTCAATGAAAAGTGAAGGACGGCATGGCAAGAAAACAAGCAAGTGTACCTAAAAAAGAGCTGGCAACCTGGTACAACACAGGACTACTTGCATGTCATGCAGTGGAAGCAGTTTACAATAGGTGTGCTATGCATGAGGAGCTATGCATGAGCACAGTGCTAATGTCAGTGGGCTAATAATCCAGAATCCCACACCAATGTTCTGATCGTGTGAATTTTGATCCCACCATAGCAGATGGTGAAATCTGAATAAAATCTGAAATAAATAAACTAGCTCTATCAATTGTCGTGAAAGCCCAATTGGTATACTAATACCCAGGAAATCTGCCATCCTTGCCTGATCCAACCTGAAAGTGACTCCAGAGCCAGAGCAATGTTTTGGAGTGTAGACTGTCCTGTGGGTAATTAGGGATGGACAAGATATGCTGGCCTGACCAGCGACGCCCATGAAGGAATTAAAAAAACAATGCACCGGCCTAAGCAATCCCACAGCCTGGAGATTAGATTTAAATTTTGTAGCTCTGTCACATCCAGTCAGGAATGGTGATGAACTATTAAACAACTAACAAGAAGAGGAACTCCACTTATAATCTCCAGCTTCAGCAATAGAAGTGGGGGAGGGGTCCACCACATCACTGCAAAAAGACAAAAATGAAACATCCATCTACATTCATAGCATCAAAGATGTCTGGAATCAGCCTTACTTAATTCACTCCATGTGTTATCCAGAAATGAAGGCACCGATTACCACAAATGATTTAGGCCCTTACAACATTTGGCAATAATACTGAACATTCATGGTCCAGAATTTGCCATGCCCCTCGCCAAGCTATCCTGGTACAGTGACAACTACCCAACTAAGTGGAAAATTGCTCAGGTATGTCCTATACATAAGAAAACAAAATAAAATCTAATTCAGCAATTAGCACCTTATTAGTTTACATTGATCAGTTGACAGCACTTTCAAGTACTTATTCAGACAGAACCTGCTCACTGATGCTTATTTTGGGTTCCAGCCTGGCCACTCAGCTCCTGACCTCATTACTGCCTTGGTTCAAACATGGACAAAAGAGTTGAATTTCTGTGGTGAGAAAGCACAATTGCTCTTGACATCAAGGCAACATTTCACAAACGTGACATCAAGGATCCCTAGAAACACTGGATTTAATGGGAATCCAGTGGGGGGGAGGTGAAACTCTCTGGTTGTTTGGACCCATATTTAACAAAAAGGAAGGTGGCTGTGATTGTTGGGAGTCAATCATTTCAATCTCAGGACGTCACTGCAGGAGCTCCTCAGGTAATGTCCTCAGTCAAACCCTCTTCAGCTGTTTCATTAATTACCTTCCCTGCATCAAAAAGTCAGAAGTGGAGATGGTTGCTGATGACTGTACAATGTTCAGTACCATTCACAACTCCTCAGATACTGAAGCAGGTCATTTCCAAATTCAGCAAGAGCCGGACAATATCCAGGCTTGGGCTGATAAACAGCAAGTTACACATATGCTGCGCAAGTGTCAAGCAATAACCATCCCAACAAGGGAGAATTTATCAATTGCCCTTGACATTCAGTGGTGCTACCATTGTTGAAACCACCACTATCAACATTGCGGGAGTTATCATTGACAGAAACTGCACTCGACCAACCATGCAAATACTGTGGCTACAACATCAAATCAGACACTATGAATTCTTCTGCAAGTAACTCATTTCCTGCCTCTGCAGAGCCTGTCCACCATTTACAAGGCACAAGTCAGAAGTGTAATGGAATGTTCTCCACTTGCCTGGATGGTGTCAAACTTCTTGTGCTATCTATCAAACTCCTTGACACCATCTTCAACATTCACTCCCTCCATCACTGACACACAGTGGCAGTAAAGTGTACTATCTAAAAGATGCACTGTATCAACTCACCCACACTCCGTCAAAAACACCTAGACATACAACCTCAGACAGACAAGGTAGCAGATGCATGAGAACAATACCACCAGAAAGCTTTTCTCCAAGCCAATCACCAACCTCTCTTGAAAATACAACATTGATCCTTCACTGGCATCAAAATCTTGAAACTCCCACCCCAACAGCACTGTAGGCATAGTTCATGGATTGCAATGGCTCAAGAAGGAAGTTCACCACCACCTTCTCAAAACCAAAAGAACTGTGGATGCTGTAAATCAGGAAAAAAAAATCAGAAGTGGCTGGAAAAGCTCAGCAGGTCTGGCACCTTCCGTGAAGAAAAGATCAGAGTTAACGATTCGGGTCCGCTGGCCCTTTCTCAGAACTGGAATGGGTAATAATTACTGGCTACACAGCAAAATCTATAACCCTTTAACCAAATGTAAAAAAGACTTTTTGTTTTCAATCCATGATACAAAGCATGTCCCTGGATGAATTAAGAAAAAAAAAATCAGATTTTTAATGCAAGAAACAAAGCAAGTTAACTCCCTGCAGGATCATTGAGGATCATTTCTCCAGTAAATTCTCCACAACCGTTGTGCTTGTGATCACACAGCATTTAAGAACCTGTCAGTGACTCTGCTCAAATGTTTGGCTCTCTTGAATGACCTGGATTCAGGAGTGGGGCAAAGCTAATGCAGCCAATAGGAAAAAAAAAGCAATCAAGTCAATAATAGTTTACATCATACCCCATCCTACCGTTAAAAACAAATATTGTTTCTCTCTGGTGTAAATAAATCATTCTTTTTGCTCATTTTTATTGTCCTGAAAATCATCGAAGTTGCATCATTTCCTTGCACTCCAACTGGTCAGTTGCAATGCATGCACTTTTAATCATGTTCAGCACAGCATTAAGTCAATGTTACAGGCCTAACCAATTACCTATTTTTTATGTACACTGGCAACAGATATGCTTGCTGCAAGTTACAGACCATTCAGACAGGTTGCGTGCATATGAATGAACTGTTGATGAGCCCTTTAAATGCATAAATGACACAGCTGCAAGGTCACCACTACCATTACTCTTGAGTCTAAGTGGTAGTGGCATGCAAACTGACATTAATTCTGGAAAATGGTGATCAGCATTGATCTTAATAGGGGTGAGAAAAACTTACTTATTGTTTTCAGCAAGGGTTGTAAAAGTCCCAGGACAATTTGGAATGTCATAATTAATGGCATTAGTCACTTACTCCGTAATTTCCTCTTTCTCTTCAACACCACAGGGCTGTGATTATAATGGTCTTGAGACCATTTGATCCCCATTTATATTATTACACTATTTACTTTATGAACAGCTGAAAAGAGTTGTCTAGTTCCCAATGGATGGGCCACCACTGTACAAACTAGCACAATGAGGATAATACTGCAGTATATGTGTGTAGTGACAGTAACTAGGACTTTTATTTGAATTGCACAGATCTTTGTTGTCAAACATTTACTGCAGTATTTTGTAGAAGCTCAGCTAGTGCAGATTAACTCATCTTCTGTTCTTGTCTACCATTCACAAGGTACTAGTCAGGAATGTGATGGACTACTTTCTATTTGCCAAGGTGAATACAGCTCCAACAACATTCAATGGGCTTGACACCATCCAGGAAGAAGCAGTCGGCTCAACTGGCACCCCACCCACAAACTGCGACTTCACTAATGATGTATAGCGGCAGTATGTACTATCTACAGGATACATTTCTGCAACTCACCAAGGGTCCTCCAACAGCCATTTCCAAAAACATGACTGCTGCCACCTAGAAGGTGAAGTGCAGCTCCCGCATGAGAATACAATCAGATGCAAGTTTCTCTCCAAGCCACATAGCGAGTTGACAGGGGATTAAATCGCCGTTCCTTCACTATCACTGATTTAAAATCTTGGCACTCACTGCCTTCCAGGATTGTGGGTGTCCCTACACTCTACGAACAGCAGCAGATCAAGATGTGGCTCTTCATCAACTCCTCCAGGGTAATTAGTGATGGACCTTAAATGCTGGCCTAGCCAGCAACACCCTCATCTTAAAGAAATAAAAATCATAGAATATACAAAACTAGCTGCCTCAGAATTACAATTTTAATCAAGAGGCACTGAAACTTGGTCAAACATTACTAAATTTGCTTATTGTGCTGTACACACACCTGAATGATAAATTAACATATTGGGAGATGAAAGGTTGCCTGAAGCTATCCAACTTGGCATAAAACAATGACACAGACACCGGAATCCATAAAGGAACTGTATAGCTGAAGGCTTTCAGCTAAATAGAGGGTGGAACACATAGAATTACAAAGAAAAGAATATGGTAGCTTGCAGGACTACTATTTTACTAATAAAACCCTGAGTGGGACAGGAAGGGACAAAGTGTACAGATATAAAACAACGGCAACACATTGGGGGAAACAGTTAAAAAGGCAAATTTAATTACTCTTCACTTAAATGCACATAGTATTCTGAACAAAATAAACAAACTAACAGCACAAATAGAGGTCAATGGATATAGTCTTATAGACATTAGGAAGATATGGTTACAAGTGAATCAAAGCTGGGAACTAAATATTTATCAGTATGAGGCTTTTTAAATGGATATCAGGAAGGGAAGGGTTGTGTGGTAGCTTTGTTAGTATGAGATGGAATATGTATCATAGCAAGAAATGATCTAGGATCAGATGATGTAGAATCCGTATGGGTGGAGGTAAGAGATAACCAAAGGAAGAAGATAGATGAGAGAAGAGGTGACTATAGAGGATTGGGAAAGGTGTTTAACAGAAAAGACAATTGAGGAACAATGGCAGACGATTAAGGACATAGATCATAATCTCAGCGAAGACATATCCCAGTGAGGAAGAAGGGCTCTAAGAGGGGATAATCCACTGAAGGTTAACCAAAGAATGTTCAGGATTGTATCAAAATTGAAGGAAAACAACATGAAATGTTGCAAAGATTAGTGGTAAGTGAGAAGATTGGTCAAGCTTTAAAAGCCAGCAAATACTGACAAAAAAAGGGATGAAAATAAACTGAGAGCAAACAATGTGATGTGAAAACAGACATGAAGCACTTCTTTAAATAAATAAAAAGGAAGAAGCAGGCCAAACTGAATACAGACTCCTAAGAAAACAACACTGGGATAATAATAATGGGAAACCAGGATATGACAGAGGAGTTGAATAAATACATTGCATCAGTCTTCAGGGTAGGGGACATTCATAGAATTCCAAAAATACTAAATAATCAAGGGGCTAGTGGGGAGGGGTGTAGGGTGGAGAGCGCTGAGAAAATATTAAAACAATAATTGCACATTGATTGTGGTGTAATTACAAAAGGAAATGTTCTTGTCACCTAAGTGCAGATTTGCTTGATTAATGGGCTAAGAGCGCAGATGATGATGCTGAGGTGGACAAAAAACCAAAAATATCCTGTGATTGGTTATTTTGTCACAGTACTGATTTGGACGGTCCGATTATATTTCTGGCCAATTTTAACCATGGGGATGTCGATAGTGGGGTATTCGGTGAAGATAATGCCCTTGAATGTCAAGGGACATTGTTTAGATTCTCTCCTACTGGAGATGGACATTGTTTGGCACTTTTGTGATGGAATTATGAGTCTAAGCTTGGATGTTGTCCAGGTTTTGTTGCAAATGGGTTCAACTGATTCTGTATGTGGTGTGTCATGAATCATGCTGAACATTTTGCAATTATCAGTGAACATCTCCACTTCTGACCTTATGTTGGAGGGTTGGTCATTGATGAAGCAGCTGAAGATGGATGGGCGTAGGACACTACCCTGAGGAAGTCTCAGGCATTAAAGTCAAATGATGAAAGTTGAATATTTGAGAGTTTGTTTTTACTAAGAGTGCAAATAGCAGTTAAGAGCCTCAACTGACACAGGGGTAGACTTTACTTCCCCACATACTGCTCGTTAAATGCAATGGGGTGGGCACGTTGGGGCTGGTAATGGTTATTACATCTATTTTTAAATTCCCTGTCTGTCTTCCAAACCACCCCTTGATTGTGTATTCCTGTCAGGATGCAACTTCGTCACAAAGCCGTCAACCTGGTTATATAACTGTTTATAGACGCGGTTAAAAAGTAAGCCACATTGCTGGATAAAATATCAGAACTTCTGTGGTGACAATAATATAGCTTGGCATGAACTGTGAGAAATTCCATTCAGTTTGAAAAAAGAATTCTAAAATTATGTTGAAAACTTTTGACAGGAAAACAGTTATTGGTTTTGAATTGTTATATCAGAATCTATTAACTGCAGTACTTAACACAAGGCAATTGAAATGTCTTTGTTATCCACAATTTATGTTGCAAGCTGGTGGGAGACATGCACATAATCAGCAAAAGACATCTATGGGCTTTTGGTGCAAGATTGGTGGAGAGAGGGTAATTTTTATTGATGAGGGCAAAGCACTTCATTGACCTTCAGTGATACATGGCAAAGATGTAGAGACAGTCTTCACATTTGACTATATAACTGTATCTTTGACCATATTATTACTGCATAACATGCTAACCCTGTATCAAGGCTCTTAATTATGATAAACCTTTAGACAAAGGGCATCTGATAATTGCATTATCTTGGCCAACAAAAGATTTATAAGCTGGTATTCAAAGAGTAATTTGTGGCATCCATGGCTTTTGGTGATGGTGATGATTCCAATGGAACTACTTTAGCGTCCATTCAGTTCTTCAACAAAGCAATATCTGTCAAATGATTGTAGATCATGAGCACATTTACGCTGCTGTATCTTATGTTTATGAACAAAATCTGTCCTGGATTGTAATAGCTTTACGGTTTAGTCCTAACATAATGCTATTAATATTTTACACAGATTCAACTGTCAGAATTGCAAATTTTAATGTTGCAAAATATATTTACCTGTAATGTGAGCTCATGTCAAGTGGTACACCATGTAATTAGTCACATTTCATCAATAGTGTCTAAAATAGATTATTTATTTATTATTGTAGATCCTAATTTCTTATTAAATATTAACCTCTTACTGCACATTTCAGCTTTTTATAAGCAAATAAAATGGATGTTTTAAAGTTTTTGAGAAGATTTGTAGCTCAGGTTGTGGATGAGGTTGCAGACATGCTCATCCAGCCGGTGGGTTTGGTTGTAAATGTTTCATCACCCTGCAAGGTAACATCATCAGTGCGTCTCTGGTGAAGCATTGGTGTTCTGTCCCGCATATTATTTATATGCCTTGGTTTGCTGGGGTAGTTGGTACCACCTCTGATTCTGTTTCTCAGTGGTTTGTGCACAGGGTATAGTTCAATGTGTTTGCTGATGGAATTCTGATTAGAACACCAGGCCTCCAGGAATGTCCTGGTGTGGATTGGTTTGGCTTTTGCGATTTATGGATGTGTTGTGCCAGTCGAATTTGTGTCCCTTGTTGTCCATGTGTAGTGAGCTAAGAGAGAATTGGTTGTGTCTCTTGGTAGCTAGTTGGAGTTCGCATGTCTGTGTTGTCAGTTTTCTTCCGGTTTGGCCTATATAGTGTTACTCACTGGCCTTGTATGATATTTTGTACATTACACCGTTTTTTTCTGGTTCTTGGTTTGTGGGCTACCCTGATACCTAGGGGTCTGAATAGTCTTGTGGTCATCTCCGAAATGTCCTTGATGTACGATAGGATGATTAGTGAGTGTGGTCGTATTGTATCTTCACTGGGATAAAATTCACAAAAGAGGAAGAGAACAACAACCAACTACCCTTCCTGGACATAATGGTAGAACGCAAAAACAATAGGGACCTCCGGACTAGCGTATATAGAAAGACCACACATACAGACCAGATACTCAATTACACCAGCAACCACCCAATGCCCACAAATTGAGCTGCATCAGGACACTATTTAAACAATCCATAACACATTGCAGCAACCCGAAATTACACAAAGCAGAACAGGAGCATCTATATGGAGTCTTCAAAAGGAATAGATACCCAAAAAGGACAATCCGCCGTTACCTCCGAGACAGACCACAACAGGAAGACACAACACGACCAGACTCACTAATCACCCTACCATACGTCAAGGACATTTCTGAGATGACCACAAGACTACTCAGACCCCTAAATATCAGAGTAGCCCACAAACCAACAACCGCCCTACAACAGCTACTGAAGTATGTATAGGATTCCAGACCCAAAACCAGCAAAACTGGTGTAATATACAAAATACCAAACAAGGACTGTGAGAAATACTACATAGGCCAAACCAGAAGAAAATTGACAATACGGATACACGAACACCAACTAACCACCAAGAGACACAACCAATTCTCACTTGTCTCACTACACACGGACAACGAGGGACACAAATTCGACTGGGACAACACATCCATAATTGCATAAGCCAAACAGAGACACACAAGGGAATTCCTGGAGGCCTGGCATTCCAACTGGAACTCCATCAACAAATATATTGAATTAGACCCTGTGTACAAACCACTGAGAAAGAGCTGGAAGTGATACTATACACCCTAACAAACCGAGATATATAAATAACAAGTGGGACAGAACACTGATGCTTCACCGGAGGTACACTGACAATGTTACATAGCAGGGTGATGAAAGATTTGCAACCAAACCCACCGGCTGGATGAGTATGTCTACAAGTTCAAAATGGATGTTTCTTTTTTTTTTATTAGGTGTGTGGGTGCAGGAGCTGGCTATACTCTGGTCAAGCAACCAAGAGCCTAAATTGGACATTCTAAATTGACCCATAGCCGGAGAATTCAGTCCTGACAGAAATTGGCCAAACAAAATTAAACAGCGGCTATCAGATACGGAGAACAGTGGAAACCAAGGTCAAAGAGGTCGCAAAGGTTCAGGGCGAACCGGCTACAATCAGCCCAGAAGTGTCGATCACCCTGACTTCCAGCCATTGCTTGAGGATGTGCACTTCATATCTCTCTGGTACAGCAATAGTGAAGGATGTTATCATGGCCCCGTTGGTTGTTTTGAACCTCACTTATGACCCCGTTAACAAAATGCAATAGAACATTCTGGAAGGATCAGGACGAGTGGGATGAAAATACATCTCTGGAAAACGCACGGTCAGTGAAGACCTACAGCAAGACTCATGGCAGAAGAACCCAAGAAGATCCAGGAGAAGATGCACCCTGACCTGTGAGATCCACCTTTGTGGAAGAGAACCAGCCGCACATCGGCGAGGAAGGAGATTCCAATTGCCCAGTTCAAACACATGGATCGTTGCAGGTAATATCCTTTCTCAAACGGATACAGCTAGATAGAGAGTAAATATTGTGGAAATCTGGGAAATGCTCATATCGTATTTTAATAAGGAATATTTTGTTAATAAAATTGAATTAAACAACAAACCAAATTCTGCGTCCCTTTGTCTGCCTCACCAACAAGAATACTTGGGTAAGTGTTTTTAACACATAAAGTGGTCGAAGTGTTCAAAACATAGAAAACTCTCTTTGCTGCTGTGCTAACTAACTATAGTAAGCCTAATACTCATGTACAATTTGGTGACGTTGAGGTGGCTACTGGCCCTAAAACATCCACCGGGAATCCAGGCCCATCATCTGAACAGTCTCTCAGAAATTCCATCCATTCAGTTTCACTGGCTTCTGAGGTATTTCCTGTACGTACAACACACTCTTGTCATCTGCCCAGACACAATGTGGTGCTCTGTCTTATCATCCAGAGGTTGGAGGGTCCCTGGTGGAAGGCTTGCTAATACCAGTAATCCCTTGTACCATTGAGGATTCAGTGTGGAGGATATCACACTCAGCAGTCCTGTACAATTAAAGGTTAAGATGGTTCAGAGAATCCCATTTGCCTGTGTTTTCTGCAGCCTTGAGATGTTTCAGTTCTATGTGTGTGCTGGGTGTGGCTGACTGCAGATTCTCTGCCACGTTTTGAAGGGGCTGTTCCTTAAGTTTTGTTTGTACTTCAGCCCCAATACATTGGGCACTTCCATGATCACATGATTCTGATGGTTGTAGTAAAATGCTTCTTTCGCCAAAGATATGACCCACATGAGATAGTCCACTCCCTGGTGAATACCACTGAACTGTTCCACATCCTGCAACTGTTCCTTATATCTCTTAGTCCCTTATTATCCCTACAATGCCCCAGCAAGCAATCAGCTTTCACTATAGCTTTGCAATGCCCAAGGATCCTCACTGACAATGAGGAGTGAAGGGTACCAGGTTTGATCTGTTCCTTCCATTTGGTTCCAAAATTGAGAGATTTACGTATGATATGGCCATAAACAGCCTCACCCCATAGATTTTCTACCACGTTTTTGAGAACCTCAGACATGGGAAAGGTTTTTCTCTCCTGGAGCCTGTAGATAAAAGACACATTCTGCCATGGCTCCCATAAGTTAGTGTACATGCAGCAAGATCTGGATAGATCTTCTCATGATAAGAGCTTCTCATGATAAGTGGCAATGAACATTTGCATCACAAAAGTGCCAGGCAAATGATTATTCCTAAACAAAATCACAAATCATATCAAATAAAAACAATGAACTGCCGATGCTAGGAATCTGAAGCAAAAACAGAAAATGCTGGAGAAACTCAGCATGTCTGGCAGTATCTGTAGAGAGAAAAATAGAGTTAATGTTTCAAGTGAAATGACTCTTGAGTGAACTTGAAAGATCACTGTACTTGAAATGTTAATTCTCTTTTACTCTCTACTGATACTGTCAGACCTGTTGAGTTTCTCTAGCACTTTCTGTTTTTGTTTCACAAATTATCTTCTCTGTTATTATAACTGCAATGCACAATTTCTACTTGTTGTTCAGAGTCTTTGTGCAACCTCTGACATGGTTGACCACATCCTGCTCTTCCTACACCTGCCAACTGTTGTTGAAATGGGTGACACTGGCCTTTCCTGGTTCTATTCTTATCTATCCAGCTGTGGTTAGTGAATTTCTAGAAATAGGTTGTATTCCCCATTGTTTCACCCTGAGCGCTTTCATCATAAATTAAATCATAGATTCAATGATTTTCAAATAAATAACAAAGCACCATTCCTTGATTTTTTTTTCTTAAAATTTCTGGCAGGTGTGTACTGTTACCATGTCATAAGGAAACTATAGTGGCTATTGATTACAATCAAAGCAGATACAAAGTTTAAAGTTTGTCATTTTACATTTAACATGTTATTTAACAATTTAAATTATCGAATCACAGAATTCCTCCAGTGTGTAAACAGGCCGTTTGGCCCATCGAGTCAACACCCTCTGAAGAAAATCCTACCCAGACCCATCCCCCTCCCCTATCCCTGTAATCCCGCATTTCCCATGGCTAATCTACCTAGTCTTCAAATCCCTGGACACAATGGGCAATATAGAATGGCCAATCCGCCTAATCTGCACATCTTTGGACTGAAACTTATAAAATGTTCAATACTTCTTGCACCCCAAGGTGAAAATGGCTGTGTTAGTGCAGTAATATGTGTTGGCTGGTAGCACAGAATAATCAATATTATATATACTGTCCATTGTACCTCCAGCCCAAAATTCAGCTCTATTGCTTCACTGCAAAATAGAAAAAGAACTACATTGCTGTAAAAATCTATTTTTAAGCTGTAATTGATAAAGTGGTTAAAATGTCACAGATACTAACAGAAACTAATGAGACGAAGAAGGATCATGACAAAGGAGTTGGGTTCCAGAAGTGAGGTAAGAATAATTGTCCTTTATATCAAGGCGACATTTGACCAACTTTAGCACTAAAAACATCTACAAAAAGGAAAGTAAATTGGAATTCAATTTACTGAAGTCAGGCAAGCATGGGAAGATACGTGTAGCTGTTTGAGACCAAACACTTCTGTTCCCAAAATGTCTGCAGGGTCCTCAGGACATAGTCCTAGGACCCAACAATTATGATCTGTTTCATCAGTCATGTTCCCTTCATTGTATGTTCAGAGGTGGGAATGTTCATTGATAATTCCAGTGTTTGCAACTGCTCAGATAATGATCAGTTCACACGTGCAAGATCTAGACATCAGGGCTTGGGCTGATAAGTGGCAATGAACTTTTGCACTGCAAAAACGTCAGGTAATGACCATTCAAACAAGACAGAATCTAAACACTATTTCTTGATATTCAAAGGCATTACAAACACTGAATTCCATCATCATCAACCACCTGAGGGACAAAGCAAATAAATATCATTTACATGAGAAGTTCATGACTGGGTATTCTGCAATGAATAACTCACCCACTACTTCTCCAAACCCTCTTCATAATCTACAAAGTTTAATTCGGTTGTTTGATGGACTACTCTCCACTTGCTTGAATGATTGCAACTGTAACAACACTCAAGTAGCACAGCACCATTGAGCACAAACATCCCATTCGACTGTCACTCAATCCACAAGATCACATATTCACTCCCTCTACCAAAAGCATATCCCGGCAATGTACACCATCTACAAATTGCACTGCAGCAACTCACCAAAGCTTTCTCAACAGCACTTTCTAAACCTGCAAACTCCATTATCTATAACAATGTTCCACAAATTTTTCCTTGTATGACCCCATTTTGATGTCCCAGACTTTGTGTCACCCAAGAGTGAAAATTTGGATGCCAAGAATTGGAGGCTCAGTGAGAAATGGTGCTCTTTAGCTGTTGAGTGGAGACAGGGAATGAGGTTGAAAGTAATGGAAAGTGTTTAAACTTCACAATATTTTAAGAAAAAACAACTAACCTTCGCAGACTTTTTTCGCATCAGAAATCAGGTCTCAAAGATCTGTTAGGCTATGCCCACCAATAGAAAAACAATTGTTAAGCATTGGAAGGGGTTTCATAGCTGTTAGCATTTAGTTTGAGCTCCATTGTAGCAATTGCTGCCTCAGTGTTCAGACCCAAAAACCTTGTCATCTGATCAACAAGCCCTGGCCTCGAAACACCACCTGCAAGCTCATCTCCAAGTACCACACAATTCTGAATTGGACTTATACTGTTTTTCCTTCACTATCATCCCTATCCAACATTGTTGGCCTACCTATAAAACACGGGCTGCTGAAGTTTAAGAAGGCAGCTCACCACTGCCTTCTGAAGGACCGTTATGGATGGACACTAAGTGCTGGTCTTGCCAGCAATGCTCACATCTCATGAACATTAAAACATTTCAATGCAAATAGCATGCTTTTCCTATTGACAAAATATATTATTCATTCATTGTCACTAATGTACGTGCGCATTGTAAAAACAAACTTTAAAAATCTGTAAATTAACAAATTGTGACTATATGCCAACTGTCTAAACACTCTCATTATTTAATAAACGTAGATGCTTTTCCCATAATACTGTCTACTCTATAAGATTTAATTAGTGAGTTGAGGCACAAAAGTGACCTTTTGGAAATATTACATGCTAGCATAGTTAGTAATTATTTGATCACTGGGTCAAAGGATATTACAGCTATATTTAGCAACACTGATACTTTGAATTTCAGACTATTCTTTTCAAGTATTAATCTTTTCTGAGTTTTTGAGTGAGCTCCATATTAGCCTAATTACTGGTTTTTGTGAATTTTTAATGATATTATATAGCCCATACACAATTTACATCTAGTAACATTTCAACAAGCCTAGAAATCTTAGCAGACAATTACCTAAAAAAGCGACCGTAAATTTCCTCACAGATAATTTACACACCAGATATTAATAATAAACTTAAAGGTTAACAATGGGTCATCAAGAATTTCCATCATTCAAGTTATTTATTCAGTGAAATGAGAAATTGATCACATTAATATGTTAAAAAGAACGCAATTGATTACAATCAGTCCTTTATTGGCAGCAATGGTGGTGGGCAGGACTGGGTTATTAGTTATGCTTGACCTAGCAGAGGTCATGTGTGTTAAAGCCATTTCACAACTTGGAATCACCTCTCTGACCTCCCACTGATCACCAACTAAGTGCTTAAAAATAGACAAAATGCTAATTAGAACATTTTTTGACAAATACAAAAAGATTGTATTTGGGTAACTGAAGCAAAAACAAAATAATCCTTGAGTCTCTCAGATGTAGGCCACATACTCACAATTCACCATAGGATATACATTTTCTCTTTCAAATTTAAAATGTGGCATTTGCAATATCAACCTCTCAATGGATTTGATCTAATTCTGTGAAAATAATTTAAGTTTGCTTAAATGTTCTTACTGCATTTAATGATCATATTACTGGATAGCATTAGAATATGAATGATAGAATGCATTCTACATCATTCACATTTCCTGTGTATTTCACAGATTCCCAATACACAAATGCTTCAAGGTCTTTGTAGCTTGTGTTGTTGATGTGGTTGCTGCCTTGTTCACTGAGCTGGCAAGTTTGTTTGCAGGTGTTTCATCACCATTCTAGGTAATATCATCATTGCGCCTCTGGCAAAGCGTCGGTGCTCTGTCCCGTTTTGCTATTTATGTGTCTCGTATAAACACATAAATAGCAAACTGGGACAGAACACCGATGCTTCACCAGAGGCACACTGATGATATTACCTAGTATGGTGGGGAAATGTCTGCAAACAAACTTGCCAGCTCAGTGAGCAAAGCAGCAACCACACAAACGCTTCCTCAGCTGTAATATCAGAAGATCACTACATTCTCATTCTTAGACATTACTCCACTTTACTGACGACCAAATTCTGCAAACATGCCTTCTTAATTCTTGTATACCCTACTAAAAGTGTTCATCCACCGTGCAATCTTTTAATAGGATCTATGCACTGGCTGCACACCTGGAAAAGCATTCATTTTAGTGAAGTATAATTCTTTGATGGAAGTTCCCAACCCCAGTATCTTATTAGACACCAAGTTTAGTTTTTGACCCCATATTCTCTCCATTGCAAAGACCACCTAGAATGCCAGTCTATACTCCTACCTCAGCTCATCTGCCAACGAAACCCTCATCATATTTTTTTTAAAATCTCTGAACGTGATTATTTCAGTGTTCTCCTGCCCTGCCACCTTCTGTAAGCTTTAGTTCTGCTGCTCACATTTTATCTTGCATCAAGTTCCACCTACCTATTCATGTACCCATTAACCTAAACTGATTCCTGGTCACCCCCACCTTCATATTAGAATGTTTATTCTTATACTTAAACCATTCGTATCCTTGCCTCCCACTTTTTCTGTAACCACTTGCAGCCCTGCTATTTCAGAGAGTACTTGAAAACACTGACATACTTCTTGACCATTTTCCTTAACTTCTGAAAGACAACATCAATTATCAGAACAAAAAAAATGGTATTACTATAGAAATGTACAGCTACCAAATTACCAGTCAAAGAAAAAGGAAAAAATGCATACCACGGAGAATTCTCAGTACATAGGGATCACTGCATGCTGAGCTACAGGTGAACTGAAAGCCAAGAAAAGCTAAGTACCACACAGATCCCTTGGTCTATCTTTATGGATTCAAGTTTGAAATCCTATGCTATAGTAAATTATGGGAGTCTTATACTACTGATGGATTGTGAAACCACAAATACAAACCCATGAATATGCTCCCCAGTGAATGCAACAAAAGAAAACATTTGAACTGATATGATACAATATTTACACCAACAAAACAATACAAGTGTTGGTATTGGGCACATTCAGTGCTTCTATGTTGTAACACACTGGGATCCATGTGGTTTTCTTTATGAACTATTTGTATACAAAGATGAATGGTTGAAGTCAACTATTGAACTATAAAGTGCTGGTCGATGTGATCAATAATAACTAACACTTACGTTATTAGTAGGACCACCAAAAAGAAGTACTGCATAAGCATTCTTTCATTTATCTGTAATTCCAGCATTGTTGAAATTCAGTGTAGTTCAACAAATATAGGCTATATGTAAAAAAGAAATCTGTCCACAGCCTGAGCAGAAGCAATGTGGGGAAAGATGCAAAATCAGAAAGTAATTCATCTTCTCCTTGTTAGAGAGAAATGGCTAAGACATGGAAAGAGGTCGCTGTGATCTCCAATACATAACATGCAAGGACACAAAAAGGGGTGAGGGAAATAAATATGAAAAGATTGAGAAAGTAATGTCTCTAGGAAAACAAACATTGATATTTAGACATGGAAAAATGGAAATTGGAACTATATGAAGAAACAGAAATTATAGTCACAGAATCATAGAAGAGGCCCTTCGGCCCATCGAGTTTACACTAACAAAATGGCATAATTTTGAATCAGCATTTCAGCTTACTTCATGTGTTCGCCATCCTCCTAGGGAAGGGAAGTGATGGAGATTGAAAGCTTTGATAGAAATGTGGTTCTGAACTTGCTTCATGCTTATTTCCTATTCTCACAAAAATGAACATACATATACCCAGGTATTGAAGATTGCAGAGATGTACGGTCCAAATAATCACAGTAGAAACTAAAGGTTGTTTCAGCTGGATAACTCTTTTGTTCTTGATTTCTTTTTCCATGTCTTTGCCTCAATGTCATTCTAAATGAGTGAGGTAGCCATTCTTCAAAATGACTTGTAGAAAAATGTTCAATGAAGTAAATGCACATCTGTTATGAAAGCAAAAGCTGAGAATTCTAAACTATCTTCTATACTTATACATTGCACTCACTTTCTTTGTTATATTTTTGCCAGCTACTCTTTTATAAATATATATATTTGCCTCAATTTCATCGTGTCCTTCAATGTCTTAATGCCCACAAGTAAATTTTGTACCTAATCCTAAATGGCATATATGACAGATGATTTTTAGGCCTTCCAGGAAAATAGATCAGTTAAAATCTGGATGTCACTGTGTGCTTCATGTTTTCAAATGCCATTTCAAAAATGCATTTGACATTTGCCATCGCTTTCATTCATAGACTGGCAAATGAATACAATAGGTAATCATTATTGATTATCTTTCACACAGATGTTAATATTCACATCAGATTTTTTATACTAATTACCTTTGCTCTAAAGATGAAATATTCATGCATTACAGTTGTTAAAATTAAAGTTCCTGATTATTTTCTATGACCCCATGCATCGTGAAACAGGCATTTAATAAAAATATTCAAACTTTTATTTGGGATTCTAATTATAAATTAACAAAATTTAGCAGTGATTAAGAATCTAGAAATAATACCAAACCAAAAGTATTACATTATTCTCTTGTCTGGAGGAAACTAATGAATCTTACCTGACATATATAATTAAATATTTACGAATAAATATGAATCTATGCATGGGGGACAGCTTCATATCTAATAGCACATTAAATCTTATAGCATTAAAACAGATCATTCTGCCCATCATGTCTGTGCTTGATTTTTTAAAAAGCTTTCCAATTTGGCCAATTTCCCTGCTTTAGTCCCATTACTTATGAGCTATAGTGTGTCAGGTAGAAAATAGTTTTCTCAGAAATAAACCCAATCATCGACAAAAGACGCATCTAGTAAAGGCTTTAAAAATTCCACTGATTAAAATTCTGGTAAAACATGAATCCCGACAATAGCTGCATTCATGTTTTCTGTGTTTATCTATTAGAGCATGAAAGCTAAAGAAGATTAGCACAGCTGTGTTTGTGATCTGTTTGGTTCCAATACAGACCTGGCAAATTCTTTCTTCTGTCACTGAATATTTCCTTTGTTACTGCAACAAAAGCACAATGATCAGTGTTTAAAAAATTCAAAGAAAATGCTGACTTACAATTAGAAAACTTATATCAGCATTTCTAAAGTAATATTTGTTATGTTTTACGACTTTAGAAAAGCATTTCAAATCGAGGATATATTAGGTTTTGCTTATGCTTCAAACAGATTTATTCTTTTGTCCAGTAAGGTTTTCAATTATTTTAAATCATTTCTAAGGAGTAATTATTTACCCACTGCTTAAATATGAAAATTGGCATTTCAGTTTAATTGGCTATAATGCAACAATATAGTGACATGAACTTTCCCTCCTCTTTTCAAATAAAATAAATTCCAAAGAACAATAGGTGTGAATGGTTATACAGTATTTTATTTGTGTGGCCCACATTGCAAAAACTATTGTAACATTTAACTGTCCCTTTGAATGGTTTTATTTGTTGACTATTTAACATTTTTAATTAATAGCTTTATTAAGCTGCATCATAAATATTGTAGTCATGATGTAGTTGTAAAATTTTCTTAGGTATGCTCAAAGAATGCAATGACTGCATTGACCACAACATCATCTCTTTCAACAGTTCATTAAAAGAGAAAGGCAACTTTATGGGAATCCTTCTCATTCTAGTAGTTCTTATACATTACAGAGCAAGATAATAGTGGCCCTAGAATCTTCTTACCCACATGATGGCCCTCAATTTTTGAGCCAATTTCTGACCTCGCTTTACTAGAGTATAGAAATGTGCCCCACGTGAAAGCACAGCAAATTGCACTGAGTTCTTCTGGACAATCCTGAAAGACACCTAATATTAAGAAACTATGCTATCCCTTGTAGAATGCTGGTTTTTAACAAAGAAAAAGAAAACGTCAAAGAATGTTCTTGTGAGGATATGGCCGGATTTTCCTCACGGGATTCAAGAGCCCAATGTCAGAGTCAAATCATGGTCAGAAGACCGCACTTTGAGGGGAACAGTCATCCTGCTGACATTTTCCCCAAATTGGTGGCCTGGCATGGGCTTGCTGTCCAATTAAGGGCAATAGGCAGTTTCTCAATGCTAGAGACTCAATAGAGGCCCTCCAACAGTAAGCAAGTAGTAGGCAACAATGACGGAGGCCTAAACTGGAGGGATCCTACCCCCATCTTTTTCAAATGTCCTGCTACCTTTAATCCCACTTTCAAGAAATTGCTCTGGGGGCGGAATGGTGAGAGGGAACCAGAATATTGAACAGTAGTGTGAAACTCCATGCCTCTGTGCTCACCTGCATTGGGGCCTAAAAGCTCAGCTTTACTACAAGTGATCTGATCAGGTAGTATATTGAAGTAGGAACAGAAAAATTAATAGCTGAGTGTCCTCACCCCCTTTTCCAGCTTGCAAACTGTGGAATTATTCCTGTCTCCTACAGTTCAAACCAATGACCAATAATATACTTGGACAATAAACCAGAATGAAAATACAGTCATTTTTAAAACATACAATTGGAATTAGATTTTTGCTGTCACATGTACCTAAGTACACGAATAGAGAAGTGCCTTGAAAAGTGTGCAAAGTCGCCATTCTCTGACACCATCTGAAAATACAAAACCAGAATTTAAAAAAAATAAAAGAAACAAAGCCAAAAGAAAAAGAGAAACACCCAGATCTTAAAGCCTTCAACCAAAAGAAAAAGGGAAAAAAAGTCCAGATTTTAAAGTCTTATCTCCCTGGGCCTAGCCCTGGCCTAGAGGTTTGGTCAGCCTGCTAATGGGATATGCTCCACCGATTGTATTTGCTGCCACCACCAATCACTGGAAAGAGCTGCTTCCATACCGCTGCTGTCATATGTTCAGCACAAGTTAATGTCCTTACAGTTTTAGTTTTGCTTTCAATATTTGTTAATTGTATGCTTGTGCACTGAAATTTTGCATCCACTGGAGCCTTCAGCCAGCTTTGGAATTGCTGAAGACTTTGCAGAAGTTGAAATGGTCTCGGTGGTTCATGTGCATTGAAACAATAATTGAGCCCAATCAGTGCAATTGCAATCCAAAACATTCTAAAGTTCATGTGTCATGATAAAACTAGACTGATAACTACTTTTTCTCTAGGTTCATAATCAATTAATACTCATGTTAGTTGTAATGTCAAATTAAAGATATATTACAAATCAAGCACCAATCATGATACAACAAATTTAGTTTTTACCTATGTTTGCACTGAAGTGTTGAAGGGATCAAATGAAGTCCTAATTTACAGCCCAGTGAGTATTAGTGTAGGATTACAACTGAATTTTAGTAATAATCTGTAGTAATTGTGGCTGTTGAGTTTTACAGCGCAGAAAGAGGCCCTTTGGCCCATTCCTCTTTGGTCATAAAACACCAATCTACTCCAGTCCCATTTTCCAGCACTTGGTTCATTGCCTTGTGCGCTATGGCACATCAGGTTATCATGTAAATAACTCTCTAATCTCATGATGCTTCCTGTATGTACCATCCTTGCAGGTAATGAGTTCCAGATACCCACCAGCCTCTGGGTGAATAGCTTCTTCATTAAATTCCCTCTAAACCTTCTGTCTTTTACCTTAAATCTATGTCTCCTGGTTATTGATCCCTCAAACACGGGGGAAAGTTTCTTCGTATCTACCCTATATATCCCATCGTAATTTTGTACACATCAATCAGCTTCCCACCTAAGTTTTCACTGCTCCACAAAATAAAACCCTAGCCTATCAAGTCTCTCTTCAAAGCTGAAACACTCCAGCTCAGGCAATATTCTAGTGTAGCTCTTCTGCATCCCCTTTGGCAATCATATCCTTCCTACAGTGGAGCAACTGGAACTGTACATAGTTCTCCAGCTACAGACTAATTTTACACAGTGCCATCATAACCTCTTTGCTCCAGAATTCAATGCCTTGACCAGTAAAAACAAGTATCTCAAATGCCTTCTCAATCACCTTGTCTACCTATTCCATTGCCGTCAAGGATCTCTGGATGTCCATTCCAAAGTCCCACTGATCTTCCCAGGGTCCTACCTTTCATCATGTACTCCCTCGCCTTGTTAGTCTTCTCAGAATGCTTCAACTCGTAGTTTGCAGGATTAAATTCTATTTTTCTGCCCATCTGATCAACCAGTCTATATTGTCTTGTAGTCTAAGATTTTCCTTCTTGTTATTTATCACACCAGTAATTTGCATGCAATCTGTGAATTTATTGATCATACTCCTGCATACATGTCCAGATTATAACTTACTCAACAAACAGTAAAGGTCCCAACATTGAACCCTATAGTAAGCCACTGGGCTTCTAGCCACAAAAATCAGTTTCAGCCATTACACTCTGACTCCTGACATTAGGATAATTTTGGATCCAATTTGCCAAATTGCTCTGGATTCCATGGGCTCTTAGCTTCTTGAACAGTCTGTCTTGCGAGATCTTGTGAGAAAACTTTCTGAAGTCCATGTAGATAAATAAACTATGCTATACTCATTCATACACCTTGTGACCTCCTCGAAAAGCCCAATCAACCTTTCCCCCTGACAAAGTCAATGCTGAGTATCTTTGATTAATCCTTGTATCTCTAAGTGGAGATTAATTATGTTCCTCAGCATCTTTTTCTAATAGTTTCCATGCCACTGGCTCACTCACCTATAGTTCCTGGTTTATCCCTACTGTCCTTTTTGAATCGTGGTCCCACATTCGCTGTGTCCCAAACCTCTGACACCTCCCCTTTGTCCAGAGAAGATTTGTAAATTAATGTCAGGGCCTCTGCAAACTTTTTTCTTGCCTCCCACAACAGCCTGGGACACATTTCATCTGGGATTGGAGAATTGCCTAGGATTACATCAGCTAAAAGTGCTAAAATTTCTCCGATTAGCCTTTTGTCCTAAAAATTAGAAAATACCTTTGGATTTTCCTGTATTTTACCTGCTAGTGTTTTCATGACTCCTCTTTGCTTTCCTAATCTCTGTTTTTAATTAATCCCCTACACTTTCCAGACATTTTCAGGGTTTATGAGGTTCTAGTCTTCCATATCAACCATTAACTTTCCTTTTTTACATTATCCAATTCTATGCATTCCTTGATATCCAGGGTTCTCTGAAATATTTTATCCCTTTATAGGAACATGTATGATTCTATACTTTCACTATCTCGTTTTAGAAAGATTCCCACTAATCCGATGTAGATTTTCCCACAAGTAGTTAACTCCCAGTCAACTTTAACCAGAACCTGCCTTATTGTATTAAAATCATCCTAAAATTAGGTCTAGTACTGCCTTATCTCTTGCGGCACTTTCTACGTGTTTGCTTAAAAACATCTCGGGGCTTTTAAGAATTCCATCCCTTCTACGCATTTCACACTCTGTCCAATCCAGTTAACACTGGAAAAGATTAAATTCTCTAGTATTATGGCTTTATTATTCTTACACATCTCTGAAATTGTCCAAAAATTGTTCTGCTATCTCAGCCTGACTCTTAGAAGGTTTGTAGTAAACTCATAACAATGTGATTGCCCTTTTTTGTTTATAAATTCTATCCACACGCTGTAATTAAAGGGCTGTCTAAGATACCACTCCTCCTTATTACATCATTGACTCTTTGATCAATAACGTAACGCCACCTCCTCCTTTCTCCCCTCCCTGTCTCACCTGAAGTTTCCAAATGCAAGAATATCGAGCTGCCAGTTCCTCAAACAACCATGTGTTGACGATGTAATGATATCATAGTCTCTCAGTATCTTCTACTCATTTACCTTATTTACAAGACTCTTTGCATTAAAACAAATGCTATACAACCTTGCCAAGATTCCTTGAGTATTAACATGGCTGTGCATATCTCCATTCTATATCCCATCCCTCTGCCAGATTAGTTTAAATCTGAAACAACAGCTCTAGCCACCCACTCCCACCTTTGCCAATATCATTCAGTTGTTTCTGTGCTATGTTCCTGTTAAGGCCAATCAGGCCCCAGGAAAGGGAACTACAACACAGTACAATAATCATGACCCTTGGCTCTGGGAAGCTCTACTGTGCTTGGGTCTGGGACTGGAGGCTTGGGGCCGGGTGTCTGAGTTGGGAGAAGTGCTGGGTCCATGATTTTGTTCCAAGCTCAAAGGCAGTATATCCTCTTGAAGTATAGTGCCTAAAGTAATGGGGTCTGACCATGTCTTTATTTAAATGCACAACAACTATGTATTCTAAGTGCCATTAGATAAACGCCAACATGTCAGTGGACTTTACTGATTGAGTTCTGTTCTTGTTTTCATTATTTGCACACTTGAACTCAGAAATCTCTTTAATGTTCTCCAGGTCTCATTTTCTCAACATTTAGACAAACTTGTTCTTTCCTGGCATTGGCCAGAATAGTTTCCTTAGGGTCATTATCCCCATGATATTTACAGTGATTAGCCAGCTTTTGGTGATGACTTAATATTTGGTCTAACAGTATCCCCTGCTCACTGAGGTTCCTTGATCTCTGGTACAATATTGAATTGTTGGATCAGTTGTTCCTGTTTTCACTATGACTGTATACTTTACAAATTTCCTATTTACAGTTTATGGGATTCCAGCTTTTCCAATTCTTGCTTATATTGATAGGGTTAGCTTTATGCTAGGTTGAAACAAATTGGATTTGAGGTTGTACCATGTACACAGTTTTGACCAAGATTCAAGCTTACCATTTAAATAATGTAGTTCTGTACACACCAGCAGATTGATTATGTACTCCCACTAGAGCAATTTTATTGATAGCAATGACTTCTCTGGACTGACCCTCCAAAATATGACTGTGTTGTCGTGACATCAGTCTAGGGGTGACTGTAAATCCTTCTTCTTGCCAGGCGGTAAAATATCAATATTAAATCTGTAAGTTCTTTGTGATTCAGTTAAGCAGGAATGTAAACCTCATTTAAAGACTGTGCTTGGTTTAAATTCCATGAATAGGATTGGCTGACCATTTCAGTTTCCATTTATACCAACTTAAAAAGCTAATAAATGCTGACCATGGATTCACAAATCCTGACAGTTCCCTCTATTACCAAGGTATGATTCTAAATCTATAGCATATAGTCACATGGGTTTTGTTTAAAAAGTTCAGTTGTAGATATATTCCTTCAGTTCTATTGTGCATGGAATAAATTTCTAAACATCACGGTGGCTCAATGGTTAGCACTACTGCCTCAAAGCACCGGGGACCTGGGTTCAATTCCCACTTCAGGTGACTGTGTGGAGTTTGCACATTCTCCCTGTGTCTGTGTGGGTTTCCTCTGGGTGCTCCAGTTTCTTCCCACAGTCCAAAGATGTGCAGGTTACGTGGATTAGCCATGCTAAATTGCCCATTGTGTCTAGGGATATGTAGGTTATGGGGATTAGCTGTGGGAAATGCAGGGATAGGATAGGGGGATTAATTTGGGTGGAATGCTCTCCAGAGAGTCAATTTGGACTTGTTGGGTTGAATGGCCTGTTTACACACTATAAGGTGTCTAGCAGAAACAGCAATACAAGCATTGAAGGCACAAAGTGGGTGGTATTTTTTTCTTGGAGAATTCTGGAGCTGTAATCAATTTTCTGGTTCATTATTAGCCAGCTGCACATTGTAAGTGTGAATATGTACCTTATCAAGAGTAGTTACACTTAACTAACAGCATCAGGAACTCCTTCTAATAGTATCAGGACTTACAAGAGTGGCACTCAGAGAGATGCACTGATCTTGTACTTGAGTTGTTTCGGTCAGCAAACACCAGCACCTGGGCCTGCAAACAGGGCTGAATTTCAACAAAAATCACTCAATTGTCAATTTCATAGGGCATTTCTCTCTGTGAGATACAGTGTTTGTAGTAAAAAGCTCAGGCCCAAGCTTGATGGGGAAAAATTGATTGAGAAAGATTCACCTAGATTGTCTCAAATACTTTTCGATTAGAAAATGGCTGCCTGAGTGAAGTCCTAATACCCCAAAGTATTTTAGGAAGGACTAGGAATTATCAAAGGAATCAAGGCCACCATGCATGTTGACCAGGAAGCAATTCCACGATTTGGCAATGCCTGTCCAGCGGCGTTTGCCTTCCAGGCAAAAGTAGAGGTGGAAATCAGGAGGCTAGAGAGTGAAGGAATCATCAAACCAGTCCAGTTTCCGGAATGGGCAGCACCGGTTATACCGATTCTGAAGGCCAATAGAAACCGAAAGAATAGCAGATGCTGTAAATCAGGGACAAAATGAAAATTGCTGGAGACGGTCAGCAGGTCTGGCAGCATCTGTGAAGGAATCAACAGAGTTGACGTTTCAGGTCCGGTGACCCTTCCTCAGAACTGATGGTGGCTGGGAAAACATCAGTTTATATGCAGAAAATAGGGAGGTGGGTGGGATAGGGAGGAAACAATAGGATAGAGCCCAAAGAGAGAGAAAGACAGTTGGACAGACAATGGAGTTGCTAACGATCAGGCTGGGAGGGTGAGTAGCTGTTAATGGGGACTGTTAGTGACTAACAACAGGGTGTGTGTAATGGCAGGCTATGTGATAACAAGGGCTGGTGTGTGGGGTGGGGGGCTGGGACATGGGAGAGTTTCGGCCCTAAAATTATTGAGCTCAGTATTGAGTCTGGAGTGTTGTCGGGTCCCCAAGTGGAAAATGAGGTGTTGTTCCTCCAGCTAGCATTGGGCTTCGCTGGAGCACTGCAGCAAGCCAGAAACAGAGATGTTGGTCAGGGAGCATGGTGGTGTGTTAAAGTGGCAGATAACAGGTAGTTCAGAGTCTTTTTTGCAAGCAGAACGTAGATGTTCTGTGAAGCGGTTGCCGAGTCTACGCTTTGTTTCCCCAGTGTAGAGGAGGCCACATTGTGAGCAGTGAATGCAGTAGACTAGATTCTGAGAAGTGCAGTTGAAGTGTTACTTCACCTGGAAAGTATGTTTGAGCCCTTGGATACTGGGGAGGGAGGAGGTAAATAGGCAGGTGTTGGACCTTTGGCGGTTACAGGGGAAGGTGCTGTAGGGGTGTGGGGAGGTGTTGGGCACAATAGGTCAGTTCGCCCTTGTGGGAATTTTAAAACCGGGAATTTTAAACAAACAGTGAACAGCTTTTCACAGCTGAATAAATACCTCATCCCTCACATAGAGGATTTATACGCAAAGCTGGCAGGGGAGCTGTTCATCCTAAATCTAGTCATGAGCCATGGTACTTGCAATAGTAGTTAGATGAGGATTACCAGAAGTATGCTACAATTAATAGCTATAAGGGTTTGTACCAATATTTGAGACTGCCATCTGGGGTATCAACAGACTGTGCAATTTTTCAGCGGACAATGGAAAACATTTTACAAGGTCTACCTTAGATTGCCATTTACCTAGATGATGCACTAATAACAGGGAAGACCAATAAACAGCACTTAGAGAACTTGGACATAGTCTTTACATGTTTCTCCCATACATAACCTGGCTTCATCCTGGCACCTTTGCATCAACTTTTAAAAAAGGGTCAGCCTTGGAAATGGTTGCATAACCAAGCCATAGCTATCAGGGAAATGAAGAAACAGCTATCATCCTCTAAGCAGTTAGCATACTATGATCCCAAGTGAGATTTGGCATCAACACGCAATGCCTCTCTGTAAAACACTGGGGTTGTATTAGCTCATAGGTGACCCAATGAAGAGGAATGCTTCATAGAATATGAATTTCCTAATTGGGGCTGTTAATCTAGTCCAATCTGGGAGCCCTAGCTGATAGATGTGAACAGGAGTTTGCTGTTTACTCTGAGAGCTGGCTCTGAGGGGGCTGAATCAGTGTTAAGCAACCTCCAAGTATAAATAAAGGGTGACTTGGTGACTGGATATCAGATTCTGGTGGAGTTATTTCAACTGGGACTGTGCCTGGACATGTTGAGAGGAAAAGGAAGAAGACAATCTTATGAGGGCACAGACATGGCACAGGTGATACTTCACTGCAAATACCTTATCACATGTGTTACTACATATTCACTTTTCATCAACAGCTGAGTGAGCAAATGTTATTTTAGCTGCAGCTACAGAAATGAAGTTATAAGGCTAGCCATCCTCAGCACCATATGATGTTCTAACATTGCCTGAGTAATTGCTATCTATTCCACAGTGCCCATGTGAGATAAAACTTTGTTGTAATTGAATGAGGGAACCTCCCATGTTGTGAAGGCTTCCATCTGTTTATAACCTTAACTTTTATTATACAGGTGACCAGTATAAAAAGACAAAAGCTGCCTTTGCATTTGGCATTATATAGAGGATGCTTATGTCAGCAACATGAAAACAATCATAGTCAATGAATGACAGCTTTGAACAATGCAATTCCATCAAATGATGTTCACAAATAAATCCTCCTTGTGTTTCTTCAGCTGACTCTGTTGCGCTGAAGGTGGTGTTCCATCTGATGAACTTTCTCATGTTCTTATTCGCACAATGCTGCAGCACTCACTAATCCCCAACGTCCATCCCATAGCCTAACTGCATTCTCTGGTTGTCTGGAACTGAGATTCCAAAGATTATGCAGTGCCTTCTGTCTGAACTGTAACAATCTGAGGACACAGACATAGCCTACATGGAAAGCAGATGTGAAAGGGCCCTCAGTGGTCCCATTGGAAGAAGATGTTACATTGCAGAAAGGCTGGACATCATGACACAGCATTATGACAGTCACGTCTGGACAGAGTATAGTGTCACTGTCCCTCTCTCACCAGCACAGCATTGGATGGAAGACAAATGACTGTGACTCCCCTGCATCTTCATTGAATCACAAGGACACCTATGGGTGTTAGCTCCTGAAAAGTAATTGCAAATATTGGAACTAAGGTGAATCTTTCCAGCCCACAAGATATTGTCTTTGCTTCACAGCCATTTGTCAGTTTGCTTTGTAATGTTGTATCATGTGGTCAATCTGTAGAGATACACACTCCTTGACCCTGGATTCCCCAAGCAGCTGACTGACCATGTCCCAGCTCGTCACCGCCTCCCTAACCTGTCCTTCCTCCCACCTATCCCCTCCTCCCACCTCAAGCCACACCCCTATCTCCTACCTACTAACCTCATCCCGCCCCCTTGACCTGTCTGTTCTCCCTGGACTGACCTATCTCCTCCCCACCTACACTCACCTTTACTGGCTCCATCCCCGCCTCTTTGACCTGTCTGTCTCCTCTCCACCTATCTTCTCCTCTATCCATCTTCTATCCGCCTCCCCCTCTCTCCCTATTTATTTCAGAATCCCCTTCCCCTCCCCCATTTCTGAAGAAGGGTCTAGGCCCGAAACATCAGCCTTCCTGCTCCTCTGATGCTGCTTGGCCTGCTGTGTTCATCCAGCTCTACACCTTGTTATCTCTGACCATGTCCAACTGCCTGGATTGATATCACATGATGCCCTTGAGTTACTGTGCCAATACCATCTGACTGAATGCTGTCTCCTTTGACCTGACTGATGACTACTTGCCTTAGACTTTGAAACGTGGCCATTCAGTTGAAGCACTTATGGAGAATTAGCTGCAAAGATTGCTGGCGCATGGTGTCAGTGTAACACTGATGTAGCACAGTGCTGTACATGTCTACCACCTTGACTGTTCAGTGCTGAAAACGATGACAGGCTTCCTGGCTTTGTATCTATACCAAAAGGCAAGGCAAGACAGAAGGCTTGGCAGCAGCCTTATAATGAAAAGTGCCAGCGCACACCAAACCGCAGCACTGAGGTTGAGCCCCATGTTTTGAGTGGATCAGAGATGCAGCATAATGATGAAGTACACTTGGTGCATGGCCAGTGCCAACCTCCACGAACAGGGAGATTGCGGGTCATCGTTGTCCATGGAGCGTAAACTGTGATGCTGGGGACTGCTGTACGAGATGGAAGCCCAGAGGAGCAAGCTGAGAGATAGAACTACCAGGTACCTCTTGTGACTTGCATGTCATGAATTATTGCTGCTTCTGTTCAGAGCTTTGGAGGATGGGAAACTGAATATCAATGAGGCAAAATTAGGTACTAATGAAATGCTAACGTGAGACGTGAGATTCACATCTTTCTGTTCAAACTTATTTGCTGAATTGGACTTTTATTTCTTGAATTTGAGAATCTAATTTTTCCAAATCACCACATTTTCCCAATTGACCTATCATTGCCCACATCATTCAAGGGCTGGGAAAATTCAACTCGACGAGTCTCACGTATCACACTCATAACCAACTAATTATTTTTTGAATTAGATATCAATCTATTTCTTACTTAAGTCTTAACTTTTCCTGCAATCATTCAACCTGGTGGCAGCCTATTTCACAAGTTAACAACTCCAAGTGTGAAGTGCTCATTTCATAAAGTCACCTTCGGTGAGATTTCCTTGCGTTAGAATTACAGTGGATTTTTTTCTCCAAGCTCGACATAATAATTCTCAATATGCCGTTCATTCTAGGGATTTCAAAACTTACGTTCTACATCTCTTTACAAACACTCACCTTAGAGTATTTTTTCCCCTGTGGATTTAGATTTCAGTTCACTGTTAACTCTTAACATATCACAAATTGATAAGCAGAACTATCCTTTTTGCTTGACTTCGAATATGTTGCTTTAGATCAATAAAATTGAACCTGCATTATTTAAAATAACACTAGCTGTATAAATAAAATCCAAAGATTGAAAAAATCGGTTGCACTGTTCAACATATTGTTCCACTACATGATTTTCAATTACAAATAATGTGGTATTCACTGGCCTGCAAAACAATACACTAGCAGAGTGCATTGCAGCTCTCAGCACTTTTCCCCTTATTTGCCATTAAGTAATATGATGCAACCATACTAATTCCACATTATTATATGCTCACTGATTCAGCCAATATAGGTTTTATGTTTGTGAACATAAATTTACTGTACTCAATTAATTTAAAAGCAATTATGTTTCATTCATTCAGAATAGGCTGCCATAAACAATTATGAGCTCCTCGCTGAGATTTATTACCAAAGGAATCTGATGATAAATGACATGTTTGGTCACAAATCTCATTTGCAGTCATGCAAACAACAATGTTTCCACCAGCAGCTCTTCAAACTTTCAGTCCAGAGTGACCTCTACATTTTTCTCAAAGTAGGTCTTTTCTGTGATATCTGCAAGTATTGACTTTTAAATCGAGTGCAAAGGAAGAACCCAAATGAGTCATTTTTCAAAGTACAATATGGTTACAGCACAGAAGAAGGCCCTTCAGCCCATAGTGTCCATGTTGTTCCTCTGCAAGAATAATTGGCTAGTCCCATTCTCTTGCCCTTCCATCTCTAGCCCTACAAATTCTTCTTCTTAGATAACTATCCAATTTTGTTCAGAAGGCCATGATTGACCCTGCCTCCCCCATAGTCTCAACCAGTGTACTCCAGGTGCTAGCCTGGTACTTTTCTCAATTATTTTAAATCAGTGTCATTTGGTTCTTGACCCTTCAGGTAATGGGAGCGGTTTATTTATGCCCACTTTGTACATACTCCTCATCGTTTTGAATGCTTCTCTTGCATCTCCTCTCAAACCTTGTCCCTCTAAGAAGGTTAACTCCATCTTCTCCAATCTATCCACGTAACTGAATTTCCTCCTCCTTGAAGCCATTCACATAAATCTGCTCCGGAACCTCTCTAAAGCCTTCATATCCTTCCTAAAGTGCAGTGTCTGGATTAAACACAATGCTCCCAACCAGTATTATGTAAAGGTTCATCATAACCTTCTTGGTTAAATCAAAAATTTTCCATAAAGAATGATATTAATGTGATGCAAAAGCAAGATTAAAATGTCCTTGATTCAATGGTTCGTACATTCCTAAAATCAATTGTATGTGCCTTACCGACTGCTATCCTTGGACGTCATGCAAATTTTAATACTAATTGCTTTATTAGCTATACATACCTATGAGCTGCAAACCAGCAATCTTAAAGGATCTTATAAATGATGCAACACAGTTCACATTTACTACTACTTAATAAACAGAGAACTCAGTTTCAGTTTTCTCTTTAGGACATGTGATCCTCATAGAGACTGATGACATTTAAAAAGCATTTCAAATTTCCACTTAATAGCTGAAAGAATGACACATCAAATTTCACATTTTAAGATGTTCAGTATAACAAATAAAAAAGCACAATCAACTAAATATTACTCAGAGATAGTAAGAACTGCCGATGCTGGAATCAGAGATTAACGCAATGTGGAGCTGGAGGAACACAGCAGGCCAGGCAGCATCAGAGGAGCAGGAAAGCTGACATTTCGGGTCAGGACCCTTCTTCAAAAATTTCTGAAACGTCAGCTTTCCTGCTCCTCCGAGCTGCCTGGCCTGCTGTGTTCCTCCAGCTCCACACTGTGTTATCTCTTACAACTAAATATCACTTTTGTCAACAAATTATATTTAAACCACAATGCAAAATATCCCTGTTCATAATCTTAGTCCTTTATAAAGGCATTTAATTTTTCCATAAGCAGTCAAAATTGATTCTTGCAACCTTATAGAAGCTTATGAAACCACGAGGGGCATGGAGAGGGTAAATAAACAAGGTCATTTCCTCAGGGTGGGGGAGTCCAAAACTAGAGGCCATAGGTTTAAGGTGAGAGGAGAAAGATTTAAAAGGGACCTAAGGGACAACTCTTTCACACAGAGGGTGGTGCACGTATGGAATGAGCTGCCAGAGGAAGTGGTGGAGGCTGGTACAATTATAACCTTTAAAAGGCATTCTGATGGGTATATGAATAAGAAGGTTTGGAGGGATATGGGCCAAATGCTGGCTAATGGGAATGGATTAATTTAGGATATCTGGTCGGCATGGACGAGTTGGACTCAAGGGTTTGTTTCTGTGCTATACATCTCTATGGCCCTATGACTTTGCTCCTGAGGGTTTATTCCTGATTCTTTCTTTTCACAGCCATATGACACGCAATGTCAGAATAATCCTTCACAGTGAAGTTTTCTGTTCCTGAGACAATTCCTTTAGTCAAATCTAGGTAACTCTTCCAGCCTAATTTTAACTCTTCAAAAATTTGGTCTTTGCAAACTAAGTGTGAGCTTGCACCTAATTCGCTGCAGCAAACTATTGATAAATTTTAGACTTCAACTGCTCTGCCTCTCATGGATCCACGCAGACAAAAATACTACCTGAAAGTGACATTCAATGATATTCTAGATAAGTCTGGAACCTGATCTTTACAATGGCTTTCTCTACATCCTTTCGAATGGTAAATTAAATCACATGGGATTTGTATCCAAGTAGGAATGCCAATTAGATATCATTAAGTACCTAACTCTCTTTTTCCTTGAATCTAAATGGGCAGTTTATAGCACAACTGTTATAAAGATGCTCAGCATTTTTAGGGATTTTGGAGACTCAATTTTCCATTGTTAATATGTAGGCTGCTGCTATTGTCTCAAAGGATAAATACCTTGCATCTTCTTCCTAGTAAAACAATCCTAGTCTTCCATTGATTTCCAAAAATCAAGCCATAAAGGCTTTACATGTCAGATAGATTTCAGAACAGGTCACATATCCTTTTTATTATTACCTCAAAATACATTAAATGCACTATCCTCCATCCTAAAACAAATTAATCTTATAATTATCAGATTTGTAGTACCAACCCCACAAAAGAAATGAAAAGATGTAGTGATTAGTTTTCATTCACTATCTAAAATAAAATTTATAAAATTCTATACACTTTATCAAATACCTTACAGCTAACCAACTACATGCCATAAAAATAACATTTCCCTAACATCTTGTCACAAGTTTCATTAAATACTGACTCACAACAACATATGTAACCTGAACCAATCAAATAAATGTATTAACAGGTAATACTGAAAGTCCGAGATAACAAGGTGTAGAGCTGGATGAACACAGCAGGCCAAGCAGCATCAGAGGAGCAGGAAGGCTGATGTTTTGGGCCTACACCCTTCTTCAGAA
>JAHRHZ010000222.1:36306167-36358084 GCA_024137785.1 Ginglymostoma cirratum
TAGGCCCAAAACATCAGCCTTCCTGCTCCTCTGATGCTGCTTGGCCTGCTGTGTTCATCCAGCTCTACACCTTGTTATCTCAGATTCTCCAGCATCTGCAGTTCCTACTAATGCTGAAAGTCCTTTTTGCGTAATGCTTAAAGTATTTACTCCCATGTGACTGAGAAATGGTTTTGTTGCCAACATCTCCTTTCTTATGAAACTCAAGTTCACATTGTTTCAACACTTTTGGTTAAAAGATGGCGCAATTTATTCAGTCCAGGAAATTTTGTAAAGACCAATATTTCTGAAACCAAACAGTCCCTGTGGCTTTTGAAACCCAGCTGTTGTAAATTGCAGAGTCAAAGTAAATTCTCTGGCTTGGATTCAGTATTTGGTTTTCCTTTGAAATCATTCTGTGAACCAATTAGTCCACATTATAACATTTTATATCCATTTTCTTTCACAACTGTAAATGTCTAACTCTGCAAAAAGCATCTCAGGTATGGAACTATCTCAGTCACCTTTCTCCTGCTTAAACACAGGATTGTGGTTCTCCTTTGTTGTTCAAAGACTGTTGTTGAGATTATATTTCTCTTCTGATAAAAATATAGTAACTCCAGATGTGATCTCATTAGTGCATTGTAAAACTGAAACATAAGCTCATTACTTTTGCATTTAATTCCCTTCACAATAAACAATAACATTGTCTTAGTTTTCCTGTTTACCCGTTGTACCTGCATTCTAAGCTTGGTGCTTCATCAATAACATGCTCAGATCCCTCTGCATCACAGAGTTTTGAAATCTCTCACCATTTAGATGATATATTTCCTTTTTATTCTTCCATCTTGATTAACTCAGGGATGAAAAGTTGTGAGGTGTGGACCGAGTGGATTGAATATGGACTTTAGGTTACGTTCAAATCATTCATAATCACTATTAAATGGAGGTAGAGAGAAAACATGGAATTATAGACCACTGAGTATGATCCCGGAAATGGGGAAGATGCTAGAGTCCATTATCCAGGATTTTATAGCAGGGCGCTTAGAAAACAGTCTTATAATCAGATGAAGTGAGAATGGATTTACAAAAGGGAAATTTCGTTTGACAAATCTATGGGAATTATTTGGGAGGATATAACTAATAGAGTTGATTGGGGAAGCCCTTGGATGTGGTTTATTTGGACTTTCAGAAAGCATAAGACAACAATGTGTAAAATTAAAGCACATAGGATGGGGATAGTGTATTGAGATGGATAGAAAATTGATTAAAAGATAGGAAACAAAAAATAGGAATAGATGGGTCTTTTTCTGATTGTCAGGCAGTAACGAGTAGATTCTGCAGGGATTGGTACTAGCACCCCAGCTCTTCACAATATATGCCAATGATTTAGATGAGGGAGCTAGATGAAATATCTCTGAACTTGTAGTTGACACAAAGCTGGGTGAAGGGCCAGCTGTGAAGAGGATGCAGAGATGTTACAGTGTGATTTGGACAGGGTGATCTGGATAAACATGAGATTATCCACTTTGGTAGCAAAAATAGGATGGCAGATTATTATTTGAATGGCTGTAATTTGAGAGAGGGGAATGTTCGATGAGACTTGGGGTCCTTGCGCACCAGCCATTAAAACTAAGCAGCACATGCAACAGGCAGTAGAGAAGGCAACCTGTAGGTCGACCTTCATACCAAGAGGGTCTAGCACAAAGCCTCAATGGAAACAGTTGCAAAAGAGACAGAAAATTATTTTTACTGAGGCCACAATGTCAGAAAAGTCACACATTCATTTCAGGTAACAAAGGTAACAAAAAAGAAAAGGTGAAAGGTTTGGAGATGGAATCTCACAGAAGAATATTGTGAGTCTGAAAAAGGTTGGGACACTCATTTCTTAAATAGTGATTTTGACAGGAAAATTTATTACGTCTGCAGTCAGGGGAGCTTAATACACAAAATGTGCAAAGGGATGTGTATTAAGTTTTAGAATGAAAATGTCTATTTTTTTCCACGGAGTGATAAACTTTCATTTTGACCTAAGTGGGTGATTAAGACATTCAGGAGATTGGAAAGCACCATTTTATTTGAAATAGTGCCAAGACCACAGTAAGCAGTACAGAGATGCAAATATTGTTATAGAATACAATTTAAAGCTTGAAAGAAGTAACACAATACTGTTTTTCTAGGAACTTCAACCAAAAACCTTTATTGGAAAAAGTTCATAGAGTATTCCCATTATACAGAACTTAAAAGCTTGCAGACAATGAAAATACCACACAGTTATATTAAAGTTGACATTGATTTAAGCTCCACCTAATCTGATGATGTCAAAGTCTTCAGCCGAAGAATCAGGCAGTCTAACATGAGGTTCTGATAGAGACAACAATGTAATCTCTGGGTCTTGATAATCTTAAGTAAATATGCCATCTAATCAATGAAATTTGTATCTATTGCTATGTTGCAATAAACTGTCTTGTTATGCAAGACAAGTGCCTCCTCTTGCTAAGACTCCCAGTGGTCCATCCTCTACCACTGATCACTAGGCAAGCCCTTAGGCTTATCATAGAAAGGAGAAATAGTGGCAGCACCATACTTCAACCAGCCAGAACCTAATACAACAGAACTCAATATAAAAAAAAATTATATATTTATAATTAAATTTAATCTAGTGCAAATGCATTTCCAAAGACTGTGGTCTCTGAAATGCCCACTCACCAGAAAGAGCCAACAAGAATATTAGTAAGCAAATCACAGTACAATTTTCATCTGGGATTTAATACATCAATGTACAATTAATCTTCCAAGTAATGCTGTTAAATGTTGACTACTATCATAACATTAATTACCTAGTGCATAGAAGTTTGGAGTATGTAAATGTAGATTAATAGGAATGATAAAATATTCTAATGTTAAGTGGATGAAGTTAAAAATGGACCAGAATGTGGTAAGTAGAAAGACTAGGAGAAGCAGCTTTTTAATAGAATGTTATATGAGGAATGATGAAATATATTCAATGCAGCAATTAAAGTGTAAGAAAATTTGAGTTCATTTAGGAAAATGCTCCAAGAAAGGAAATTATTATTTAAATCGGAAATCAGATTTCAAGTATAAGCAGAACAGGAAGCTAAATGCAAAACAAATTATGGTGGACATGGTAACATAAAGATTAAAAGTCCTGACTTTTCTAGAATGCTGTAATATGTCTGCAGACCATAAATCACATGGTTGTTTACTTTGAACCTTTTGTACTATATTTCATACCATAGAATGTTTTTTTGATGGAGTGAATTAATGTCTAACCAGCAGATGTTTTGAGCCTTTGACATCCTTTACGTCAAATTTCTAGAATTTGTGGTTTCTTTCATCACTATCATGAATCTCTTACAGAACATTAGAATCTTATGTTCTTCATGACAATACATCATCTTCACTGAATAATCAGCACGAAGCCTTCAGCCAACAGAATGAATTTGTCCCAAAGAAGAACAAAAATTTCTAGAGAAATTCAGCAGGTCTGGCAGCATCTGTGGGGAGAAAACAGAATTAATGCTTTAAGTCAAGTGATTCTTCATTAGTACTGGATTTTGTTTTGTTTCAGATTTCCAGCATTCATAATTCTTTGTTTTGTTTTAATGAATTGTTTCCATGTGGTTTAGTACAGACTATAACGCATTCAAATGGAATACATGCAAAGATTGGAAACATTTCTAGAGGATAACAAATGATTAAGTCTATTTCATCTGGTGGATTTTCAATATGCCTTTCTGTGCAATGTATTCAATCCCAGCTACTGTTATATGTGTCTATTCTTTCCAGCACTTAACTTTCTGCAAAACAGAGAAAATCACCTCAGAAGCAGAGCTATTCTAAGTTACCAGGAGATTTAAAATGTATATATTTAATTAGTCTGTGGAAATCCAAAATAACTGGTCTTAATGTTAGAAGTGAGGAAGGGACAGACTGGCCAGAGAATCCACTCCTGGAGGATATACAAATATACGTCCAAATTAGACAGGTGCCAATCTCCATTGTGGCTAGACCCTGCCAAAGCCTAGTATATTGTTTTAGCAATGAAGTGTGATTCATTGTCTTCAGTACAAAATGACTTCTACTGTCTGTAAAATTTATTTTAGAATGCCACTATTTTCAAAAAAAGATGGGAATTAATTTGAAGGGAAAAGTTATTTGACAAATCCATTCAAAGAAAACAGTATTGTTTTGAAAATAAAATCACGTTGAAAAAATAAAATTTCTTGTTTGACTGCTTAGTGTGGAAAAGAAAACACCCCTCCACTGTCTGGTTAATGAATTTCTAATGTCTAATGAACATTACAACAGGCAAAATGGGATTTTTTCAAATGACTAAATTATGCTTAGCCTCCTTTCCCCCATAAGATTTAAAAACAGCACTTGTGTGATAGATTCTATATTCAGAGATTTTTGATGTTTTGATAGTGCCTTCTCCTTCCAAAGTCAGGAAGGAAAGCAACAAAAAAAATCAATTTCTAGATATTTCAAATGTGTTAACAGGGTATTGATTATCTGAAGGATTCTGATATACACATTATGCAGATGAGATAAAATACTTAATCTGCCATTCTGCTACAGTACATAAATTTTAAGCAGTGCAATAAAAATAAATTGTAACTTTGAAAACAAATTAAAACTTCCATTCTCCAAAGACTAACGGAAAGGACAAAATATCAACAAAATTGACACGCAGTAATCTGTATCTATTAAAGATAAAAATATTTCCCAAATATAAGAATACTTCTCATTGCTCAAAAACTGTCCACTATATAACAGGGGAAAAAATTACTGGATTTTTGTTGTCCCTTCTAAATTTATTATATTTATCTGCCTATTTCCTGCAGCCTTAGTATAACGTCTCTTGCAATGTTATTTGTTCATGCAGTTCTTGGCGGTATTTGAGAAAATAAAATGAACTGGATTTTTCAATCAATGCCAAACTTTTGTCTTACTTGTACCAGTTCAAAAATTTGCATGAGCTTTAAGCTTTGGAATTTCCCATCAGCTAATGACTCAAATGAAGCAGCATCCCTTACATAGCATATGGGACCTGTGTGAATGAGGCAGACTGCTGTGTATTTCCTGAATGAATCAGAACAAAGAATTATTAATGAACAGTGTAGAGCCTGATCCAGGAACTGACTCTTAAACTTGATATTTCATTCAATGTAAAATTAGGTGCAGAATGCACAGCAAAGAGAATTGGATTGAGAGAGAGGAGAGAAAAACAAAAACAAGGAAAAAGGAAGCAAAAACTTTTTTTTAGCATCTCGAACAATAACTAAAGTCAAAAGGAAAGAGGCTATATTTTTAAAAGTAACTTTTCGGTGTCAGAGAGTACAAATTACAGCAATTAAGATTTTTCTCATTTTATTATTTTTTTGGGATTGTCAGAAGCTGCTGTCCAATTGCAGTGCAAAAAACAGGGAGCGCTGGTACTGTCACATTATTCATACCCTAATATTTGGCCCAATATGTTACTTTTGATATATTAAAAACACCTTTGAAAAAAAAAACACAATTTGTGAAAGCTTTCTGTTTAGCAATCATCAGGACATTTACAATAATACTAATCTAAAAGGATAGAAAATATTCTACACTGTAAAACTGGAGACTGGTGATTGGTTGGCAAGTTGGTAAAATGCTATGCAGAATGCACCCATAGATAATAATGGCATGGGAAATGCCAAGTTTTGTTTCAATTGAAACCAGGCAGGTTTTCTCTGATTATTCTATGTATTGCTTTGAAGGATGAACCAGGGAATAGCTGTCACTGTTAAACTGAAACAGGTATAATGTGTGCATGTGCTTAATAATATTGTATTAGAATATAATAATGTAATACATCTTACAATATACATAAACATGAATGCAAGATAAAAAAAAGCATTGACAAATTATGTCTTTTCTTCAGCAATAGTCTGGTTCTGTACTAAAAGTTGTAGAATTGGAAACACTGGCTCATACATTTATGTTAATGTGTTTAAAACATATTATTTCACATTTATCGAAGAAATATACATAGCTATTAAAGCAAAATATTTAAAATATTAATTCTTGGTGCCTCTCACCAATGAAGGATAACAACAGTCTTCCTCTGGGCAATCACAAAATAATTGGTTGAATTCCAATTTCATTAATTACTGGCTCTAATATAACAAAAACCTTCAAGACCTCACATTTATGTAGTACCTTTCAGACCTTCAGAATCTCCCAGATTGCTTTGCATCCAATAAATTACCTTTTTATTTTCTTTAAAAACAAAGCAGTTATTTATAATATAGAATTATGCGGCAATCGGGAAGGGTCACTCAACCTAAAATGTTAACTCTGATTTCTCTCCACTGATGCTGCCAGACCTGCTGAGCTTTTCCAGCAATTTCTGTCTTTGTTTCTGATTTACAGCATCCGCAGTTCTTTTGTTTATATTGAATATTATTTTATAGTTATATGATATTGTAGCAAATGGAGAAAAACCTCAATCCAAAGGCATTGGAGGACAGCAGATGATCACCAATTAACCTTTGTGGAACAAAATCCTGACTTCACATGGAGGATCTGATCTTGGTTTTGATCTTTACATGATCTGATCATGGCTTCAGTTCCATTTTCCAGCCTGCTCCCCAAAGTATGAGGCTCTCATGATTTTAAGCACTCCTTTCATTCAAAATCTGGCTCTCTGAGCCATGAATATACTCAATGACTTAGATACAAAGTTCCAAATATTCACAATTTCTGAGAGAAGAATTTCTTTGTCTTCTTTAGTGACCCTCATTTTAACTACGCTCTCTAATTCAAGAAAAAGATTTACAAGGATGTTGTCAGGGTTGGAGGGTTTGAGCTATAGGGACAGACTGAATAACTGGGGCTATTTTCAATGGAGCGTCGGAGGCTGAGGGGCATGGATAGGGTAAATAGACAAGGGGTTTTCCCCGGGGTGGGGGAGTCCAAAATTAGAGCGCATAGGTTTAAAAGGGACCTGAGGAGCAACCTTTTCATGCAGAGGGTGGTGTATGTATGTAGTGAGTTGCCAGAAGAAATGGTGGAGGCTGGTGGAATTACAACATTTAAAAGTCATCTGGATCAGTATATTAATAGGAAGGGTTTACAGGGATATAGGCCAAATGCTGGCAAATGGGACGAGATTTATTAAGGATATCGGGTCAGCATAGATGAGTTGGACCGAAATGTCTGTTTCTGTGTTGTAGATCTCTAAGACTCTACGACACTATTCCCCCACCATTGTGTAATATGGCATTGCCATCTTGCAAAATGGAATAGATTTTGAATAGACTTAGCTAGAATCTGCAGGCCATCAGCACTGGCAGAATTGTATTCAACCAGGATCTATAACCTCATAGCCATCATAACATCCCCCCTATCATTATCATTTAGCCAGGGAAGAAGACAAACCAGGACAGCTCCAGGTATACTTAAAAATGTCGTGTTAGTCTACAAAACAGGACTATGATAGTTAAACAATCATACAACCAATGAACCTGTTCTAAACTCTACCATCCTGCCATATCCATTTAAGAATGGTGGTAGATGATTAGGAAGAGAATATTCCTGCCTTAATCTCAGCTGGTCTGGCAGCATCTGTGAAGAAAAAAATCGGAGTTAACATTTTGGGTCTGGTGACCCTTCCTCAGAACTGATGGTAGCTGGGAAAACGTCGGCTTACATGCAGAAAATAGAGAGGGCAATGGGGTAGGGAGTAAATGATAGCATAGAGCCCGAAGAGAGAGAAGAGCAGTTGGATAGACAAAGGACTTGATAACAATCTGGCTGGGAGGGTGAATCGTTGTTAATGGGGGCTGTTAGTGACTAACAATAGGTAGTGTATAATGGCAGGTTATATGATAACAAGGCCTGGTGTGTGGGGAAGTGGGCTAAGACATGGGAGAGTTTAGGCCCTAAAATTATTGAACTTGACAATGAGTCAGAGGGCTGCAGTGTCCTCAAGCGGAAAATGAGGTGTTGTTCTTAAGCTTGCATTGAGCTTCGCTGGAACACTGCAGCAAGCCAGAGACAGAGATGTTGGCCAGGGAACAGGGTGGTGCGTTAAAGTGGCAGGCAACTGGCCACTAATATCCACTATAAACCCACTGACTCCCATAGCTACCTGGACTATACATCCTCACACCCTGCTTCCTGTAAAGACTCCATCCCATTCTCTCAGTTCCTCCGTCTCTGTTGCATATGTTCAGATGAGGTCAACTTCGATAAGGGAGCCTGTGATATGTCCACCTTCTTCCTCAACTGAGGATTCCCCAGCACTGTTGTCGACAGGGTCATCAACCAGGTCCAACCAATCTCCTGCACTTCTGCCCTCACCCTTTCTCTTCCCTCCTGCAACAGCGATAGTGTTCCCCTTGTCCTTATCTACCATCTCACCAGCATCCACATCCAGAAGATCATCACTTGCCATTTCCACTACCTTCAGGAGATCCCACCACCAGGTACATATTCCGGTCCCCTCCCTTGTCCACCTTCTGCAGGGACCGTTCCCTCCAGGACATCCTGGTCCACTCCTCCTTCACTCTCAATACCCCGCAAGGCCCCACTGCACCTTCCCATGCAACCTCTGTAACTGTAACACCCGCCTACTTACCTCCTCCCTCCCCAGTATCCAAGGGCCAAAACGTACCTTCCAACGTTTCATCTGCACTTCCCACAATCTAGTCTACTAAATTCACTGCTCACAATGCGGTCTCCTCTACATTGGGGAAACAAAGTGTAGACTGGGTGACTGCTTCTCAGAACATCTACATTCTGCTCGCAAAAAAGACCCTGAGCTACCTGTTGCCTGTCACGTTAACACACCACCCTGTTCCCTGGCTAACATCTCTGTCTCTGGCTTGCTGCAGTGTTCCAGTGAAGCTCAGTGAAAGCTGTAAGAACAACATCTCATTTTCCACTTGGGGACCCTGCAGCCCTCCTGACTCAATATTGAGTTCAATAATTTTAGGACCTAAACTCTCCCATGTCCTAGCCCCCTCCTCCACACACCAGGCCTTGTTATCACATTGTTTGCCATTACACACTACCTATTGTTAGTCACTAACTGTTCCCATTAACAACTATTCACCCTCCCAGCCAGATTGTTATCAACTCCCTTGTCTATTCAACTGCTCGTCTCTCTCTTCAGGCTCTGTCTTCTATCCTATCATTTACTCCCTATCATTGCCCTTCCTATTTTCTGCATATAAGCCGACATTTTCCTAGCTACCATCTGAGGAAGGGTCAGTGGACCCATAACGTTAACTCTAATTCTTTTCTTCACAGATGCTGCCAGACTTGCTGAACTTTTCCAGTAACTTCTGTTTTTGCTCCTGATTTACAGCATCTGCAGTTCTTTTGATTTTTACCATGCCTTAATGCTGGGCAAACCCAGCTCATCAGTGCAAAAGACACAGCAAAAAAAAATTGCACCTATCTTCAACCAGAGATTCCAAGGGAACAGTCTGTCATGGCCTATTTGTGAGGTTCACAGCATCACTGATGCCAGTCTTCAATCAATTCTATTCAACCTATCTGATGAGAAGTGATGGGTGAACGCATTGAATACTGCAAAGGCTACGGGTACTGACAATATTCCTAAATTCAATAGTAAATATTCCAACAACAGTGCTGAAGACATGTGCTTGAAACTTGCCATGCCCCAGGCCAAGCTGTTCCAGCACAACTACAACACTGGCATTTACCTGACAATATGGAAATTGACCACGTTTGTCCTGTACACAAAAAAAAAACAGGATACATCTGATCCAGCAATTACTTCCCCATCAGTTTACCCATTATTATCAGTAAATTGATGGAAGGCATCATTAACAGCACTATCATCAGCACTTACTGAGTAACAGGCTGCTCACCGATGTTCAGATTGAGTTCTGCCAGGGTCAGATAACCCCTTCAGCTCAGGAATCAACTTCATAAGTCTTCTCTGAACTGCCCCCAATGCAGTTATAACAAGCCAACCTGCCCAAATGCTTACAGATTGTGACCAGGGGGATGGAGAAGTCCACCTCCAGTTTGGCCCAGGGCTTGACACAGAACCTGGAACACTTCATCTCCAGTGTGATGAAGCTAACTACTGATTACTTCCAGTGATTCCAGTGATTCTGTTGACTGATGTTTCTGATTCCAGGAATACCAAAGTGCAGCAATATCAAATTCAAATCACTTCCATTACAGAACTAGCATCTTCCATGAAATGGCATAACACCGCATTGAAAGTTTAGACAATTGCAGGGATGGTTCTAGGCTCTTCAGTTGAATGGGGCTTGTGGTCCATCTCATGTTCCTTACAGATCTGCCATCCAGCAGATAAATACATAACCTGTACACATATCCTGAGGGGCTGGTTTAAGAATCGTGGAGTAGGAACTGACTGACCTTTTTGAAAGTGGCAACTTTCCTGCTCCCTCCCCCATTATTGGTCTAGCGGCTACCTGTGAGTCTACAGTCCATAACACTTGAGCCTGCACTGAGATGGAAGGGTTCTTATGGCACAGTGGTAGTATCCCTACCTCTGAGCCAGAAAGCCAACCTTCAAGTCCCATCTGCTCCAGAGGTGTGTCACAACACATCTAAACTGATTGATATAAAAATATCTATGCTGAGATGGTGCAGAATGAGATGGGCCCATTATAGCCTAGCACTTCTTAAGGGTTCAGCAAGAGGATATCTTAATCTTATACCTTATTTATTCTGATTCTCAGCAGTCATTCGCCTTGATTGCAGCTACCACTTATATTCATTTCATACAGAACATCATAGTAGGTAGGAGCAGACAATAAGGTTAAGCATCAGGATGTCTAGTTTATATTTCTAATTGCTGTAAGTTGTGTCATCATTTTGTCATCCAATTTTTACCCCAAGCAAAGAGTCATCTTCTTCATTGGTTGGCATTGAATGCAAGAATTAGAGGGGTTTTTTTTTTTCATTCTTCAGTGGGGAGAAACTGAAAGGATTATATCCAAATGCCAAGTCATTGAAATTGATGCATGCTCTAAATCTGATGATGGAGGAAATTATACAAAAGATGTCAACGATTAGATGGTTGTAAGCATCTCTCTCAGGCAAAATTTATCTGCAATCCTCTTGTGCCACCCCTGGTTTTCCACCTCCTCTTCCGGCTCCGGAGCTTGATCTTACCATGTAATAGGTTGTGGTAAAGACTAACCTCTCATGACTGCCATGCAGTAAGTCACTGAGTCCACAACCTTTCTTGTCTTCTGTAGCTCTCCACCAGCATCTGTAATTGCTCATTTGACATCATCTCCTCCACTCCTCTTCTGGACAAAGGAGACACTAAGCAAGATGCCCATGATTAAACGTCCCTTGTCTCCTGGTTACTCTGGTAATGTCTCCAATAATGTACAGTATCACAGCATTCACTGTCTTTTGGTAAATTCTCAAGAGAATTTCCAGCATAAATGTTGATAAACCATTGGTGAAGATTGCGCACAGTGTCTAAAGCAGTTTCACAATGTACATCAGAACTCCTATTCAAATGCAATGTAGTCAGTCAATTGCAATCAACAAACAAATGTGGAAATGTGAACATGGTTTAAGCTGCACTAGCAAATCTAACCAACACCTCTGGCGCTGATCAAGTGGCTGCTGTTAGAAGTGATAGGGAACCACAGCACTGGTGCAAATTGTAGTCCAACCTCTTTAATGAGCATTAGAACACAATTTGTAGCCAGAACTTTAACCTCAGGGCTGCCAAAGTGAGTTCTTCATGTCATTGCCAAGATGGCATCTTGAACTAAAGGCAGGTGAACCAAACATTGGAACACGAGAGCCTATCTTAAACCATCCAAAAAAAGAGTCTTTAACCCTTAGAGCATCGGGGTGAAATAGCTGCCTCATTATGTCATATCCAAAATTTATAAAACTTTTCTCAATGCTATTATCTCTTCATGAGATGTGATACTAGAATTGAAGTTAATTAAAAAAAAAGGAGATGCTAAGAAATGAAAATGGCATCAACGAATTCAAAGAGAAACCAAATAAATGCTGCTTCGAAGCAAAAGAAGATGAATAATACCTTCATGTGGGTTCATCTCTTCAAAGAAGAAAATAAAAGTCTTTTAGCCTTTATCCAATGTTAAACAACAAATAATTTTATCAGATTTGGTTGTTAATTTATTTTAACCACTGCAGGAACTCATTAAGGATCCTTTCAGATATGCAGTTAATTAGATATTTAGTCTATTTTTATCCAATCTTGCCTGGTTATAATTATACAGAAACAACCTATTATTGACAAGTTTGCTTTCCCATAATATCTATGCATATGTTTTCTGGTCTATTGCTGCAATTTCCAAAGAGACTTCATCAGGGTCTTTTCAAATTTCCATCCATTTTCTGTTCTCTTACACCATCATTCATTCCAGTTGATTGACCATTTTATAATGCTAATTGTGGGTGTATGGTTTTAGGTTTCTTACTGTCAGGTGGTCAGTGGGACTATGGGATATTTTTAATCGAATGTGACAGCTGATGGAACTGATCTCATTGAAAAGACACACGATATGGGCAATGAATGAATGTAGTGACCCTCAATGAACATATTAATGGACACCATTATTCAAACTCCCAGTATCATTATATAAAAAAGACAAAACTAAATCTAAATCTGGTTTAAGTCATTTTGTTTGCAGTAACTTCTGTACCAATATTGTGAACAACAATATGTTGACATTTTCCCTTGCACATTCCAAAAGTCTGTATGATATCAGAACAAAATTCAAGTTAATAAAATCACTTCCCCATTTATTTTGTAATAGGCTGCAAAGAATAATATGAGAACAATGCTATTTAATGTTTTAAATCCATCTTGCATCACAGGGAATAGACCCACTGTGGCTCAGATCAGCAACAAAAGTGGTAAATTATATTTGAACTATATAAAGATAAATAGTGTCATATTGGAGCTCATCTATTCATTGTTCAAATATTAATGTTCTACTACCGTCTCTGTGTTGATATCTTTCATTAATGAAAATAAAAATACTGCATGTATAACAATATCATCAACTGTCTAAACAATGACAATAATTTTACAAATGGTAAATTATGTAAGCACACATCTTCATACAGTCTTTGTAGAAGCTGCTGAACCATACCTCCACTGCAGAGTTTAAAAAAAAACACTTTATTTTCTTTGGTTGACTCGAGTGCCCAGCTGGGTTTATTTTCTTCAAAATAACCAACTAATTCAGTCACTGTTATGTACAGTTTATATTTATTGCTTCTCCAGTGTTACTTACACTTCACAAGAACTTGACATAAAACTGCTGTGCAACTCAAAACTTAAGATCCACCCACACTTTCAAATGTATGCTGAGCAAACATCCAGACTGACACACTTTCTCATAACTTAAATTTGTTGATTTCTTTAGTATAATGCTGCCCCTAAACCAATTAAAAGGTTCACAGAACTTTCCTTAAGTGGCTTGAGCACTTTTTAAACTTAGCAACTGTGGATTTAACTGCTTAGATGCGATAGACGCTCTGACTCATATTCTTCAGATATTTCACTTTTTAACTGTGTATGTTCTCCTGGGCTTGGCAATTCAATTGGGAAAGACAGCACAGTGCTATGGTCTGGTGTCTCACAATACAAGGCAGTATTTACACCTTGAAGACAGAATGAGAAAAAAATAAAACTTTTCTAATTCTTCACTGGCTACTCTTGCTCTGGAACCATATTTTATATCAGAACAATTCTGCAATACATATATATTTCTTTTATCTTATATTTGTACAAGAGCGGTAACCCACAAATACTCTAACACAGAAACTCAGATAATTTTCTCACAAATGAGCACAGATGATAAAAGTGAGCAACTCCTGTAGCAATCCAGAATACCAGTTTAATGTTCTGGGGACATAGATACAAATCCCATCATTACAGTTGGTGAAATTTTAATTCATTGAAATCTGGAATTAAATCAGAAATTAAAAGCTGGCCTAATTCATAGATATTCATAGAATCCCTACAGTGTGGAAATGATAACCCGGTAACCATAGTCGATAGTTATAAAAACCAATTGGATTCACTAATGTCCTTGAGGGAAGGGAATCTCAGTGCTTATTTTGTCTAGCCAACATGCAACTCCAGGCTCAGATGCAATGTTTTGTAATGAACCTCTGAAACAGCCTGGCAATCTGTTCAGTTGTATCATACCCATCAGGAAATCTAAACAAATAATGAAACTGGATGGACTACTGGCATTGACATGGACATAGGAAACAATCATGGCAGGTGACCTTCTGAAGTCCTCCTTACTCACATTTTAGAGTTTGTATCAGAATTGGGAGTGCTGTCCCACAACTAGTCAAGCAAAAGCCTGACACAGACATACTCACATAATCATAAGTTACAGACATTATCCCAGGCATCATCATCACCATCCCTAAGTATGCCCTGTCCCATCTAATAGGATAGACCCAACAAAAGTGGCAGCACAGCAGTATGCAGTTGGGAGTAGCCTTGAGTGTCTTCAACACTAAACATCCTGTTGATTACCACTTATTGCAATGTCCCTTAATGTGACGTGGCTGTTAAGATGCTCCATGCACGTTGTTCAGTGTGTTGAAACATTTAAGCTGCTGCTGCAAATGTACCTGAGAGTCCACACTGCGACGACTCCACAATAATTACTGGAAAAATAGCTCTTTGGTTGAAATTAGTACTCTTCCATTTTGAACACTACTTGGAGGAAGCGCTGAGGGTGACAAGGGAACAGAGTATAGTCTGGGTAGGAACTTAGAGAACAGAGTATAGTCTGGACAGGGGCTTGGAAGCAGTAATACTGACTGAGATAGCACATAGTTACTTGACTGGATCTGTGATATGGGTGATGGAACGAACAAGTGGAAAAATTGTACATGATCTTGTCCTGACCAATCTGCCTGTCACAGATTCATCTGTCAATGACTGTATTCGGAATAGTGATTAACACATTGTTCTTGTGAAGATGAAATCCCATCCTCATGCTGAGGATACAATCACCCACATGTGTGGCACTACCAGCATACTAAATGGGGCAAATTCAAGCAACTAGAAAACTGGGAGTCCAAGGTCTGTTATCAGCAGCAGACCTGTATTCAACCACAATCTTAACCTCATGGCCCAGCATATTCCCACTCTACCATTATCACCAAGCCAGGAAATCAGTTTTGTTTTATTCATTCATGGGATGAGGGCGCCACCGGCTAAGCCACCATTTATTGCATATCCCTATTTTCCCAGTCTGGAATCGTATGTAGGCCAGACCAGGTAAGGATGACAGTTTCCTTCCCTGAAGGACATTGGTGAACCAAATGGGTCTTTCCAACAATCAACAATGGATTCATGGTCATCATTAGACTCTTAATTCCACATCTTTATTGAACTAAAATTCTACTATCTGCAGTGGTAGGATTCAAACCACAGACCGTTACCTGGGTCTCTGGATTAACAGTCCAGTGATTATACCACTAGGCTGTAACCTCCCACTTAGATTCAATGAAGTGTACAGGAGGGCATAACAGAAGCAGAACCAGATAAACCTAAGAATGAAGTGTCAAAGTGGTCAAGACACAAAACAGGACTACTTGTACGGCAAACAATGGAAGCAGCATGTAACAGACAGGGTTAGGTGATCCTAAAATCTACAGATCAGAATGAAGTTCTGCAAACCTGCCACTTCCAGTTGCGAATTAAACACCAGAAGGTGAAGGCTGCACTAATATCCCCATCCTCAAATATGGGGAAGCCCTGCGTATCAGTGCAAAAGACAAAATTGAAGCATTTGCAACCATCTTCAACCAGAAACACTGAATGGATGATCTATCTCCTAAAGTCAGCAGCCTCACTAATGCTAGTCAAGCACCAATCTATTCCCTCCATGTGACATAAAAAAACAGTTCAAGATACAAGATAAAGTAAAGGCAATGGGCTCTAAAAACATTCTGGAAATAGGCTGAAGGCTATTTGTAGTACAATTAACCACATTTCTAACCAAAGTGTTCAACTCCAGCTCCAATGGCCCAGGAGTCAGGGTATAACGATACGCGGTGGACCATTTAGGATTGAGTTGAGAAGAAATTTCTTCACCCTGAGACTGGTGAGCCTGTGGAATTTGCTACCACAGCAACAGTCGAGACAAAAACATTGCATGATTTCAAGAAGGAGTTGGATATAGTAGTTAGGGCTAAATGAATCAAATGAAAAAGGGAGTTCGATGATCACCGATGATCATAATGAATGATGGAGAAGGCTCGAAGTGCTGAATTACCTATTCCTACTCCTGTTTTCTATGTTTCTATGTTTCTAACTGACATTGCGGGAAATTTGCCCAGATATATCCTGTGCACAAAATGTAGGACAAACCCAAACCATTAGATTTCCATTAGATCAGTCTACTCTTGATCATCAGCAAAGTGATGGAAGGACATTTTGCAAAGGAATAACCTAATCACAATACTTGGTTTGAGTTCCACCAGGACCACTCAGCTCCTGACTTCAGTACAGCCTTGTTCCAAACATGGACAAAGGTACTGAACTCCAAAATTGACGTGAGAATGACAACCTCTGACACGTAGGTAGTCTGGTATTGAGGGGAATACTAAATAAAAACCGAAAGAACTGCGGATGCTGTAAATCAGGAACAAAAACAGAAGTTGCTGGAAGCTCAGCAGGTCTCCAGCATCTGTGAGGAAAGATCAGAGTTAAAATTTCAGGTCTGGTGACCCTTCCTCAGAACTGATGGTAGCCGGGAAAACATTTTCTTCATAGATGCTGCCAGACCTGCTGGGCTTCCAGCAACTTCTGTTTTTGTTCATGGTATTGCGGAGGCCTAGCAAAACTGGAGTCAATGGAAATCAAAGGGTAAACACTCTGGTGGTTGGAGTCATACTTCGCACTAAGAATGATGGTTATGGTGGTTGGAGACCAATCATCCTGGCCCCAGGACATTACAGCAGGAGTGCCCTAGGTTAGTGTTCTCGGCACAAACATTTCCAGCTGCTTAATATGTAGATAAAGTTCATTCCTGTGTTATGTACTAAACCTATGCTGAGATAACCTAGCTTTTCTAACATCATCCAAAACTGGTTTGTTGATTTTTGCTGAATGAATGAACAAGAAGGTACAAACAACATCAATAGGGATAGCTCAGGTTCAAGAATGTTTACTGCTCCATAATCTTCATTAGTATCCCAATAACAGAAGGATAACTCAAGGTAGGGTTCCACCAATGGAACGGGCAGGCTGTATGATCGTAAGACTGAAGAACTGGAGAAAGCATTCAGACCTAATAGACTTTGACATTGAGAGAGATTACATTCAGGGTAGCAATAAAATTTAATTAGCGTGCGAATTAGCATAGGGTGCATAAAATTAGACAGATGAATATGTTGCTGAAAGACTGGTTTGGGAGGCGGTTCCAGTTCATTGGCCGCTAGCACCAGTACTGGCGCAGGTGGGGGCTGCACAGTTGGAGCAGTCTACACCTGAACTGTGCCAGTGCCAGTGTTCTTGTAAACCACACAGCTAAGGAAGTATAGAGGATTTTAAAAGAAATAATTGGGACAGGGATCAAAAGTGGGAAAATGTGGTGTATCAAAGTGTAAAGACAATCTCTGAGAGGAAAATACGAAGCTAGAGAATAGAGCAATAGTGGCAGACACTTAATATATTTCAGAATACTCAATTTGTATATTCCTACTGTAAAGAGCAACTCTAAATAAAGAAGCCACCACCTGTGGTCAGCTAAAGTGGTTAGGGAAAGCATCAAACTTAAGGAAAAAGTGCATAAATTTGCAAAGATAAATGGAAGGTCAGATGATTAATCAGAATACAAAGAATGGCAAAGAACAGCCAAAAGGTTAATCAAGAAGAGGAAATTAAAGTATGAGACGAAACTAGCTAGGATTTTAAAAATGAGTAGCAAGAGTTTCCATAGCTATTTTAAAATGAAATGAGTAAGTTAAGTGAGTTTTGGACCACTAGAGAGTAAGAATGGGGAATAAGTAAGTGGCATATGAAATGAACAAATGTTTTGCTTCTGTCTTCACTGTAGAAAATAGAAAAAAATTCCAGTAATAGCTGTAAATAATCAGGTAGAAGAGGAAAATGAATGTAGTGAAATTATAATCATGAGGGAAAAAACACACTCAGCAAATTTGATGGAACTATAGCTAACAAGTCTTCAGTTTCGGTGGTCTTCATCCTCGGGCCTTAAAAGAAAACGCAATAATGTGGTAGCTGATGCATTGGTGTTATTTTTTTCACAATTCACTAGGTCTAGGAACGCTACCAGTGGATTGGAAAGTAACAAAAGATAACCCCTCTGTCCAAGAAGGGAGGGAGACAGGAAACTAAAGCCCTCTTAACTTGACATCTGTCACAGAGAAGGTGTTGAAATCAATCATTCAAGAGATTATAACTGTGCACACTTAGGCAATCTCCAGGTAGTTGCAAATAGTCAGGATGGTTTTGTCAAGGGAAACCATGCTTAAGCAATTTATTGGAGACCTTTGAAGAAGTAATGTGCTGTGGATAAAGCCTGTAGATGTACTGTACTTGGATTTCCAGAAGGCAGCTGGTAAGGTATCAAAGCTTATTCAAATAAATGTTCAATATGTAGGGGTTGATGTATGAGCATGAGGAGAAGATTGGCTGGCTGGCAGCAAACAGAGTATACATAAACGTCTGATTTGTAGGATGTGATGAATCTCTCAGGGTCGTGAACTTTGGGCTTATGCTACTCAGACAACTGTTGGAGTCCAAGCATCTGCTCATTCCCAGGCAGAAAACAATCCATGGTCTCAACTTTCAATGACTCCATCGAGACATACAGAGGTACAGCAATGGCAGAATGTTTGTCAGAGGCATTTGCTAAACTGATGAATGCAGGATTATCAGTATCAACATTATCAGTATCATGCTTATGTTGGCATGCCTGTGTCTCCCTTTAGGGAGAGGCTGGCCAGGGAGATCCAGATCTAACACATTCCATGTCTGCCAATTATATGCATGGAGTACTTGACTGCTCTAATCGTAGGTACTCAGTAGCAATGACAAGGCAAGAAGGGGGAGAAAGATACCTCACTCTAGGAGCTCTCTCCTCTCAGACACTCAGGCAGGATGGCACCAGCTGACACCGACATAGAGCAGGAGTGACACACAGGTCCCAGCAGCTTCATCTCAGGAAACTCTAGAGGTGCCTGTCTCCTCCACATGCCCCCTGCCTGTGTTAGAAGAACCTGCAGAAGTCTAAGCCTAATGGGGTGAGCCTTCATCTGGCAGGTCATTCTCTAGCCTAAATGTGCCTGGAAACAACCCGTTAATTCTTGTAAAACAACAGGGCCCACAACACAGCATGCTTCCCTCTACTCCAGCTGCAGGAGTCAGGACTGCATTTTGAGGTAATTAGCTGGAGAAGGAAGAGGAATGTCAATGAGGGCAAAGTAAGCAAGCACTAAGAAAGCAAGATGGTACTGTCTTCTAGATAGCTTCTCTTCTGGTTAGTGGCTTGCCAATGCTGACTCTCATGGGCAAAACGCTGAAGAGTATGGCAGCCATGAAGCAAGCTGGGACATTGTGGTGAAGTCACAGCTGGATAATGGGCCAAGACAAACAATCGATGAGTTGCAGCTACCGGATACCACTCAGACCTGCATATCATGTAGTTGTACTGTATAGTTTCTCAGGGAAGGGAAAGAACATATAAGTGTCATAGAAGCAGGGAAAGTTTATCTAATAATAAGATGCAAACGCATGGAAAGACATTAGTCGCTGCTCAATCATGAGATTCTGAAGTCCCTTGAGAGCTGCAAACGAAAACCACAATTTTTTTTCTTACCATCAAATCTGATTGTTTAATTCTTGGTACACTTCCCAACTTGCTCACCATTGTCCACACTGTACAGACATTGATGGGGGTCTAGCTATAATACTATCTAAAATGTGATGCTTCATTTGGATTACAGCCAGCGGGATGTCATAATCTCCCATTGCTTAAACAAAAATATCTAGAAATAGTAACATTACCTTTTGAGTTGCAAAAAATGAAAGAATTTGAATGTGTATGATTTTCAAATGACTGCTTCCTGCTTCATCAACATAATTCTAGGATCTTTAAATGACTTTTTTCATAATTTTCATGTTACAATACACAACCATAATCTGGGATGTACAGAAGAAACCTCAAAAAGATATAGTTTTAATTACAAAGCTGGGCATTTGCAGTTTTATTTATGCACTTAAACCATGGTTTGAATCCGTGGATTAATTGGATAACATAGCCTTAACATGTGTACATTAGTGTAGAAACACCAGGTTGTTTTGTGCATATGACAGATTGGTAGATTATATTATGAATGCAAGGTTTTATAAAATGGTTATGTTTTAAACTGTCTCTTTTAATTCAAGATGAAAAGGGATTTTGTAACCTCTTGCTAGTTCTGTCTGGTAATAAGCTAATGCAACCTAGTTACCATGGTGACGGAAGGCCTAGTTTAAGGCTATTGAAATCCATGTGCCAGGTTTAACACCTAAGATCAAAGGCAGGATGCCTGGCCTGGTTTTGGGCAGATTTACCATCTCAGACACTCTGAAGTGACAGTGTGTGTGTACATCCTAGATAGAAAAAGAGAGACAGTAGAGGGAGCTGTTGAATCATTAGTGGTTAAAGGATTGTTTCTCTGTTAGCCACCAGAAAGAATGCAGGTAGGAAGCCCATCCCTGGTCAAACAGTTGGACTGGAAACTGAGAAGACTAGAAGCTTCAGCCAAGTGGAGCTGGAGGCAGGACTCGCTGCTTGAAGCTGGTTTGAACTTCTCAAAAGACTCAGCAAAAGGATGTCCGACAGTCATTTTTGGACATTGCACCTTGGCAAAATGGAAGCTGTGAGACTCGCACCTGTAAAGACTGAAAATTCTGCAGAAACCATGCTTTTATCAATAAATGTGCTATGGGGTTTTCAAGTGTGTTAAAACTAATGAAAGATGTCTTCTGTAGTTTAGTTAACTATTAAGTTATGTTTACACAATACTGTTTTTGGTTTTTAAAGTTTTAAAACATAAAATCTTGTCATGTAATCCTTTAAGTCAGTGACTGAGATTCAAATCACTTTTACATATTATTAGCTGTCTCTGGTTGTCATAAAATGTTACATAGTTTCATGACTGCTTATTATTTCACAGAATATCTCCGAGATGGCTTCTCCTCTGGTTTCCAAGAAGAAAAAGTAATTGTGCACTTCAGTAGATAAGCCTTGGTCTACTGATTTCTAGGCCTCCAGATTTCTTGCCCAGTGGTTTTCAACATGGAAAAGTTCATGGGCATCTTTCAAACTGCAGCACATGGTACGCTGAGGAGGCTATGGGATAAATCTTCCACCGATGTGAGATCAGAAAATGCTCAAAACCAAGCAAATTTTAAGTGTTTGAGACTCAATCAGGAGAAAAAAACATAATTGAAGTTGGGCCTTCTGCTCAGCTCAGTTCCGGTTTCTGACCAATTGGGCTCCATCTCCATCTATCATTTACTCCACCTCCTCCTCCCAACCCATCTTCAACATAAATACCAACCTTTTCCTAGCTGTAATCAGTTCAAAACAAGGGTCACAGGACCCAAAACATTAACTCTGCTTTCTTCTCACAAGTGCTGCCAGATCTGTTGAGTTTCCATAGTATTTTCCATTTTTGTTTCGGATTTTCAGCATCCGCAGATCTTTGTTTTTTTCCGAAGGCCTGATAATTGGCTGCATTGGTATTGTCCTGTATTTTGTGTACAGAACGTATCTGGGTAACTTTCTACAATATTGGATATGTGCCTGTGTTGTAGTTGTATCGGAACAGCTTGACTCAGGCATGGCTAGACCGAAAACATAAGTCTTATGTGCTATTGCCAGAATGTTGCCAGGCCCCTCTATTTCCTGAAATCATATGGTGTGAATCAAAAAAGTGAATCAAATTAGTTGAAGACTAGCGTTTGTGATACTGGGGACCTCATGAGGAGTTTGAAATAGATCATGTACTCAACTCTTTGGGCTGAAAAATGAATATAGATATTTTAAACAAAAACTGAAACTGCTGTAAAAACTCAGCAGGTATGGTAGCATCACTGGACCTGAAACATTAACTCTGATTTCTGTCCACAGATGCTGCAAGACCCGCTGAGCTTTTCCAGCAATTTCAGTTTTTGTTTCTGATTTCCAGCATCCACAGTTCTTTCGTTTTTTTTCAGATGTTTTAATCTTGTCTTTGCACTACTGTGCTGAGCTCCCCTATCATTTCCAGACTCCACCTTCTTGTTAGTTGTTTATTTGTCCACCATCAGTCACAACTGGAGAGCTTGGATCAGATGCACTGGTTATGGAATTGTTTAGGCCTGACTATCGCACGCTGTTCGGCATGGAAGTAGTTCAGTATTGTAGCTTCACCAAATTGACACCTTGTTTTTAGATATATCTGGTGCTGCTGTAGCTGTGATCTGCCACACTCTTCATTGAACAAGGGTTGATCTCCTGGCATGATGGCAATGGTAGAGTGGGGAATATGTCACGCCACAAGTTTACAGATTGCGGTTGAATGCAAATGAGCTACTGCTGATGGCTCCCTCTCCCCCAGGTTTTGAATAGCTTGATCTTTTTGACATCTGTTCCATTTAGCATATTGGCAGTGCCACACATCATGATGGGTGGTATCCTCAATGTCAAAATAGGACTTTGTCTCCACAAAGATTTTACAGTAGTCAGTTCTTCTGATACATCTTCAACAGGTAGATTGCTTAGGCCAAAGTTAAGTGGATTTTTCATTCACATTGGTTCCCTCACCACCTACAGCAGATCTGGTCTAGCTGCCATATTTTTTAGGGCTTGGCCAGCTTGGTTAATAGCCATGCTATTAAGGCAGTCTTGATGAGGGACATTGAAGACCCTCATCCAGAGCATATTCTATAGCTTTGGAACCCTCACTGCTTACTCCAAGTGATATTCCATATGATGAAGTGCCAACTCCTGAGTCAAAGAAGTGCATTGGTGGTAATCAGCAAAGGTTTTCCCTGCCCATATTTCATCTGATGCCATCGAAACTCATGGATTTCAAAGTCAATGTTATGGATTTCCAGAGCAATTCCTTCCTGACTGCATACCACTGTTCTGCCACCTAATGAATAGGGATGATTTTGGTGGTGTCTGAGGCATTAACTGTACATTAGATTCCATAAGTATAACCATGTCAGACTGTTGTTTGACTAGACTGTAGAACAGCTCTCCCAATTTAGGCATAAACTGCCACATGTTGGCAAAGAGGACATTGACTGTGAACTCCATGAACTCTCATAGCATCATTTCCTGTCACTCCAAAACCTGTCCATCACCTACAAGGCACAAATAAGGTGTGTGATGGAATCCTTCCCACTTACCAATATGAGTCAAATTCCAATACTTGAGAAGTTTGAAGCATCCACGACAAAGCAGCCTGCTTGACGGTCACTCTTTCCATCATCTTCAACATGTGTCTGCATTACAACCAACACACAATTGCAGCAGTGTAGCCATTTACAAGATGCACTACAGTAGCTCTCTAAGATTCCTCCTACAGCATCTTCCACCCCTTTACTACTTAAGAGGATGTAGACTGTAGATGTATGGACACACCATCACCTGAAGATTCCCTTCCAAACTACTCTGGTGGTATGATACAGCAGTGACTTGCTGGGTCATTTTAGAAGTCATTTTTAAGACTCAACCACATTGTTGTGATTCTAGATTCTCGGCCAAACAGGATGACAGATTTCTTCTCCTACAAGACATTATTGAACTAGATTGGTTTTTAGAACAATCGAAAAGAGTAACCTGGTCACATTTAGGCTGGCATTTATTTAAAGCTTTTAATTAATTTAAATTTCACCATCTGCCGTGGTAAGAATCAAACATTGATTGAGGCTCTGAATTGCTAACCTGATGACATCACCACCATCTTTCCATCTAACTGCATTGAGTCCTTTTCCTTGCCTGTGCCTACTTAAACTGTTTAGCCTTGGTGGTTGTCCCTTCTATCTACCTGTTCTAATTTATCGCGAAATTACGGAAATACCAAATTCTTTGCTTCCGGACCATGGTTAGTTAAATAATTTCAGCAGTTAGGTTGTTACGTTCAGCTAAGCTTCTGGGAGAAAGAAGCTGTTATATTTAACAGTATTAAGAACTCTGTGGTTGGTAAGTCATTTTTATCAGAATGTTTCGAAGAAACAAATTTCACATGAATTTGTTAATTTGTCAAGGATTTTGGTAATTAAACACTCAAAAGATTTAAAAAATAGACATTTTGAACCTTTAAGATTCAAGGTCATCGTTGATTCAAACATAATAAATAATTGAAAGTAAAAATCCTAGAAGTCCCTGTTCTGTTCTACGTTTCAGGATATAGAACATTAATTGGTCACAATGATTAATATCTATATAACTTGGAAACAACTAAATTTAATCAATAAGTTTTTTTCAACCCCTTGTGAAAATGAAACACAACAAAGAAACTTCATTACATGTTATCATTTGTCAAACCTTTAATAAGAATGTCATGGTTTGATCTTTAAGAGTAAGCTGGTGGTGAACAATAGGTCTGTCCTTGGAGTCCCAGTATTATGTTTGACCTAATAGCAGGAAGTAATTGCATAGCTCAAAGCAAAAATCACCCACAGTGTTTTGTTGATGCTTTGTATTGATTAATGCACTCAGTTTTCAAGCTCAAAAAAGCTGCTGAGGCTGAAAAGACTAAAGCTGACAAGATACCAATATAGACAACAAAATTCCAAAATGTCATCTTTCTTATACAGCATTAATACACAGGTATTACAAATCTGTCACAGAGTTATTTTAGTTCCTTTTCAGATCCACGAAATTAAGTTTCATTCTAACTATCAGAAAAAACAGTTTTCTTCAGTAATGTAGTATTTTAGATGACTTCCAACAGAAATGAAAAATAGTATAGCTTTGACCTTTGAGCATTGATATTTGTTTCCTCAGATAACAAGTGCAGCTACATATCTGATGTGGGCCATTAATCTCTGTATATGGTCACTTTACCAATTTATTTTGTTTGTATCTACACGCGAGGTACAGAAGTCAAAATGTAAATGGTATGTCCAGTTAAAACTTATTTTTGAATATATTGTGAAATTCTAATTGAAATATAAATCAAAAACTAAATCTCATTCCCACAAACCACTAAAATACAGGGGCCATTTAATGTATTTTCCCTTTTTTTTTCCTTCCTTAAGCAATTTAGCAGCCTTCTCATGCATCTTTTAGCTGTTCATTAAACATCAGCTGGCAGCACCTTGAAGTGAATACCCAGTGCATCTCCAGTGGAGTCTTGTGAATTCAGGCCATGTGTTGTAATGTTGCACATATCACCTAATTTGAATGAGTCCTTCACAGTACACAGATCAAAAAGGAAAATCTGTCCAGTGAAGAACAAATGCTTTGCCAGCTGCACTATCTGAATAGAGAAATAAAACTATCAGGGAGTTTGTGCAGTGAGGTGTGACATTTTCTACGCTGCACATTATAAAAGCTTGCTGACATAGTCACAGCACTTTATTCTGTTTGTAACAGAAAGCTGAACAAATAACCATAGCTTCAAATATCTTCAGTTGTCTGAGCAGTATCCTTGCAAATCTGAAGTCTTCTAAATCCAGCAATACGTTAATATTAGTAGCATATTCTATGTTGAATGGATTAAGTTACCCTTTCAAACTATTTTCATAGTTGGAACTAAATGTGGCTCAAGATTCAAAACATAATTTTCGCAGAAGCTGTCCATCTCATTTCGGAACATACTGCAATACTAACTTTGACAATAACCAAGAAAGAATTTGTTTTTCACAAAACTCCACAGTGTGTTAGTCCTATCCTAAAAATGTTTCCTTTATTCTACATTGACCAATTAAATATCTCTTCCACCCTTTGTACATTAAAGACTGCGTTGTAGCATGTTGATGAGACCGTGTGTACATCTCCAGTGAAATTAAGCCACATGCCTATAGGTTGCACCTATTACCTAATCTGAATAAGCCCCTCACATAAAAGAATTCTCAATACAATCTGAAATAAACACAAACTACCCTAATTCTACTGCAACATAATGGGTGCTGGGTGGGGTTGTGGGGGAGGCGATGCTGGACGGTGAAAACTTGTAAACCCCAACAAGATTAAATACATGCACGTGTGAAAACAATTGGGAAAAGATTCACTTCATGACATGCCATACTGAAACACTTGTCAATTTACAGCACAAGAAATTGGTATAAAACTTTTCCTTTCTCAGCTTCTTTCTTTTATTCTTTTCACATCAATCTCAGTGAGATTGCCCGTGAGACACATTCTTTTTCTATTTCTTTGTTGTACACTTGACAGATTCTGGTGAAAAGAACACATGAGGAAAGAAACCATACAACATTAGTTACTGTAAACATTCTTTTTTAAGCGAAATTCACTTGTATAATTAATCCTTCCCTTGTGCTTTTATATACTGATTCACAGCTCTCATTCCCATTGCATTGTTTTCTTGTTTATTTTTATTACTTCTATTAATACAACACATGCATCAGATGAGCCTGTTTATTGCATTTTATAAAGTCTAAATGATTTTCTCCACTACTCTTAACCTTCTAAATGGTAAGTAGTTTGGCAACTTTAAAAATTGTATGTGAAAATATTAATCAACACATGGATCTCATGCAGACAATCAAAGTTTCAAGTGAAAGCACCCAAGACTGTGAAAATATTCATGTTTAAGTGGAAGTTTCTTATCCAAATAGATATAAATTGTAAGTGCTGTGTCACCTTCACTAAACTGCTTGCATCTCAAATTTTACCGGTTTAACTCAGACAAAGATCAATTAACTGGCCTCTCAGAAAAGACACAAAACGTCTTAGCAATCATATTACATCACACACTGAACCCTAGAAGGGATATTAATGTAAACGAAAAATTATAAAATACAGATCTTTGGATTAAACTACTACTTAATTAGTGACTAACATGCTTGCAGATTTCTCAAGTCCCTTTCCGAAACTTTCATCAAAAATTGCATTGGTTGCTTTCACATTAGATTTGAACTCAACCCAATTTGAAATAAAACAACTTTTATTACCCATATCCTGAGCAACAGTTAAGGTGTTAGGTGGTGAAAGCAAAGCTTTTAACTTGATTAGGCATTAATAGCACTGCTTCAATTTTCAAAGATATACATAAATTACTGAACTGTTGTCAAAACATTTCTCAATCGATGCAATATAAAACTATTGCAAGATTAAAGATGTCAAGTAAATAGGACTTGCACTGTTCATTCATGAGACCAGTTAGAAATTGGTTTATCCTCAAGACGTAGAAGATTAAAGTAGCATTGACTTAGCTCAGGTAGATTTGCAACCTAATATTAATATTGTTTTCAGAAAAGATAATCTAAATACAATTTTTTTAAAAGAATTGAACTCTGTTTCAAAGAACTTAATAATCCACAATGGTGCCAGCTTTGTGAATTCTTATCTTATATTTGAAAGTGCTTATTCTACTTCTACTTGTTTTGTCTATTCTTTTTCCAGGTTTTCTGTTCAAGTGAGTAGTTTTATCTGAAAGGTCAATTCATTCAGTAGGGTACCAAATAGAATTGAATATAATTATCCCAATCTTTACTGTGTAGAATTCATGCATGAATTCATTCAAAAAATAGGCTGCGGTATAATTAACTCAGAGCTCAACCAAATCTATTGAGTCTGCCTCAGGTATCATACAGTTCTACTTACAATAGAACATTTTCATTTTAGGACATTGTACATATTAACCTAAGTCAGCATCCAATTACTTGGAATAAGTGCATTCTCTGTTTCAGGAATGTAATCTGAAAATGTTGTCATGCAATTTGAAGCAGAAGGTCTTTTTCATTAAGTTAACTCTCATGAAAGAGGAAACCTGTAGCTTATTTTAAACCCATTACCTTTAAACACAGGTGACAACAATTCGATTGTGTACCAAATTTCTTTTGGTAAAATATTGTGTGGTTTACTTTTAAATGAAAGGTTATGAACTGGAAGTCCAGATTATCAAGACTAAATTTATTTGAAGTTCTGCAATAGAAAAGACTAAATATTCATAGCTGGTTCAGAAACTGTTCAAACTTTGCAAAATGAATTATCAGATAAATGCCATAGCTCCGGTTGTTTCAGAATAAAACACGTGCAATATTATTAGAGTCTCAATATTTTTGACAACGTTAAGTTTAATTTCCCAAGCAACTGCAACTATGACATTTAAGGAACATTTCCTCTTTGGGCTCTTAAACCTGTTTGCAACAATGGGACTTGGTTTTGTTACACCTAATAATTTTTTCACTTTTTAAGGCAAAATTGACCAACAGGAATTAAAGATTTGCTGCAAAGCTCACTATGTTTTTCTTACAGTGACCTTCAACTCCAATTGAAAATTTACAAAGCGTTGTTAACAGATTTTTCTTAACAAAAATTCAACTTAATCATTACAGCTAATACGGAAATAAGGTTGAAATTGTACGTAACTGGTATGAAAACATTGAACTTTCTGTCAATTTCTTGTACATCAGTTACAAACTAGTTGCCTGTCTATACCTGTTTAGATAATTTGTCAGAATGAAATAACTACTTGCAAATTCCGCAACTTGCTTTTAAAGAAAGAAGTATGTTTAAAAAAGTGTGCATAAAAAGTACAGAATATTTGATCACATTAGAGGACGTCTGACCCAGTTGGCCAGCGCAAGGAAGTAATGTGACTGAGGCAGCTTTTTGATGGTCTAAATCTTAGTGACAAAGCAGTCTATCAGTTCCTCATATTTAGCTTTCCTTATTCTCATAAGCAATGCCTTACATGCAAGAAAACTAATTCTAAAATGTCTGTGGCTTAAAAGTTGCTTTGTTTTATCTGTTGATTTCACAGTAGAAGAATTAGAAGCTTTATGTCCTTACTTTCCACAATAAGCAACACAAAAAGGGGTGGGCAAGAGAGATTAAAATGTTGATAATGATGTGGCCTTATCCATTTTATCAACCAATAACAATAAGCCAGGTAAAATGTAACCTAATGATTGAAACTTCTGCCTAACCGATGCACTTAATGGCAAAGCAACATACATCTTTTATTATCTATTTTTGATTTTGTCGCATACCTCAGCCTGTATTATTTTATGTTAAACACCAAACTCCAGAGACTTTATCAATAATTATAAATTGTGACTGTGTCTACACATGCTTTATATCTGTTCAAATTAAGGATACTAAATATCATTAATATTAAAGAATAGCAGAGGAGATTTACTGACCTTGATGGGTGGCCTATATGAATGAAGGAGCTTTTCATTTACAACGTAACATAAGGTATCATCTTCCCATCTGTAAGAATTATTTCAGTATTAACACAATGTATTGTTATTGGTTTTTAATTGAAATGTAAATTCTGGGAACACTATGACTCAATTCAATTACAAGGGAAGGGTAGAATTCTAATTTTCCAGACATTTGGAATTTATCTCGATATTATCACTTAAGATGTTACGACAAAGTCTGGGAAATAAACTCTAATCTATTACATTTACGCTGACATTTAGCATCATGCTTGATTAACTTTCATTCTGCTTCACATAGTAGATATTTACCTAGACATAAATTTCACCTTTAAAAGATAGGTGATGCACCATTTTTTAAAAGGCAAAAGAAAGTTACTAGAGAAGCATACCAGGAGCAGCAGCAGGCTTACCCGTGAATGCATAATGTAGACATAGCTAAGCAACCTCAAACCAATGGGTCAGGTCAACACTCTGCATACTGCCACACCCAGTGAATGTTCATGTGCAAATAAGCAATCAATGGGAGGAAGGGATCCCACTAACACCCACAACATCAATACTGGCAGTGCCCAACATGCGAGTAAAATGTGCAGAATTAAAGTATTTGCAACCATTTTCACCTAAGTGCCCAGTGGAGCACCCTTCTTGTCCTACTCCTGAGATCTACACCATTGCAACTCCTCAACCAATTTGCTTCCCTTAAATGCCAGAACTGGATATCAGATAAGCAGCATGACAAATCAGCCACAAGAGGTCAAGAGAAATGATGGTGACATAGACACTTTTGGTTTTTGGAAGCCTCAGAGCATCATTGTAGGAATCAGTTTAGGCTCAACTCTCTTTGCCAGCTTCATCAACGACCATCATAAGGTCAAGTGTGGGACTACTCATTGAGACTGCACAAAGTCCAGTTCACTTTTCAATTCCTCAAACAATGACACTGTCCATGTACACTTGCAAGGTCTGCACAAATTGCAGACTCAGACTGATAAAATAATAAGTAACAATGACAGTATACAAGTGCAAAGTTGTGATCATTTCTCATAACATATAGGCTAACCTCATTCTGCTTGACATTCAATAGCATGATAATTGCTGAGTATCTAAACATTTATATCTCTGGTTTCAGTGAATGAGAACTCAAATGGGCCAGCTAATTGAATTCTGTGCAATACAGCAGACAAAATGCTGGGTATTCTTCAATGAGTAAGCTCACCTTCTGATTCTCCAAAGTCTTTCCAACATCAACATATGATAAGTCAGTGTTCTATACTTGCCTAGACAGATACAGCTCCATCAATACTCAAGAAGCTACAAGACTATCCAGGCCTAAGCTAATCATCGACTAGTCTAAATATCCATTTCCTCTGCCATCTGCATATTGCGCCTGCAGTAAATACTATTTACATAAAAACTCACCAAGTCTTTTTCATTAGTATTTCCAAAACCCATGACTTGGAAAAACAATGGCAGAACATGCATGGGAACAGCATTATCTTCAAGTTCCAATCAAAGTTACATCTCATCCTGATTTGGACATACACCAGTGCCTCTCTTCATCATCAGGTCAAAATATTGGACACAATCTCATTAAATTAAGAGAATAATCTAGATAATAGATAGCATTATTTTGTCTTCCAAAGTACAAAAAAACTTCCTCATTTAACTTGCGCCACAAGTATAGATTTCCTGCTAATTTATACATGAAACTATTCTTGAGTAGACACATCATTCCTCCTGAACCAGTCCAAAGTTGTTCTCAGTCCCCAGTGCCTAATTCAATTTTCCTTTCCCAACCAGGTAACTTTTAATCCCAGCACTGACTTTGACTGTGAGAGTTACACTGGAGATTCCTTCTCTGTGTCACAAGTCAGATGCATCTTCCAGTCTGCTGTGAATGATCATTCATTCTGTCTCTTAAACATGAATGTGAGCTCTCAATGATATTTATGGTCAACAATAACATGGGCAACTTTTCTGCTTCGATTGCAGGACTAGCTACATCTATCCCCATTATCTATTTCTCAGAATGGCTGAAGACTGATTGCGTAAAGAGCTTCAGGAACAGTTTAGGAATCCTTCAACTCAATATTACATGACTTGATTCAGAGATAGTAGGAACTGCAGATGCTGAAGAATCTGAAATAACAAGGTGTAGAGCTGGATGAACGCAGCAGACCAAGCAGCGTCAGAGGAGCAGGAAGGCTGATATTTCGGGCCTAGACCCTTCCTCAGAAATGGGGGAGGGGAAGGGGGTTCTGAAATAAATAGGGAGAGAGGGGGAGGCAGATAGAAGATGGATAGAGGAGAGGATAGGTGGAGAGGAGACAGACAGGTCAAAGAGGCAGGGATGGAGCCAGTAAAGTTGAGTGTAGGTGGGGAGGTAGAGAGGAGGTAGATCAGTCCAGGGAGGACGGACAGGTCAAGGGAGTGGGATGAGGTTAGTAGGTAGGAGGTGGGAGTGGGGCTTGAGGTGGGAGGAGGGGATAGGTGGGAGGAAGGACAGGTTAGGGAGGCGGGGATGGGCTGGGCTGGTTTTGAGATGCGGTAGGGGGAGGGGAGATTTTGAAGCTTGTGAAGTTCACATTGATACCATTGGGCTGCAGGGTTCCCAAGCAGAATATGAGTTGCTGTTCCTGCAATCTTCGGGTAGCATCATTGTGGCACTACAGGATGCCCAGGATGGACATGTCATCTGAGGAATGGGAGGGGGAGTTGAAATGGTTTGCAACTAGGAGGTGCAGTTGTTTAGTGCGAACTGAGCGTAGGTGTTCTGCAAAGCGGTCCCCAAGCCTCCACTTGGTTTCCCTGATGTAGAGGAGGCCACAACGGGAACAGCGGATGCAGTATACCACATTAGCAGATGTGCAGGTGAACATCCTGTGGTATACTGCATCCACTGTTCCCATTGTGGCTGCTAATCAAACTGCTAACCAAACTATAAACCAATGGGTAACCTAATTTGATGACAGGTTGTGAAACCAGTCATGCAGCACAAGTCCTAACCCTCAAGGCTATGTCAACACAGTAAAATAGCAAGATTTTTTTAAAAATCTAAAATATGCAAACTTTAAAGTGCAAGAGATTTAAATGCCTTGACACTTGACAGTTGTAATGGGATTTGAATGCCATTTCAACTTGGCAGTTTCAAAGCATTTATCCATTTTTTAATTACTCTATTTATGTCTACTTTTCACAATCCCAAAGACACATTCCTGTCCTAAAGGTGTTCCTGGCCATATCTAAAAGTGGATCTTACCTCTCTAACAGCTTCAAATTAATCCAATGTGAATAGACTTTAGACTGAAAAGTGTAACACCCACACAAGTTAAGTTCTGAAGAGCCAACTAACATATACTGGATCTGGCTGAAGGTAGCTGCATTTCTACAGATGCAATTAACTTGAACCTGTCCATGTTACCCCTCCCACCCACATCATCAAAATTGGTGTGTGCCAGGTTTGGAGGTGGATCTTTTAGTACTGGCATCATTTTGGTCATGCGAGAGGCCCATTGTAAAAAATTAGGCCACAGATTTGAACTAACTTGTTTCAGAGATAGTAGGAACTGTAGATGCTGGAGAATCTGAGATAACAAGGTGTACAGCTGGATGAACACAGCAGGCCCTTTCTGAAGAAGGGTCTAGGCCTGAAATGTCAGCCTTCCTGCTCCTCTGGTGCTGCTTGGCCTGCTGTGTTCATCCAGCTCTACATCTTGTTATCTTTGAACTAACTCATTCTGGTTTTATCTTCTCATCTCTGTTCTCTTTTGCGGCTATATGCTTTTTAATGTTCACATCCACAGAAAAAGAATTAGCTAACTGAATGTTAGTCCTTCTGTTTACATGCAAAATTTACTGGTCTCCTTCACAGCTTTAAGCTTTCATTAAGGTAACATCAATGATCAAAAAATCCTGACACCCTTTTGTAGCCAGTTCATATATTATTTTAAACTATTTTTCACACTCAGCAGGAACTGTTTGCAATCCTGTACCACAAGAGAAATATCTTTATCATTCTAAATTATTAACTTGCATTCCAGAACCTGACTGCTTCCTTGTAATGACACATTGGAGGGTGGCATGGTGGCTCGGTGGTTCGCACTGCTGCCTCACAGTGCCAGGGAACTGGGTTTGATTATAGCCTCGGGCGACTGTCTGCGTGGATTTTGCACAGTCTGCCTGTGTCTCCCTGTGTGGGCTTCTTCCCACAGTCCAAAGATGTGCTGGTTAGGTGGATTGGTCATGCTAAATGTGGGGATAGCTCTTCAGAGGGTCAGTGCAGTCTCAGTAGGCTGAACAGCCTCTATCTGCACTGTACAGATTCAATGATACTAATTTCTGTGTTAGTTACAGCCAAAGTACTTGTTTTAAAGCACCAGCTTCCACTGCTCTCTACAGCCTTGGGTGCTTCTGCTGTCATCTGCTTTGACACCTGTGGTTTGGAATTTGTCACATTTTGGTTTTGCAGCTTTTGCATTCTTAATTCAGACAATGCAAATTTGTCTTCAACTGCGATTTCAGTCTCATCGGTTCAAAGAGCTGAATTTTGTTGACACCTTCCGAGTCAAGCCATTGCTTTTTTTATATCGCATGTATACATTTTCCAAGTCCTTTGACCTTTTCAATGTACCCTTAATTGTAACAACTTTAGTGAATTTTCTCAAAATTCTGGAAGTAGTATGTTATCTCCAACAAGAATGCTTCCTAAATTGGTGTCACTTTTTTGCTGGAAGTAATGGAATTGCTTGTAAATTTGTAAAGGATATCTGCACAGTATTGATTATTTAAAGTGAAATTAATGTTTTTGTGTAAGTATCCTTTGTTAATGTATGCTTAATTTTATTCTGATCTTTAAGAGTTATAAAAAATTGTAATCACCAACGTGTTTTGGGGATTTCTTTCTTTTCAGGTTATTGGGTTCAACGTAGATGGTAGAGAAATGTGCATTTTTCTGTCTGGCAGAGATAAAATATCAAGAGGACTTCTTAACATCAGGCTGGCAGTGTTTTATTTGAAGGAACACTTTTTTTCCATCTACCATTCACTTGAAGCATATGCCATCAATTCCTCTGAATTCCACATGGCCACCCACTAATCAGTACCATTGGCAGCCCCACTCCTTCTCACTGTTTTCAAAAGCAATTTGGGGAATCACAGAATTCCAAGCACAGGGGAATGCATATTTGGTCCTTTTACTTGCGTTCAATTTAAGCTCCTATTGATGGATTGATTTTACATGGTACTATTTTATTGCTATTAAAAAGCAGAGATAACTCAAAAATCTAGAGCATGATTAAAAAGCTCAATTATCTGTAATATTGTTTCCATAAGTGCAGCAATGTTACATAAAATGGAGATCTATTGGCTTATTAGAATGATTCTCAGAAGTAGGATGCTTAAGAAAACTAACATATCAGAATGTCATATAAAAGTACTTACAAGTGTACACTTAAATAAACCAAGCCTCCTTCAATGGTACATTTTAAACCTGCAATCTCACTCTCTAGAAGGTAAAGGGTAGCATGTGCATGGGAACATCTTCACTTGAAAGCTCCCCTTCAAACCACAAAACATTCTGACTTGCAATTATATGGTCATTCAAATTCATTGTCATTGGGTCAACATCCTGGTACACCTTTCCTAAAAACATTGTGGGTAGACCAACACTTGAAGGAACACAGTGGTTACAGAAGCAAGCTCACTAGCACCTTCACCAGGTTAATTAGAGATGGGCAATAAATGCTGATCTAGCCTGTGTTACCCACAGCAAAATGATAGAGTACCTACAGTGCAGAACAAGGCCATTTGGCCCAGTGAGTCTTTTTTTATAATTCATTCATGGGATGAGGGCGTCACTGGCTAGGCCAGCTTTTATTCTCCATTGCTAATTGCCCAAAGGGCAGTTAAGAGTCAACCATGTTGCTGTAGGCCCGGAGTCACAAGTAGGCCAGATCAGATAAGGATGGCTTTTTTCTCTCCTGGAGGACATTAGCAGACCAGATGTTTGTTGAATTCAAATTCCACAATCTGTTGTGGCAGGATTCAAACCCTGGTCCCTAGGATATTACCTGGGTCTCTGGATTAACAGTGCAGCGATAATATCACCAGGTCATCATCTCCTCTTCACTGGCTCTTTGAGGAGCATCCCACCCAGAACCAGACCCCTACCCTATCCCGTAACCCCACATTTCCCATGCTCACGACAGACAATTTAGCATGGCCAATCTATCTAACCTGCTCGCCTTTGGACTGTGGGAGGAAATGGGAGCACCCAGAGGAAACCCATGTAAACACAAGGAGAACATGCAAATTCCATCCAACAGTCATCCCAGGTTAAAATCAAACCTGAAACCCTGGTCTGTGTGGTAGCAGTGCTAACCACTGAGCCACATGAAAAATTACACTTTTGTAACATTATAAATAGATGCAGGAATAGACCAAATGATCTGTCAAGTCTGCTTATCCTTTCAGCAAGGTCAAGGCGAGGCAGCGGTGTAGTGGCAATGTCACTGGACAAGCAATCCAGAACCGCCCTCACGTATCACTCCATTAACCTCCGTATTCAACACATCATTCTCCGCCACTTCCGCCACCTGCAATCTGACCCCACTACGAAGGATATATTTCCCTCTCCACCCTTTTCTGCCTTCCGGAGGGACCGCTCTCTCCGCGACTCCCTCGTCCGCTCCACACTCCCCACTAGCCCCCACCCCCAGCACCTTTCCCTGCAACCACAGGAAGTGTTACATCTGCCCCTACACCTCCCCCCTCACCATCATCCCAGGCCTCAAAAAACCTTCCATATCAGACAGATGTTCACCTGCACATCCACTAATGTGGTCTATTGTATCCACTGTTCCTGATGTAGCCTCCTCTACATTGGGGAGACCAAGCGGAGGCTCAGAGACCGCTTTGTGGAACACCTAGCCTCGGTTCACGACAAATGACAACACCTTCCACTCGCGAACCACTTCAACTCCCCCTCCCACTCCCTGGACAACATGTCCATCCTGGGCCTCCTCCAATGTCACAACGATGCCACCTGAAAACTGGGGGGAAAGCACCTCATATTCCGCCTTGGGAGCCGACAACCCAATGGTCTCGATGTGGACTTTACTAGCTTCAAATCTCCCCAAACCCAGCCTCATCCCAAGACCAACCCTCTCTCTCATCCCTGGTAACAAGGCGTGGGGCTGGATGAACACAGCAAGCCAAGCAGCATCATAGGAGCAGGAAAACTTGACGTTTCCTAAACCCTTCATCAGAAATGGGGGAGGGGAAGAGGGTTCTGAAATAAATAGGGAGAGGGGGGAGGCGGATAGAGGATGGATAGAGTAGAGGATAGGTGGAGAGGAGGCAGACAAGTCGAAGAGGTGGGGATGGAGCCAGAAAAGGTGAGTGTAGGTGGGGGGGGTAGGGAGGAGATAGGCCCAAAATGTCAAGTTTTCCTGCTCCTATGATGCTGCTTGGCCTGCTGTGTTCATCCAGCCCCACGCCTTATTACCTCGGATTCTCCAGCATCTGCAGTACCTTTTACCTCTCTCTCATCCCTGCCTCCTTGACTTGTCCGTCTTCTCTCCCACCTATCCGCTCCTCCCACCTCACTGACCAATCCCCACCACCACCTACCTGCTATCACCATCCCACCTACCTTTCCCAGCCCAACACCCACCTCTCTATTTATTTCAGACCCCCCTTCCTCTCCCCATTTCTGAAGAAGGGTCCTGACCCAAAACGTCAGCTTTCCTTTCCTCTGATGCTGAGTTCCTCCAAATCCACACTGTGTTATCCCAGAACCGGAGCCAATGTTTTGGAGACATGGGTTTGAATTCCACTATGGCAGGTGGCAGAATTTGAATGCAATAAGTATCTGGAACAAACACAGTCTAATGGGGCCAGGTAATCAATGTCAATTGTTGTAAAAATTCATCTGGTTCACTAGTGTCCTTTAGGAAAGGAAAATACCCATCTGTACCTGGTCTGGTCTACTCCTGAGTAGATTAGGGATGAATAATAAATGCTGGCCTAGCCAATGATGACCACATTCATGGAACAAGTACTTTAAAAAAGATCATTGCTGATGATCTTTGGCTTCGATGCCACTTCCCACCTTTTAGTCCATATCCTTTTCTATCTCAGCCAACAATGATGGACCATTCACTACCCTCCAAGAATACGGAATTCCAAAGATTCACAACCCTTTAAAGTTTCTCTTCACCACAGGCTTAAATAATTACCCCTTTTTTTGAGACTGTGTCCCCCTTGTTCTATATTCTCCAGTCAGAGAAACAATCCCTCAGTATCTGCTTTGTAAATCCCCTTCAGGATCTGAAATGTTTCAACAAGTTGACCTCTCATTCTTCTAGACTCCAGAAACTATGGATACATAATGGGACTAATGTGATAAAGAAACAAATCTAAAAAATCTTTGCTGTATTATTTCCACTGTATAGTCTTTCCTAAATCTGGAGAACAAAAGTGCCCACTTTTCCCGGTTTGGTCCTACTTTAGCCCTTTACAATTATAGAAAAACTTTATTATTCTTGTACTCCAATTCAGTCCAACAAAGCCCTACCTGATTGCTTGCATTCTAATTTCCTGCGTTCCTTGTACAAATGCATCCAAGTTTTTTTGAGCAACAAAACTTATAAGTTTCATATGTTTTAAGAACTATTCTAATTTTCTATTCTTATGACCAAAGTATATATCTTATATTTCTCCACTTTATTCTACAATTTGTTGCCCACTTAATAACTTGTTTACGCTTAATACACGTCTTTGCAGCCTCTTTGTGTTTTCCTCATAGCTTGAATTCCCATTCAGCTTTACATTGTCAGCAAACATGAAAACGTTAATCTCAGTTTCTTCGTCCAAGTCATTGACTGTTAATACCTGAAGATCCAGCACTGATCATTATTGACTCAACTAGTCATACCTGCTAACAGAAAAATGCCCTTTTCTTTCCATATTCTTGTCCTTCCTGTCTATTAACTAATCCTTTACCAGTTCCAATCTATGACCCAATTCCATGAGTCTTTATCGTGCCTATTAAATCTTTCTCATGGCACCTCACTGAGTACATTTGGAAGTCCAACTGTAGTACATCTTCTGCTATCTCTTTATAAGAAAATCCTCAAAAAGTAGTTTCTTTTGCCTACTGTACTAGTTACATAATCAAAATGCTGTAAAAGCTGTCAAACAGAACTTCCCTTTCATATATTGAGTTTGACCGGTCAATAATTTCCCAAGTGTATCATTAAGACTTTTTTACAATATAGATTCCAGTTAGTATAATGGATTTCAGCATTGGTCCTCACAACTGTGTCAAACTAACTGGCTTGTAGTTCCTGGTTTTCTTTCTCCCTCCTATTTTGAATAACAAGTTTACATTGTGAGCAAAGTTGGAAATTTGGGAATACAATGGCCTAGTGGTATTATTGCTAGATTATTAATACAGAAACCCAACTAATGTTCTGGACACCCAGGTTCAAATCCCACGATGGCAGAATTTGAATTCAATAAGTTTTTAAAGAAGTCTGTAATTAAGAATCTTCTGATCACCATGAAATCATGGCTGATTGTTGGAAAAACCCACCTGGTTCACTAACGTCCTTCAGGGGACGAAATCGGCCGCCCTCACCTGGTCTGGCCTATATGTGACTCCAGACCCACAGCAATGTGGTTGACTCTCAATTGCCCTCTGAAATGGCCTAGCAAGCCATTCAGTTGTACCAACTGCTACAAAGACCCAAAGATTCGAGACCGGATGGATCACCTGGCATCGACCTAGGCACCATAAAAGACAATGGCAGAAATGGACCAGTCGACACTCCAAAGTCCTCCTCAATAACATCTGGGGGTGAGTGCCAAAATTGGGAGAGCTGTCTCACAGACTTGTTAAGCAACAGCCTGACATAGTCATCCTCACAGAATCATACCTCACAGAGAATATCCTAGACATCACCATAACCATAACCATCCCTGAATATGTCCTCTCTCACCGGTAGGACAGACCCAGCAGAGGGGGCAACACAGTGGTTTACAGTCGGGAGGGTGTTGCTCTAGGAGTCTTCAATATTGACTTCAGACCCCATGAAGTCTCATGGCTTCAGGGTAAACATGGGCAAGGAAACCTCCTGCTGAATACTGCGTACCGTCCTCCCTCAGCTGATGAATCAGTACTCCTCCATGTTGAGGAACACTTAGAGGAAGCACTGCGGATGGCAAGGGCACAACATGTACTCTGGGTGGGGGATTTGAATGTCCACCGCCAAAAGTGGCTTGGCAGCAGTACTACTGATCAAGTTGGTCGGGTCCTAAAGGACATAGCTGCTAGACTGGGTCTGCTGCAGGTGGTGAGGGAACCAACAAGAGGGAAAAACGTACTTGACCTCATCCTTACTAATCTGCCAGCTGCAGTTGCATCTGTCAATGACAGTATCAGTAAGAGTCACCATTGCACAGTCCTTGTGGAGATGAAGCCCCACCTTCACATAGAGAGCAACCTCCATTTAGCACTATCGCCGTGCTAAATAGGACAGACTTTGCACAGATCTAACAACTCAAGACTGGGCATCCATGAGGTGCTGTGGGCCAACAACAGCAGCAGAATCGTACTCCAGCACAATCTGTGACCTCTTGCCCTCGTCTATCCTCCACTCAACCATTACCATCAAGCCAGGGGAGCAACCCTGGTTCAATGGAGAGTGCAGGAAGGCATGCTAGGAGCAGCACCAGGCATACTTGAAGTTGAGGCATCAACCTGGTGAAGCCACCAAACAAGGGTACTTGCACGCTGCACAGTGAAAGCAGCAAGTGATAGACAGAGCTAAGTGATCCCACAACCAACAGATCAGGCCTAAGCCCTGCAATCCTGCCACATCCAGTTGAGAATGGTGGCAGGCAATTAGACAACTCACTGGAGGAGGAGGCTTCACAAATATCCCCATCCTCAATGATGGAGGAGCCCAGCACATCAGTGCAAAAGATAAGGCTGAAGCATTCGCAGCAATCTTCAGCCAGAAATGTCAAGTGGATGATCCAGCTCGGCCTCCTCCAATGGTCCCCAGCGTTTCAGATACCAGCCTTCAGCCAATTTGATTCATTCCACGTGATATCAAGAAATGGTTGGAGACACTGGATACTGCAATGGCTATGGGCCCTGACAACGTTCCAACAATATGCTCACTCCATCAGTCTACTCTCAATCATCAATAAAGTGATGAAAGGTGTCATTATCAGTGCTATCAAGCAACACCTGCTCAGCAATAACCTGCTCAATGATGCCCAGTTTGGGTTCCGCCAGGGCCAATCAGCTCCTGATCTCATTCCAGCCTTGGTTCAAACATGGACAAGAGCTGAATTCCAGAGGTGAGGTGAGAGTGACAGCCCTTGACATCAAGGCTGCATTCAACCGGATGTGGCATCAATTATCCCTAGCAAAACTGGAATCAATGGGTATCAGGGGGCAAACTCTCCAGCAGTTAGAGTCATACCCGACACAGAGGAAGATGGTCATGGTTTTTGGAGGTCAATCACGTCAGCTCCAGGATATCTCTGCAGAAGATCCTCAGGGTAGTGTCCTCGGCCCAACCATCATCAGCTGCTTCATCAATGACGTTCCCTCCATCATAAGGTCAGAAGTGGGGATGTCTGCCGATGATTGCACAATGTTCAGCACCATTTGTGACTCCTCAGATACTGAAGCAGTCTGTGTTCAAATGCAACAAGATCTGGACAATATCCAGGCTTGGGCTAACAAGTAGCAAATAACATTTGCTCCACACAAATGCCAGGCTATGATGATCACCAATAAGAGACAATCTAACCACTACCCTTGGTGCTACCATCACTGAATCCCCCATTATCAACATCCTGGGAGTTATCATTGACCAGAAACTCCATTGGACTCACCACATAAACACAGAGATGACGAGAGCAGGACAGGAGCTAGGAATACTATGGTGAGTAACTCATCTCCTGACTCCCCAGAGCCTATCCACCGTCAAGAAGGCACAAGTCAAGAGTGTGATGGAACACTCCCCACTTGCCTGGATGAGTGCAGCCCCAACAACACTCAAGAAGCTTGACATGATCCAGTACAAAGCAGCTCGCTTGATTGGCACTACATCCACTAGTGATGATCAGTAGCAGCTGCGTGTACTATGTACAAGATGCACTGCAGAAATTCAGCAAAGGTCCTCAGATAGCACCTTCCAAATCCACGACCACTTCAACTAGAAGGACAAGGGTAGCAGACATACGGGAACACCACCACCTCCAAGTTCCCCTCCAAACCATTCACCAACCTGACTTGGAAATATATCGCCGTTCATTCACTGTTGCTGGGTCAAAATCCTGGAATTTCCTCCCTAATAGCATTGTGGGTCAACCCACAGCAGGAGGACTGCAGCAGTTCAAGAAGGCAGCTCAGCACCACCTTCTCAAGGGCAACTAGGGATGGGCAAGAAATGCTGACGAGCGCACAATGCGCACCTTCAACAAATGAATAGAAAAGAAAAGCATTGTATTTGCTATCTTTCATTCTGCTGGGACCAGTCCAGAACCTAGAGAATTTTGGAAAATCATAACCATTACCTCTGCTATTACTTCTTTTAGAATGCTAGGATATAGACCATAAAGCCGTGGGGATTTGTCAGATTTTAGTCCCCTAAGTTTCACCCTGCTGCTATTAATTTTCTAAATCTCTTTACACCTTTTTGGTCCCTAGGGTGCCTCATAATTTGAGCTTCTTTCTACAGTGAAGACAGACACATAGGTCTGAATTTTTATCTTTAAGGTGAGTAGCGGAAATCAAAAATGATCCCAAATTTATGTGTCCACCTGGGGAGAAAGTGAAGTGGAGAAAGGGAAACAAAGTAATTAATTTGTTTCTTTCCAATTACTTTTACTATAAGCTTTTAAAAATGCCAATCAACCGGACCTTTTAAAGCAGAAACAGCAATCACTTTAAACCTATTTATTTTGGGCAAGTAAACATTGTGTAATTGATAGAAAAGATCAGAAAGCCAGAGCTGTCACTGAAATAACGTATTCCATTGGACTGAGCTATTTCAAAAGACTAATAGACTTAGGCTCTCTCAGTCTGGCATGGGGAGCATGAGAGAGAGATATTTTGAAGCTGGAAACCTTTTGAAGTTACTTTTCAAAAGCTTCCCTAATGCAGACTATGGTTCACAATACTTCTAAAGTGTCAGAGACAACATGCCCTTTAAAACTGGCCCAACTCCATGAAAATTGTGGAGGACTAAGTATGTCTACCTTAACAATGGAGCCACTAGATCATCAATGCCATATGGGAGCTTGTGGCCAACCAAGTGCATCCAGAAGGAGCAGCCCTGAAAATTCAAAGCTGTGGAAATGGGTCAGAATTGCCAGAATCAGGACACAGCCACCCGCCCAAGTCTTTCTTACACATGAATTTTGTTCAATGTCTCTGCAGTTTAGTCATTGCCCAAGATAATTTCTCCTCTCTCTCCACTTCTAAGGGACCAACACTGAGTTTAGCTGCTTTCTCTTCATACTCCTGTAGAACCTCTTACGATCTGTTTCCCTGTGTTGTTGTATCTTTAACATAGGTGACGTTTTGTTGAGGTGTAATAAGACAAAGCCAAAAAAAAAAAAATTGGTATAGATGATAACAAGCTTTGATCCAAATTTGGGTTTTAAGGATGGTTTTAACCGAGGAGAGAAAATTAACAGGTAGAACCTTTTAGGAAGGGAATTCCAGAGCATGTGGGCTAGATGGCTGAAATACTTACTACCAACATTTTGATGTAGGAAGACTTAAGTCAAAAAAGTCCATAGTTGCAGGTATTGTGATGTTATTTATTTTGAATGCCGTGGAATTACAGGAAGTTATAAGATAGGAGGATAGGAGCTCTGAAACCCTTCTCCTTTACCTCCACTGTACTGAGCTTTGACAAGTGGCAGGAAGATAAGAACCAAAAGAACGGCGGATGCTGTAAATCAGGAACAAAAACAAAGTTGCTGGAAAAGCTCAGCAGGTCTGGCAGCATCTGTGGAGGAGAAAACAGAATTAACGTTTCTGGTCCATTCTGAGGAAGGGTCACTGGACCTGAAATGTTAACTCCGTTTTCTCCTCCACAGATGCTGCCAGACCTGCTGAGCTTTTCCAGCAACTCTGTTTTTGTTGTTGTTGTGGAAGGAAGGTAAGGACTGCTTTGCTACTAAGATTCCACTCAGTTGCTGTTTCCATCCTTTTCTGTAGCTCACCAACCCACATGCCCCTGCCCTTGTCTTGAACTTTAACTTTGTTTTAGTTTCTAAGTTCAAGTTGTGAAAGAGGCATATCTCCTCCTTCCTTAATCCTATTCCCCCCAAAAGGATGACCACTCAAATTTTCTCTCTAGCAACTTTGTTAGCTGATGGTAAACAGTTCCTTCTCCTTGGATATTGTGCCCCCCGCCATCTTTCCAAATCTGGCATCTTTGCTCCATCATCAAGAATATATTCTTGATCCCTTTGTCCTTGAAAATGACTATCATGCTTCGAACCATCTTTTCCTCACAAAGTCCTTGAGAATGTCTTCACCAACTCAAATCATTTTTCCGTCTTTTGACATGTCTGAACCTTTTCAGTCAGGTTTCCATGACTCCCACAGCAATAAACCATTCACAAACATCACAAATTATATACTATTTAATGCGACAAAAGTAAACAACCCTCTGCTTGTTTTTCTCTAGAATGTTAGCCATCCCTCAATGGGTAGCCCTGTCACTTCGAAGTCATAAGGTTGGGGGTTTAAGCCCCACTCCAGGACTTCAGCACAGAAATCCATGCTGATACTCCACTGCAGGACTGAGGGTGATGCCACGTTTCAGATGAGATATCAAGCCAATGTTCCATCTGCTCTCGTGGATCTTATAGCAATATTTGATATGTAAAATACAAGAACTATCCAGTGTACTATCTAATATCGATCACTCAATTGACATGACAAAACAAATCATCCAATTGTTGGTGTTTTTGGGGAGCTTGCTATATGAAGATTGGATGTTGTGTTTCTTATATTATAACAGCATTTACATTTCAAAAGTAGTTATTTGACTGTGAACAACTTTGAGACTTGCAGTGGTTGTGAAAGGAGCGATATAAATGAAAGCCTTTCTTGCTTTTCAACCTGTTGCAGCTTTTTGAAATTGGTAGCCACACAATCCTCCAACACCTCTGAGGCATTGTTCAGCTGGATGGCACTGTCTTCACCTCTGCCTCAGATATTCTTGGCTGTGTTGGCTTCACAATCATTAGGAGAAATTAAACTGCAGTGGCCCCTCTTTCTGATCCTGTACTGATATCTTTGGAGTTCTCTTTGGATCTACAGATGACCAACCTGGATATCATAACTACATGCTTTCCCTCAGTAACATTGCCCAAAAATCCAATGTCGAAGTCCAAGTGTACATGAAAAATACCTCACTCAATCTCACCACCACCTCTCATGATCCTCCATTGCCTTTGATTTACCACACCACTTGCTTAAAACGCAGTCTTGGATGACAACTTAACCCCAGTTAAATATTGAGCAGAATAAAGCCAGTGTTTTCAGTTTCCATTACAAACTCCATTCCTTTGTCACTGACTCCAGCCTCTCCTATTATAAAATGTTACCCAACCTAACAATGAGGAAAGAAGAAATGCAGCCAAGACAGCTGAATCAATGGAATACATTCATAACGAATATATCCATTGGCTTCTCACACTTACTGGAGATGAGGTTGGGGCAGGATAGGGATGAAGACTTTCAGGAAATGGTTGATACCCTATAAAAGAAGCTACTGTAGGATGATTGTGGAGCAGAGGCAGCTTTCACAGAGAAATATGAAGCCCAATAACACTGAATGCACTATGTGCTACTGGATCTCAATAAATGCAGGGATTATTCAATGTAACATAACATGTATTTATAAAGTTTGCATTCCACACATTTTATCAAGAGTTTTTATAGGAGATTGGATTTGGAATGCATAAATTATTTTCCCCTTTTAAACAGAACAGAGGTGTAAAATGCACAGATGGCTCACAGAACATAGTGTCACAGTGCACAAATTGAACAGAGGTGTGAGCATATGATAACTGTAACAATTGAATTTATGAGGTGTGAAAACGTATTCCCTGGTACTGCTTAAGTACTGGAATTTTGATCAAAGTGAAAAAGTCCAGTATATAAAAAAGCATTACACTGAAAGGAATTAAATAGCTCATGCCACAAATCTGATTTTTTTTAACTGAAGGAATTCATGCAAGAAAAGACAGGAAATATTGCAAATATTGGAGCCATATTTGAGAATGGGATGTTCTGGCAAGTGGGGTTCATCAGCTCAATTACATTCCATGAATTTTAGCAATGATAGTGATATAACAGAATTTGATGGCATTTAATCCTAAATTCTTTTAGTTTAAAAAAGTATGGATAATGCATCAATTTACACAGTTCCATCAAAAGTAAAATAATATACATAATACTTACCATGTTCTTACATTTCTATTGTTTCAATCTGAACAAGTAAATGCCGAGGGTTTAAGTGATAGATATTCAGAACAGATCAGTGTATGCTATCATTCTTTGAGTTTTCCAATATCTTCAATTTTGATTTGATATGCATGGGGATAGGTTGTACAGGACAAACGTACCTTGCCCTGATGGATGTGTTGGTTATTCAATGGGTAAATCAACAAATTAACGCCTAAGTGAAGACACCAGTAGTATATTATGATAAATGCATTGTCTAGCGAATAAGTAGTCAAGATACTCAGTCTCCAGTAAGTTTTAAATTCTGTGGGTTTGAATAGAATAAACATGAACTGAAATATTTTAAAACTAAATTTAAAAATTAAGGATATTAGCATGAATTAAAGGCATGAAGCACTTGGTGATAGCTACGAAAAACGTACAGCATCTGTTTTTGATTGCGATTACGAATTGGTGCAATGATGCAGTTTTCAACTGGACTGTTCAAACTAGCACAATTACAGCCAGTGCAGGGAATGGATGTTTGACCGATTCATTTTGGCTGAATTTAAACACATTCACCTGAGTGAAAAGAAAGGGTTTCAAAACCCACTTAACCAGCATGGGTCACTCCAATATTCATTAACTTGATAAATGTGTGGTAGAGCCACAATTCTGCTTTATTTTCATTCAACATTCTCCTCTTTATTCTACAAGAACTATGAAATAATATAGTTATCTATGAATATAGAATATGTATGCATCCGATTAATGCCAAGCTTAATTCCTTACTCCTTAAACACCAGCCATGGTATGCCATAGAAAGTATATGAACAGGAATTGCTAAAATATGTCCCAGGCTTTACAATGGTCATGTTGTTACCATCAGATTCCTGTTTCTGGTTGCTTTTTTTTTATTCATTCATAGGATGTCAATGTTGCTAACTAAGCCAACATTTATTGTCTATCCCTGGGTGCTCTTGAAAAGGTCGTGGTGAGATATCTTTTGAATCACCATAATCTTTCCATCATCTCCCAGTCTTTATTTAGTTACTTTGTGGTGAGATGCATACTTGAACTGCTGCAGTCCTTCAGGACTGCAAACACACCCACAGTACATTCAGAAAATGAGTTCCAGGATTTTGACCGAGTACCAGTAAAGGAATGGTGATACAGTTCCAAGTCAACGTGGTGCACAGGTTGGCTGAAACTTTGTCGGTGGTGGTATTCCCATGCAGCCTCTGCCTTCATCCTTCTAGGCAGTAAAGGTTTCTGGTTTGGACCAGGGAGCCATGGTAAGTTACTGCAGTGCATCTGTAGATGGCTTACACTACTGCCACTTTACGGCACTGATGGAGAGAGTGAAGGTGGTTGATGCATGCCAATCAAGCAGGTTGCTTTCTTTCCTGAGTGGTTTTGACCTTCTTCAGTGTTGTTGGAGCTACACCCATTCAGAAAAGTCAAGAGCATTCCATTATACTCCTGATGTATGCTTTTTAAATAATGGAAAGATATTGTAGTAACAGAATGTGAGTTATTTGCCACACAATTCTCAGTTTCTGACCTGCTCATGTAGCCCCACTATCCATTTGGCTGGTCCAGTTCAGTTTCTGGTCATTGATAACTCACAGGATTTCGATACCCATAGTGTCCAGGGATGTGCAGGCTAGGTGGATTGGCCATGGGAAAGGCAAAGTTACAGGGGAGGGATAGTGGAGTGGGTCTGGATGGGATATTTTTTGGAGGGTTGGTGTGGACTCAATGGGCTGAATGGCCAGGTTCCGCACTGTAGGGATTCTATGATTCTGTGACAGTGGGGGATTCAGCAATGCAAACACCATTAAATATCAAGGAGTGATGCTGAGATTCTGTCCTGTTTGAGAAGGACATTGCCTAGTACTTGTGGTGCAAATGTTCCTCATCACATATCAACCTAAGACTGGATGTTGTCCAGGTTTTACTGCATATGAATACAAGCTATTTCAGCATCTGAAGAGTCTCAAATGATGCTGAGCATCATGCAGTCATTATTAAATATCACCAATTCTCACTTTATGATGGAGGCAATGTAATTCGTGCAGTAGCTGAAGATGCTTGGGTCTAGGACACTACCCTGAAGAATTCCTACAGTGATGTCCTGGGATTGAGTTGATTGATCTCCAACAACCGCAACAATCTTTCTTTGTGCTAATCATGATTCCAACAAATGCAGAGCTTCACATGTATTCCCATTTTGCAAGGGCTCACTGGTGCCATACTCAGTCAAATGCTGCCTTGATATCAAGCGCAATCAATTTCACCTCTTGAGTTTAGCTCTTCTGTCCATGTTTGGACCAAGGCTGTAAAGAGGCCAGGAACTGAGCGACTTTGGTAGAACCCAAACACCAAGAATCAGTGAGTATTTTTTTGTAAAGCAAGTTTCCCTTAGTAGCACCATTGGTGATCAATTCCATTACTTTGCTAATGATAATTAGACTTTTACAGCTATAATTGGTCATACTAAATTCATCCTGCTTTTTGTATACAGGACATTCCTGGGTAATTTTATACATTGTTGGATATGTGTCTGTGCTGTGTTTGTACTGTAACAGCTTGGCTACGGGTTCACCTAATTGCAGACCATATCTTCAGTATTATTGACAGAATGTTGTCAGGGCTTAGAGTCTGCAGGATCTTCAGTGTCTTCAGCCATTTCTTGATATCATGTGGTGCGAATTAATTGATTGAAGACTAGCACTGCTGATGTTGGGGACCTGATGATGGGGCCCAGATGGATCAACCAGACAGCTCTTCGAGCTGTATGTGGATGTGAGTGCTATTATATTTTGGGCTTCCCTATTACTGAGGATGGGGATATTAGGGGACCCTCCTCCTCCCATGAATTGTTTAATTATTCACCACCATTAGCAACTGGCTGCAGCAGGACTGCAGAGCTTAGAATCTGTAGGTTGTAGAATTGCTTAGCTTTGTCTATTACATGCTACTTCCACTGTTTGGCATGTAAGCAGTCCTATATTGTAACTTCTAGAGTTTGACACCTTACGTTGAGGCATGCCTGTTTCTGCTCCTGGCATGCTCTCTTGCATTCTTCATTGAAACATAATTGATTTTCTTGCTTGATGATAAGGATGGAGTCAGGATGTACCAGTCCACAAGATTACAAATTGTGATTGAATAAAATTCTGTTGCTGGTGGTCACCCACAGCATCTCATAGATGGTCAGTTTTGAGCTGCTAGATCTGTTCAAAGTCTGTCCCATTTAGCACTAGCAAGAAGACATTTATTGTTTATTCTAAATTGTCCACAAGATTTTCATGGTGCACCACCTCCTTGAACTCTTGCAGTTATGCTGTAGGATTGAGTAATTTTGCAATAATATAAAATTTTGAATTTATTAAGCAAGTGAGGAGTAAATTATATTCAGTTTGAACATGGTTAGTTGTAAATACTTTCTCTGAGGAAGCAAGCCATATAGCCCAGGTTAAAGGTAATGTCACCGGGTTATGGTTTTATGGTTGCTTTTGTGGCTCAAGTTTATTTAAACATAGGCTAACAAATGATAATGTTTTGAGATAAAAGGTTTTTACTCAAAGAAATAGCTATGTTTCAAAACTGAGATAACAAGGTGTAGAGCTGGATGAACACAGCAGGCCAAGCAGCATCAGAGGAGCAGGAAAGCTGACATTTCAGGTCAAGACCCTAATTTTTCTGAAGAAGGGTCTCGACTCGAAACGTCAGCTTTCCCGGTCCTCTGATGCTGCTTGGCCTGCTGTGTTCGTCCAGCTCTACACCTTGTTATCTCAGATTCTCCAGCATCGGCAGTTCCTACTATCTCTGTAACAAATGTTTTAAAACTGTTTGTTTTTTGATGTTAAACATGTAATGGACCTATGGCTATGTAGACATATATATGACTTAGGAATTAGGTCTTGTAGTGAGTTTTGTGATCTTGTAGTGTTTAGACCGATTCCAATGTATGAGTTGGGGCCCTTAGGATGACAGTTAATCACGAGGAGACAATAACCTCAGTAAAGAACTATGTTAATGGTAAACTGTAACAAAAGGGATGATTGCAGAAAGGCATGTCAAAGAATGAATTAGGAGACAGTAAGAAGTGATATCAGTAAGCTAACCATTATTTTTAAAGAAACTAATCAGGGATTTGGCCAATCCAAGACAGATCATGAGCTACATGTGCATTAGTAAACCAATAGAGTTTAGGGTGTCTTTGATCATGCAAGGTAGTTAATGGCTAGGAAGGATTAATAGTGGTGATTATTACTAGGTCAATACACAAGGAAGAAAACTGAAGATAGAAAAAGAACCTTAGTTAACAGAATAGGAGACCAATACCAAGTAAACCAATATCGCAGAGTGGATTGATTGAAAAACCTCTGCTTTTATTAAGTAAAAGTTCTTTTACACTTGATACAATGATCTTAATAGTAATTTATTTACTCAACTCGCACTTTTTTTTGCATAACACATTACGTCCCTACTTCTCAATCTTCACATGTGTGTGAATAGATTTTTCCCTATCTACCCGGTCCAGACCCCTCATGATATTGTAAATTTCTAATAGATCTCCACTAAGCCTTCTCCTCTCCAAGTGAAACAGCCTCACTTTCTCCAATATATCCTCATAACAGAAGTTTCTCATCCCTGGAAGCATTCCCAACAAACTTCTTCTGCACTCTCTCTGATTCTTTCACATTCTTATTAAAGTATGAGGCCACGAACTGTACACAGTACTCCAACTGAGGTCTAACTAGTGTCCTAAATAAGTTCAACATAATTTCCCTGCCCTTGTACTTTGTTCCACCATTAATAAAGCCCTGAATAATATATGCTTCAGTACCAGCTCTCTCTGTCACCTGTAATGGCATTTGCACATATACCTCAAGACTCCCTGCACACCCTTTAGAATAGTATTCTTTATTTTATATTGTCTGTCTATGTTCTTTGTACCAAAGTGTGTCCTCTCTCATTTTTTCACACTGAACTTCACTTGCCATCCATCTATCTACTCCACTAACTTGTCAATATCTTTTTGAAGTTCTGCACTGTCTTCTTCACAGTCTACAATGCTGTTAAGTTGTGTGCCATGTTCAAACATTGAAACTTTCCCCTGCACACCAGATCTTGATAATTTTTACACATACCAGAAAAATTAAGCTCCCCAATACTGACCTTTGGGAAAGTCCATTACAAAACTTCTTACATCCTGAAAAAAACCATTAACTCTTTACTTCCTATTCTTTAGCCAACTGTATGTCACTGTTGCTACCATCTTTATTTTTCCATGACCTATAACTGTTCTCATACGTCTATTGTGTGACACTGTATTGAACACCTCTTGGAAGAACACATATACCATATCAACAGCATTGTCCATATCAACCATCTCTTTTCTTTCAAAAAATAATTCAACAAGTTAATCATGCTGAACAAATCTAAATCCCTAATAAAACAAACTGTTCTTCCGAGTTGACCCGGACTTTTCTACATGACTGTTAACGCAATCCCAAATAATTGTTCTTACAAGTTGCCTCCACCAATAGTTTAAATTGACTAATCTGTAAATGCTAGGTATTCTTTGTAACGTTTCTTGAATGAGGGTGTTATTTTTGAAATCCTCAAAACCTCTGGCACCACCATTGAGTCCGGAGAAGGTTGTAAGATTGTCAGCACTTCTGCAATTTCCACTCTCACATTCCTCACTGTCTGCAAATACCAGTAGCTTATTCAGTACATTTTCTTTATCAATCTTAAACACTTCCAGTGATTGAGTTGCCTGGATAGTATCTGCCTTGTAGGTAAAGACAGATATAAAGCATTCAGCAACACCTCTGTTATATCTCCTGCTTCCCTTTTGAGGTAGATTCCCATCTAACTATTGCCTGATAGTTTTGCAGTACATATGTTAGTTGCCACTTATCTGCTCAAGCACCAATGCTACCCAGGACTTGTGTCATTATCTAAGGAGTTACAAACAGAGCTGAACACTGTGCAGAGATAGTAGGAACTGTAGAT
>JAHRHZ010000222.1:36358484-36384715 GCA_024137785.1 Ginglymostoma cirratum
TAGAAGAAGGGTCTAGGCCCGAAACGTCAGCCTTCCTGCTCCTCTGATGCTGCTTGGCCTGCTGTGTTCATCCAGCTCTACACCTTGTTATCTCTGAACACTGTGCAATTCCCTCTTGGGAAATGACCACAATCATTAATCTTTGATGTAACAGCTCCCTTCACCATTACTAAAGTTTGTGCAATATTTGTGTGATTAAGCATATCAGCTATTCAGTTGTGTGAATCTGAAGGGTACTTGATTTTCAAGTTGTACTGATGAAGTTGATCTGACTGCCTGTAATTGCATAGTGTGCAATGTCCAGAAGCTGACAAAACTATCAATGTCAAAAGTAGAAGTTGCTGGAGAAGGTCAGCAGGTATCAATGCAGTCAGTACTTGGTGATCAGTGAGAGAGTGCATTTGCTCTCACTGAGAAACACGTGCCAAAAATTTACAAGCACAGATGCAGGCTCATACTGCCTGCTTTCCAGTATTTGCATTTGGTTTCCAATAACAGCATGACACTTCAGCAACTAAATGTTTGCTTCCCTCAATGTACTGTAAGACTATGGACCCAATCATATTTCCTGATGCATCCAATGTTATATAGGCACTTGGTTGTGGATTGAGATGTCACAGGACTGGCAAAGATGCTATCTTGGTCTTTGAAGTGTCAAACAATGTTTGTCGTGTGATTGAGCATTCCCAGAACCTTTCAAAGGTGTTTCGCTTTTTTTTGAAAAAAAAAGTGATAAAAGTTGGAAGCATTGTTGAACAATGCTCTTTGCCATTGGATAAGCTAAGAAATACATTCATGATTGATTGTTTTCTGAAGAGGGGTCCAGACCCGAAACGTCTGAAGAAGGGTCTAGGCCCGAAACATCAGCTTCCCTGCTCCTCTGATGCTGCTTGGCCTGCTGTGTTCATCCAGCTCTACACCTTGTTATCTCATGATTATAACCTTGTGATTCTAGGTTTCATTCCAGCTGCTGGAACTCTTTACCCTAGAAAATTACTTTTGGATGCAGCAATCATGCATTTGTCCTTATTGAGCAACAGATTGAATTGTGCAAATTGGGTATCTACTGTTTATAACCATTAATTGTACTCTACATTATCCCAAACATTAACAATGACAATGGTAATTAAGTTGAGCTTCTTGTCGACATTTGAAAAGGCTGAATAAATTATCTTCTGGAATGCACAAAATGCTGACCTTAGCCTATTGCACATTCAAAATTACTGTATCATAGACAATTTTAAGGCCTTTCTTTCCTGTAGCCTGTGATCAGTTATGTTTGTATATGAATGAGAATACCTATTTATCCCCTTAGTGACTGATTCAATTTTGATAACCAAACAGAAAGATTTTGTATTTAATAATTACGGTTTATTTATTGCCAACTCTTTAGTCCCAGAGACTGACAAAGACGTGTTATCTCATTCACATAGCTCACCTACAATTTTACACACACAATCATTGGATACTGATGAAGATCAAGTCACAATTGTAAGAATTACATTTATTCAGTCTCTGTTTCAGTGCAGGGTTGTTGTTTCTTAGTTGAGTTGATACTTTGTTGAAGTGTGGTCTGAAAAATGCAAAGGTTTCTTAGTGGCTGCAATGATTTACCATGGTTTATCTGCCAGGCACTAGGTTCACAATCACAGGTTGGCTTAAAGATGGAACAGCTACAGAAGAAAAAAGCGCCTTTCATTGTTTTTCAAAGTACTGCTGTGAAGAAATTTTAAGGAATCACTGGAACTATTTCCAGCTTTCCCTCACCCATAACCCATTCTCCCCATCTGTTTCTCTGCATGCATGTGTGTGTGCATGTGCATGTGTGCAAGGGGAGTTTATAAGGGGATTACAGTTTTAATTTGTAGTATTTTATGCAAATATAACTGTTTATTTGAAGCCAAAGTCTAATTACTTGTTATAAATAGTAATTCTCATTAAGTACAATGAGCTAGTTTGTACTTTCTATCAACCTATGTCTAAAAATCAAACAAATCAGGGAATTTTGTGTTCTTATTTTAATATCTTTAACTTTTGTAATAACTTTGGAAATAACGAGGCTTGATTTCCAGTGCACTTCCCCAGTGAGTTGTGACAACAGCTCCATTGCATGCCATGTTTCATGAAGTATATCAAGTCAGAAAGGGATGCCAATAACTCTTGGATAATCAGAAGTATATACTTCCTCGGAATGACTGCTTTGTTGGCCACATTAAGTTAGCACAATTTAAATTCGCTATTTTTGCATTGCTCAAGGACTGTATGGACGATTCACTTAATTATACCATCTGCTTCAAGTCATTCCAGATTCTACGATACTCTGGCATGGGCTGTAAATGGCAACTCTCTTAAGTTTAAAGGATCTGGCAGAATTGATGTATCAATGCAAGAATCATGACAATACTCCATAATTTCCCCAAGTCTGGTATATAAGGAGCAACATCATTGTGCATAGTCAGTATCATGGTCATATTAATTCGTGCTCTGGTTGGGCCTTCTAGTTTCAAACAAAACTCATTCGACAAGTTTACCCTCCTAAGACCCTTTCTTTTGGCTTTTTAGAACATGAACCTGTCTAGGGTGACATGTTTGTGCAGCATTGGAACTGGGATCATTCTGAAAACTATGATAATAGACTCAGCATAAGCTCAAACAGTGTCTGTTATGACAATGAAAACTGTGAAACATAACACTGGTAGAGTATGTTGTTCAATGTAACTATTTTCACACACCAACAGGGATGAGGAGTGACACTAAGATGCCTGTCATCTTAACTCAGTACCGCTTAAAATGTCATGGTCTTTATCTTCCATGTTGGTACATATGTGGCACACCCTCTTGTGACTAGAGTCCCCCTTGAATCAAACTGATTCAGTTCCATTCTTTGATGATCTGTCCACCTTTGCAACATGATTCAATTTAAGCATGAGGTGCACTTTTTCCCCTTGAGCACAACATGATGATGTATGTCAATAAGTACGTCTTTAATTTGGGCAGATTTTTAAGGCTATCTAGTGATGAGGAGCATTCTGGCATCTCTGGCTGAAGGTACATCATTCAATCATTACACTCTTTTTGGTCCCAAGTATTTGTCCTCTCTCTGTTGATCAAATGTTTGCAGAGGTTCTGCTCTGACACAATGCACAAGTATCAACTCTCTCAGGATGCTGCTACATCCAAAGTCTCCATCTCTTCTACAGAGAAGACTGAGTACTCAAATCCATCAATGCCATGGTGTGGGTGGATCTCCCAGAGGAGGAAGAAAAGGTGGCACAGCTGGCAAATTTAAACCTTTCTCCAACATTCCTACTGATATTGTGGTGCATTACATCTCGACCAAATGCAAGAGTCGATACATTAGTTTTTTATGTCTCCATTGCAGCCTTATTTACAATGCTTTTAAAATGTTTCCAGCTGGTGCTTCCATTTTAGTTCCTGTTTCTCAGACACCACACCTGGTTTAGCTTATAACACACAGCAAAGAGTTAACTGACACAGAACTGAACACTGAACAAGTGAATATTTCACCTCTCATCAGGTTTCTGTCCATATAACAGTCATATTAAAATAGCTTTCACAAAAATCACAAATTGCAATTTATATAATTGTCTCATCCTTCTTGAACTGCAGTCTGTGATGACAATGAAACCATCTTCTTTCAACACTTCTCTCCTGTTGGCCAGCTGGATGGCTTCACATTTGCCTGATTCCATTCTGGTCTATTTAGTCATACTTACAGTATCATTTGGAATGGCTATTATTTATACTGCTGCACCCTAACTATCTATTCTTTGCCCCTCCTACTCCTTCTACAGATTATTACTGAATGAGTTTTGTTGAAAACACAATATTAATTTCCGCAGTTTTCTCTCTCTGACCACCACATCTGACACATTGTTCGTAAATTGCCAGACTGCTTATCCAACATCAGGTACTGAAAGGAGCAGAAATTTCCTCCAATTAAACATCAGCGATACTGAAAACACTGTATTTGGGATTTACTGCAAACTCTGTTCCCTAGCTATTGATTCCACCTCTGTCTCTAGCAACTATCTGAGGTGAAACAAAACTATTGGCAAACTTCACGTTATATTTGATTCCAAAATGAGCTTCTGACTGAATATTTATGCTGCATATTTCTGCCTTTGTAAAATTTCCTGATTTCCCCCCTTGCCTTGGGTCATCTGCTGCCACTTTGCTACTATTGGGCTTGACTATTCCAACACTGTTCCAGATCATCTCCTATATTCTACCCTCCATAAACTTGAAGTCATCCAAAATTCCACTTTCTGCATCCCTATTTGTACACTCTCTTACCACTGCCACAGGCAAAACCTCTCCCCCTGCCCACCCTCCCCCAAACCCACCTTCCCCCTCTCTCTCTCTCTCACTCACACGCACAAACACACACATCAACGCCTTACTTTTAAAATCTTCATGCATCTTTTCAAATCTTTTCACTGACCTCACCTTTCCCTACAACTGTAATCTCTTCTAACCCTATAATTTACCAAGACAGCTATGCTTATCTGATTTTGGCCCCTTGACCAACCCTGATTTTAACAACACCACTATTGGTGGCTGTGCCTTCAATCTCCCACAGTTCTAATCTCTGGAATTGCTTTCCTAAACTCCCCTGACTCTAACCTTCTTGTTTTTTGCCTTTGACCAATCTTTTAGCAACCTGTCTTCATACCTCTTTCTGTGGCTCAGGTTCAAACTTTGCTTGTCAAAACTTTGCTGAAGTATATTGAGACATTTATTACATTAAACAGTGTCGTCTAAATATATATTGATGTAATTTTTGAGGTAATTAACTTCCAACTAAACATAATTATCTTCCTTTTTGCTAGGTATAACTCCCACATGTGAAAGGTTTTCACCCTGATTCCCATTGTTTTCAATTTTACTTGGGCTCCTAGTCACACCCCGTGAAGTGCAGTTTTGAAATCAAATAAAGTCACTTCTGGAATTCAACCTCTTATATGGATCAACGCAATAATGAGGTCAGGAGCAAATCAGAATCCAAACTGAGCATTACTGAGCTAGTGTTCAGTGAGCATGTGCCAGTTGATAGCACTTCCTATTGTCTTTTTCACCACTTCCCTAATGATTTAGAATTGACTGACTATCGGAATATTTGACTGTCTTGGATTTGTCTTGCTTTTTGTAGACAGGACAATTTTCTTCTTTGTCAGATAGACACCACATAGCTACATGTTGTAGCTGCACTGAAACAGTTTGACTAAGACGTATGGCAAAGTCTGGAGCACAGATCTTCAGCACTACAGCCAAAGCATTGTTGAGTGCCACAGCTGTTGTTCCTTTCAGTGTTATCTTGATGCCATCAGTAGGCTGGTGAATCAAATTAGTTGAGCATCAGTCTTTGAGAGAGAGGGACCTCAAGAGAGAGCCAAGTTGGATCTTCCACTTTTGGCTAAAATAATTGCAAACACTTCAACCTTGGTTTTTGCACGCAGTACTGTAACTATTTTGTGCTTATACAGTCAGTGAATTGCATTAAACCCATATGTTGAAACAAAAGTATTTCTGCGTAAATTGTAAACAATGAGTGATGTCTCAGTCTCAACAGTGTAACCCATCATATAAATAATAGTTACCTGCTGTATTATACTGGCTGTAAAACCTTCAAAGTGTAGCCAACCCACATTCACTGCCAGTTTGAATGCACCATTTATTCCCATTTCCAAAAGGCATTTCTGCAAAAATAAAATACTGTTTGGCCAAATCCATGACAAGTAAACAATGCACAGATTCTGAAATAATCAAAAAATGTATTGGCTCGGAAATTACTACTGCAGTCTGTAAATTGTTTCCCAGTCATCAATCTGGCCATACAAAGTTTTATTTTTGCTAGAATGCCTTTTGAAAATAGGTCAAAAGTGGAAATGGTACAATCAGTTGCTACTTCATTCAAGCTCACTATGCTTTGGCAGACTTCACAGCAAGCATACAAGTGAACTGCTATTACATTTCTGTCAAAATATGCAAGGTGGACATAGCAGTACTATTGTTGTATCCTCAAGTTTCTCTCACAGTCTAAGTGCATTTCAAATCAATAATAATTAAACCATTAATATTTTGATGCTTAGCACACAAGATGTGTTATTGTTTAGCAACGTAACAGAAAAAGATTTACTCAACATAACAAGGCAAGTGTATAATTCATCACTATTAGATGAAGTTTAAAATGCTTGGGGACAGACACTTTTATGAAGCTAAATTTTTTTATGAACACTGAGCATGAATCTGTTGTTTTACCTTTATGGCAATTGGAGTAGAGATAAAAACTGCTGAAGGAATATAGAAAATAGATACGTACAAATGTTCCTAAAACTATAATGTCTTTTAAAAATGACATCTTGTTGCATTAAAATATCAGCAGGATGTCTGTGAATTAGTTTTGCCAGCATTAAAATAATAGGACATTAATTTAAATCTCCAAAACCCAATATAGTAAACTTTTGGATACCTATCCAGCTAAAAAGATGAGGAGCAGAATAAAAGACATTAACTCCCCACAGCAATAGATGAAACAAAGTCCAAAGACAGCTTGACAATAGCTACTCTTCCACAGTTAAGACTTGGGAGAGTCTTTTAACTCAAGTTCTCATACTGCAGGTCACGAAGAAACATAGAAAGATAAGAAATATAAATATGTCACTAACCAAAGGCAAAGCAAGTAGTTTGGCTTCAGGCACTCACTGAAAGACCGCTTGATTGTAAATCCAAAATCTTTTTCTCAGCTCTAAGCTACAGTGCACGGCAATAACATTTTTGAAGGAACCATTTGAGACCATAGCAATAAGAAAACAATTTCAGAGTCATTGAACTGGTGATGTGAAATATGAAAAAATCTTATTGTTCCAGAAACATCTTAACCTTATGGTGTTGAACGTTTTTTTTAAATGTAGAAGTGACCTGATAAATATTATTTCGAATGTAGAAGTTATGTTCACCAAGAATTCACGAGAAGGGAAAAAGTTAATCTGGCAACATTTGCAATTTCTTTTTAAATGATCATGTAATTAGTAATTGCTAAAGGGTCAAAAATTAAAAATTCATGATGCTGGACAAAAGCACTGAAGGAATATTAAAATATGATGTTAACTGAAGAAATAAGCAATTTGGCATATAACATAAACAAAATGCAATATTCAAACTGTTGGTGCAACCATTTTCTAGCATTACAAGCCAGGTGACCGCTTGAGATAAGGCATCACTTTACAAGCCTGCAAATAACAAACTATAGCCATAATTAACACAGTGTTAAGACAGCATTGATAGTTCATGACAACCTGCTTCCTGGGAAATATTAGTTGGACAAGTAACTTCAATCATGAAAACAAACGATTGTTTCTCAATTTAATTTTTATTTTGATGCATTCATTTCAGAGAATGGCAGAGTTACTTATTTAATGACATTTGTTGCAAGTGTACCTTATAGCTACATTTTGATTTAAGTAAACCAAGTGAAGATAGATTAACACAACCAGTATAATAAATACTAGGATTTCACACTATAAAATGTTAAGTCAGATCCCACGCTTTGGTGCAGAGCATTATAATAACTATTCATTATTTTATCCATACATTGTGATTCATATGGGCTAATTGACATATCAAGAAATCAAAAGTGCTCTAGAATAAATGTATCATGCATCTGATTTTTGCAATTATTTTCTTCTATATGCCAAGACTTAAAGATATTGATCTAGTTTTATCAATGGCTAGATGCATAAAAAAGAAGATACAGCTAATTCCATTCCAGAATGTGTTCAAGACAAAAAATGGAAATCCAATAATGATTTTACAATACATCTCAAAATCTTTATTTTCTGTTCAATTGTATAAGCACTTGTCAATAACATAATTTTAATTGAATTTATGATAATCTGTTGAGAATAATTATTTTTAAAAGTACTACACACAAAGTACAATATGAAATGTGCAAAGGGAATATTAAGTTTAATTTCAAATAGCCAAAAAAAAATTGCCTTATTTAATCCATTCTCTCCAGTGTGGTCATGGGCAGCTGTGTTTGTGAAACTAGAACGATTACTAATCTTACAACTAAATTATGGATTTAGAAACAAAGAAGAAGGCTTTATCTAACAACTTTGTGTATACCCGTTTCAGTGAGCACCTGTTGAGGAAAACCTTTATTAAAAGCATTGCATTCATGTAAAAAAAAGATCTGTGTGAATTGAATTTGATTGCCTCACAAAACTCTTGCTCTGCATTACAAATGAGGGTCTCTGATGTGGCCTGAAAATATCAGGGGAGAAACTAGACTGAATGAAGATTTGACTCGACTCCAGTAACATAATCTGTGCAGTGACATTAAACCACACACTGGTCACACTGGCCCAGATCTCCCTGCTGTAACAGATTGCATTGGCTTAAATTACCAGGTGTTTTTTTTGTCAGGAACAGGGAAATTATCTTGGTTAAAAATCTCAAAAAAAAATGAAAGAAGTGTCTTGTTAAAGCTGGGAACATGATATTTTACATTTGGATTGAATTGATGGATTCTACTTTGCCTGCCTACTTTTTCACTGAATATGTTAAAAGCCAAATATTACTTGATGACAAACATTGTAATAGAAAGGATCATTGTGTTTTCAATAATAATAAAAACATTACACAACTGTGTTTAATATTTACAGTTAAAGGTAAACTATCTCAATGGCCCAAGCACAAGCAAACATTATGCTTTAAATTGTCCTCATATGCTTAGCTGCTGAAGTATTTTGGGCCAAACGATAATTAGATGAAAGCAAAGCCTTAGATTTCTGATGCTTGAGAAATAGGCAATTGTTTTAAAAACGCACACACAGAAATCAGTTTATAAATACGTGTAAAAAATGTAGTAATGCTTTTTTTATAGCTCCTTATCTTTCATAATTCTTTTCTGCTAAATTACTGAATTGAATTTATAAATTTAAATTACCTAGATTAACTGATGCGGCAACTGAAACAGAATGTGAGCTTACAAGAGAAACAACATGAGTATAATCCAAAGCAAATGTGTGCACTAAGAAAATCTAAATTTTAGTATCTGGATGAAAACTATTTTATGGATCTAAAAAAATAAAATGGCCACACCAACAACTTGCACAAAACAATCTTTACACATAAATTAAATTCTGATATAAAGTGGCCAACGTAAAGACACTGTTATATAATAGATGAGTTTCAGACCACTGCAAATGGCTGTATACCAACAGACCTAAGCTTACTTGCCATTCTGTATTGTTCTCTGTGTATGAAATAAGTTCTCTCCTCTTTGGCTTGAATGCTTGTAGAATTTAAATGATAGGAGAGAGCCAAGAGCCCCATCATATCTTTGCTGGCAAGAATCAGATTTCAAAAAGGGGCTTCAATTACTTTTCTTGATGAGTTTAATAAAAAAAAACACATTGGGCTGCACATTTGCAGACTTGGGATCACACTTAAAATGCCAGACAGGACCTGGATGAGAAGCCCCAATCTCATTTTGGACAGATTCCATGTCTGCTGGCAGGGAGAAGGAAGTTGGGTACAACTCGTGAAGGCAAGAAACCTGAACTCAGTGAGGCTATTTGAACCTGAGTTCCAACAAACCTTGTTTTCCTTACTGTATCGACCTTGACCAGCAACATGACAGTCCAAAATTGATGCAGTTATAAGTAGACATAAATGCTTTTGAAGGGGAGATAAGGTCTGTATAACAGTCATGATCTTATTTTTCTAAGTTTCCCATTCTTTAAACATGAAAAAGAAATGCTTTGATGGACAGATCACCTGGTAGTGGGTTAGAAAACAAACTACCACATTTTTCAGTTTATGCAATCGTAATAAAGCTTTTTGTTGACATTCCATCAAGGAGTATTGTTTTATGATTATGAATGCTTGGCTGAATTTCAAAGACTATAATTATCTCATTTGGAGTTCTGAGTTCATAGTTGGATTGATAACTTAGAGAGACTGTTAAATCATCAGCTTTGACTATCTTTGATATGAGGTCAAAATAGGATTTTTTATAGCATTTTAAAAATTTAAGGATATTTGGAAGTTTTAGTTGGGTTTCTTCAGTTTTCCTCACTATCCAATGTGTAAGAATAGGAAATATACTTTTTCACCTTCATGTAGCTCCTGAGGTCTGTCAGTGTGCATACTATAGAGTGATAATGCAGATAGAATAGGGAGAAAAGGGGGCATTGGATGGCTAGACACCATGAGTTGGTGTGGAAATTAGAGTGTTTTGGGGGGTGAGGGTTGAATAACTTCTAAACAAGCTGAGACATTGGCTCAGAGAACTGAGGCAGACTCTCTCACCAGCCCTACTCAGCACTCACCCAACCTCCTGGTTAAGATTTACTTCCTGGACCTGCAAGCTTGACTTGATCCTGCCGAATCACCCCAGAAAGGAGCTTTTTAAATTAAGGTGGGTCTACCAAGTCATGAAAGTTTCAGACTTTAGCTACACTCTTTGGTAGCAAAGGTCCAGACCGTCAATGCAATCCTCAATGTGCTTTGAACCAGCTAACATTACCAGGTCAGAAAGTGGTCTCAACAGTCCTGACTGGAATAAAGGAAATGTAGTGACATTCCTACTACATCTTATTACCATTAAGTACCTGCCTTTGAGAAGTATGTTTCAGTGAGGAGCATATGTGATTAACTGTAATGCACACCATGCTGAAGTGAGCCTTAGACATGAATGGGCACTTAGGTGAAGGTACTAAAGCATGTGTGGAACCTATACTATGGGCACAGCTTCAGGAGAAGTGGAAAGGGGAAATAATGACTGGAGATAAAAGTTCAATACATTTTGAAATCTTTTTTAATCCTTTTAACTTGACAAAGTATCATCCAGAGTGGGTGAGAAGCCAAAGTGGTTAAGAATTTTCTCTTTGCGGTGATTTAATATTCCTTTCCTGACTTGAATTTGAGTCTTCAATTTGAAGAAGGCAACGGTCCTGAAATAACTCATGTTTAACTGTATTCTGCTCCACATAATCTAAAGGCACCACATAGTCTTTGGGTCAAGAAAAAGTTGTCCTGGATGAGGTTCTAATGAAGATAGATGTAACATACCTGGCTCCTGACAGATGTAATTATGCCTAACTGGTTAATGTTAATTATAACTAATTGTTACCAGCAAACAAGTCTACCATTTTATGTAAAGTAAGACAAGCATCTCTTCTTGTTGAGACTCTATAGTGATCTACTGTCAACTCCTTAGACTCAGCACTGAACAGAGGACTAACCTGAGCACAAGCCACTAGTGGTTGGCAATACGCTAGCAACAATGACATATAAAAATACAACATTGTCATCATACATGAATGACACAGTTTTCAAATGCACAATGTTAAATATCTTTGCATGACTAAAAATTGTGCAGGACAATCACTAGTAAATTAGAAACAGAGTAAGAGTAAAATATGCAAAGCTGCGCATGTGATTCATAATGAGAGGATATATTTAAAGTAGTCTTTCTTATTCAGCACTTATTACACATATTTGTTAAGCATGGATATCTCAGCAAGGCATTCACAAATGCTACCTGTTATTCATGATAACATCTGAAACCAGGTTCCCATCTGTTTTAAACTATTTAAAGTATATAGTGCACCAAGGCCGACTGCAGTAATTGCTTTTTTAGTCTACCTTGCAAGATGATCCATGATGCTACTTCCTAAAGCTATTAACTCTTACACAGTAGAGTAAAATAGAAATTACATACCTTCAGCGCAACAAATAAGGTGCCTGGCAATTTGGTTCAACTTTTTCTAGGTGAGGCACAATGGTTAATATACTTTTCTCTTTCCACGCCCCTGCCCCCAATCCCTCAACTCTCAAACAAGGCAAACATTTTCCTGTGTTCTTATGGTCTGAGCTCCATTCACAATACTTGCAAACTTGATCGCCTGAGAGTCGACAAAAATGCAGTTTCATAAAATAAATAATACCAAATTTTAAAGGAAAAACTAAACAAAGACATTCTTCATTTTCAGTAAAACTGAAAAAAGCAGAGTTAATGTTGGATAATTTAACAAGATTGTGTTCTTCTAATATTTTATATGTCAAGTATTAAAGAATAAGCAAATTGCAATATCTTACAGCAGTGTACAAACAAGCTGCACATATTAAATGCAGGACACATAGCAATTACAACAAAGTTATGGGCCCAGGCAACAACTTGGTTTTTGTGGCGAAAACTGTGTTCAAGATCTAGCCATGCCCCAAGCTAAGTTATTCCAATATAGCCACAATATTGGCATCTGTCTAACAATGTTCAAAATTGCCTGGGTACATGCTGTCCACAAAATCCAGCCAGTTATCAACAGCTAGTCTACACATAATTAGTAGCCAAGTGATGAAAGCTGCTGTTGACACTGGTATCAAGCAGTACTTAATTACCAATGCTCATTTTGTCTTCTGCCAGCATGATACAGCTTCAGGTCTCATTACAGTTTTGGTCAAAACATAGAAAAAAGAGGCTGATGCCTCAGGTGAGGGGAGGTGACAATGACAACCCTTGCAGTCACTGTGCATTGGTCTTGTTGTGGCAACAAGGTATCCTTGTTAAATTGAAGAGAATCTCTCTACTGGTTTATGTCATATCTAGCACAAAGGAATATTGCTGTGGTTCTTACAGGCCAGTGATTTCAGCTCCAAGATATCTTTGCAGGTTTTTCAGGGTATTGTCTTAGACCAAAGTACCTTCAGCTACTTTAATTACCTTTTATTCCATCCTAAGATTAAAAGTGGGGATGTTTGTTGATGGTTGCAAAATGTTTAATATCATCAACAGCTCCTCAGGTATAGAAACAGCCTGTGCCAACATTCAACAAAATCTGGACAAGATCAAAGTAGGGATGATAAACTAGTGATCTAATGTCATTAGCTGCCCCTCAATGTGAGAGGACAACTACTCAGGGTCACATGTTTCTACCATAGATTTCCATGTGACTGGACATGCTGCCTTTTGACCTATAGATCATTGGACACAAGAAACCGGACCTACCACAAGGTAATGGAATTTGGAAAACAGGATTTATTTCTTCTGGAATACTTGCTATTTAAGAGTTTTAGAAAACCAGATGAGGTGGAGTGATACCTTTCAGCCATCTTAACCAGTGTTCAGTAAGGTGCGGAGCTGGATGAACACAGCAGGCCAAGCAGCATCATAGGAGCAGGAAAGCTTGACGTTTCGGGCCCAGATCCTTCATCAGAAATGGGGGAGGGGAAGAGGGTTCTGAAATAAATAGAGAGAGAGGGGGAGGCAGATAGAAGATGGATAGAGGAGAGGATAGGTGGAGAGGAGGCAGACAAGTCGAAGAGGCGGGGTTGGAGCCAGTAAAGGTGAGTGTAGGTGGGGGGGTAGCGGAGATGAGCTGGGCTGGTTTTGGGATGCGGTTGGGGGAGGATTTTGAAGCTTGTGAAATCCACATTGATACCATTGGGCTGCAGGGTTCCCAGGCTGAATATGATTTCCTGTTCCTGCAGCCTTCGGGTGGCATCACTGTGGCATTGCAGGAGGCCCAGGATGGACATGTCGTCTGAGGAATGGGAGGGGGAGTTGAAATGGTTCGCGACTGGGAGGTGCAGTTGTTTGTTGTGTATTATCAATGATTTTGCAGGAGTTTTTCCTCAATACTCGTGTAGGACATTTTTCACCATAAATTCCTAGATCTGCAGCGACAATGGAAATTGCATATGTAAACTTGTCAGGCTTTAAGTACATTCAACAGCTACTGGTGCTAAAGCACCTTGAATTCGCTTCTCCCTTTCCTCAACTTGTACTCTTTCCACTTACTCTTTCCGGCTTTGCATATTGTTTAAAAGGTTTAGTATTGTCATGACCATGGATCCTAATCCTGGACCCGTAAGGACTTACTAAACTTCTAAGTGCAACATGGTCATTTTAAATTAAAGAGGATAGATACAGCCAAGTTGACTGTAGATTTAAATTCAGTGTCAAACTAGAGAGAAATTCAGGAATGTCGCACTTATGCAGAGTAAGGGAAATGTCAAACAGAAAGACTAAAAAAGACACAAAAACAAAGGGCTGACTATCCAAACCCTCTCAGCAATGAACCATGTCCTGCAGGTGTGTTTCTATTTTATCCTTCCAGGAATTTGCAACAGAGTTAAAAGTGAGCTCTTAATTTGAGAGTTAAATTAAAAGTGAGCATCTACAATTGAGAACCAGCCATTAAACACCCCTGCACTGCAGATAAAGAAGAGATAGTCTCTTATTGTCAGTGTGGCAAATCAGTCACTGGCAAAAGAAGCTATGGGGGCAGAGTCCTTGTGTATATTTAAGGCTGAGGTTGATAGATTCTTGAGCAGTAAGGGAATCAAGGGTTACAAGGAAAAGGAAGGAAAGTGGATGTGAGGAATGTCAGATCAGCCATGATTCTGTTGAACGGTAGACTAAGCTTGTGGGGCCAAGTGGTCTACCCCTCTTCCTATTTCTTATGGTCTTATGGAACTTGGACAAAAGAATTTCAATCAACCTTGCAAAGCCAAGAATCTCAATATTGACTGTTCAACTAACAAAGTTAATTGTACAGGTAGCATCCACTCCATTAACTGCAACATGGTACTATCTACTGTTTACAAATGACTCCGAGATTGAACTATATATTTTTTTTAACTTGACTCTCTCCTTTTGTATTCAGTTGTAATTCGTAACCTATCTGTATGTGATCTGCATTGTTATTTCTTCTTGTGTTTGGTAATGAATAAGCTTGATCTTTGGTTAACACCAGACAGACTGGTTTAATTAGCTCCTTATAAAGCAGAAATTAGTTTTGTCTGGGAGAAAGGTATCCATGGGGAAGGGATTCTTTTCACACTAACCTTGTTACAACCAGCCAAGGGGGCAATTGTACCAAGAAAGGGGGGGGTGCATTTCGTCCCTCCTCACCTGAGAGCTTAACAATTTGGGGTATCCAGTCTGAAACCATAGCAAATTGGAAAACTCACCTGGTGACCTGTCGTAACAGTGTAAACGAAAATAAAGAAAAATCCAAGTATAACACAAAAATAAAGACAGTGATTTTTATTATTTTAAAATGTGCATTGAATTATGACAAAATGCCATGGTTCAATTAACTCTTGTCTCAAACCCCACTTACCTGAAGGCTACACATGATCTTCACTGTTCAAATGTATTGTCACAGATGGTCAACTTAAAAGATAAATATGAACTAACTTCTCATATTTCTAAGAAGCCCAGATAAAAATCCAAAGGTTTTCTGGCAGGCAAGTAATCTTTTCTCATCCATGGCCATATACATGCAACCATAGGTCCATGCCGAAGTCTAAGTCCAGACAGTCCACTCTAAACAGCCTGGATCTAGATTGTGGCCACCACTAACTCTCAAGTTTCTTGATAACATACGTCTACACGTTATGAAATACAAAGTCATTGAGTAGAACGTGCTCAAATAAATTGTCTGAAAGCACAATGGTGAATTATAGTAATAATCTACAGCAAGTTCTTAAGTGAAGCATAAGTTTACAGTACATATTTAAAGCTTGGCAACATAGCAATTCATGTAGCACATTAAATAATAGACAAGAATACATAAAATACACACTTTTTTTCTAATACAGCAGGATCTTTTCTTTAAAAAATGCCTTATGTTGAATTCTAACAAAAGCTGTATTGGAGCAGACCACTGCAAATATTAGTTTTCAATTTTAAGAAAACCTAACAATTGTAGGTTTCTTGCAAACTGAATTTAGGTGCAGAAGTGTCCTAAGTCTTAGCAAGTGAAAGTCTGGACTGTTATTTCTTTATATTCTCTATGAAGTCAGCTTGTCTGACTACTAATTGGCAACAATTCTGTAAATCCACAGGTGCCCTATTCAGGGAATCAAAATCTGGGAAGTCCTGACCGAGCATCAGTTGAAAAGCTCTCCATGTCACGGTCCTCCTCCTTCATCAATTCAGATCATGTATTATTCTAATCATCTGCTACATCAGTGGTGCTTTTCATGTGCAGAAACTGCTGAGACGACAATGACATTTCCCTGCGCTGCAGGTGTTGCTGTGTGCTGCTAGGAACCCCTTAGTGTGGTTTAATATTGTTCCACATTGGCACTTTAAACACAGATACAAAGACTGCATGGCAATCAGAGACCTTACAGGCTACAGAGAGTTGAGGGTAACCAAAGCGCCCCAGCAGGAATGGATGATTAATCCATAATATTTACCTCAATGGCAACTCCAAATCCCTTTAAAAGTCATAAAGCCTGTTGCCTCGTTACACAGCAACAGCTTCAAAACTGTGTTCACAAACCACAAAATAATGATCAATAAGTATTTTTGAAAGAGTACAAGCAAACACATTGAAGGAATCTTCAGCTGGTATTTATCAACCATGATTTAACTATGAACTCTTAAATTGTATTTCTCAATACTCAAATTTAACATGAGATAAAACTTTTAATTTTTATAACTTAGAAGTTATTATGCAAGATTGTATTTCACAAAGTATTCCCTTTTTCAGTACCATCACTATAAATAACACTGAGGTTCAGCAGGGAAGATCAATTGAACATATATTTGCTATCTGAGCTTTGGCTGTTTCTGTATTACTTCACAGTATAATCAATATTCAGCCTCTTAAGTGCATAGCCAAAAGCCCACATCATCATTAGCCCAAGTCAGTGCAGGTTTATTACACACCTAACAGCATGTTGTAATCTTCTTCAGCATTGCTAATTGCAACAAAAAATTCACACACTCCAGCGATACTTTCTACTGACACTGCTAAGGGTATACTATGACTGTCTGTTAAATTGTCAGTTATTTATTTTTCCACCTGCTTCACTATGAGCTCCTTTATCTTCTGTCTCTGCATAGATTTCTCCACAGCCACTTGCAATGTCAATTAATAGTCAGTCAATAGAAAATGCATCATGTCAGATTTTCCTGAGTGTTCCTCATAGATTGGTAAGAGTAAGCTGAAACCTTGCCCAAGGCTTGCCAGGCAGAGCAACAGTGCAGTGACTTCTATAAAAGTAAAATACTATGGATACAGCAATATCAAATAGAAACAGAAAATACGTAAGAAACTCAGCAGGTCTGACATCACCTTTGGAAAGAGAGACAGTGTTAACATTTAGAGTCCAATATGGCTCTTCTTCAGAACTGAAAGGAGCTGGAAAATGGTGCATTTTAGGTTGTTGTAGGAGAAGCAGGTGGAGCAGATTCTGAGTGTGCCCAGAACAAATGATAAAGGGCCTTTTACTGGTAGTAGAGAAAAAGATGTAAAGAAGATGTAAATAAAAGTGCGAAAAGTGTCTTCTCTACTGAGTAATGGTCAGCATGGACAAGATGGGCCAAATGGTCTCCTTGCATGCTATGTCATTTCTATGATCTGAGTGACTAGACCTGCAAATGCCTCTGAAAAGTTAAGCCTGCACTTTCTAAGGTACAATATTCTCTGGTTTGTTTGTTAAAGCAACAAACATGCCCTATTCTGTGTTATTCTTTACCACTGATATTTGGCATGTGCAAGGTGTCCTACAATATCTATTTGAGGAAATATTTATGATGTTCGGCCGAAATCAAGATCCTTTGGCAAATGAAAGGTAGGAGATTTGAATTTATCTAAATATGACAAAATAATCCAAGCAACTGTGATTTTCAAATCAAAATGATGTGCTAGTGAGTTACAGAATGACTTTAGTGCTATGAATAAAATTTCTGCAATCCTCTTACTGTTTTGGAGGCACAGGATTTTAATGATGGATTTTTCATGGTTTTCAAGTTGCAATAATTGACAAACATCAAACCTAAAATACAGTTGCTAAGGTTAATTTAAATGTTCGTTATTTCCTGATATTGCTCAATTCCAACAATCTGAGTACAGACCAATGGTTTTAACTGAGCTGGACAAAAAAAGGATTTCTTTCTATCTTAGAAATCAGGAGTGCTTACCAAATTAATAAACTAAGCAATATGTGGTGATCACAGGTACACAACTATTTTGGCACTACATGGCACAAAGAGCTGGAATGAACTTGAGTCTCTTTCTATTCGGTAATGAAAGAATGTTCTTTTTAGTTCTTGCAATGGAAGTGATGTATACTTAATACAACTCAGTAAGCACTGAGCAGAATGAATGTATTGTGTACACCTGAGTTTGAGGAAATTTTAACAGTTGTGGTCCATTTATATCCAATTACAGTAACAGTTAATAGTATCATCTGACAAGAGTATTGTTTAATAGTTTGTGACAATTTATAAACAGGGTACATTATTGCTTTGAATGCATTATTTTTTAAAGAAACCTTCGATCATCTCTGGTAAATTAAATCATGAGTCTTTCCAGGTTTTTTATTCTAACTGAATGCACATCAATCCCTTTTTGTTTCAAAAATAAGCCTGGTCAAGCAAGTTCAATAACAGCCACACAGGAGAGTATGAACACCATGCAGAGCATCAAAAGAATGAGGAAATGTGGCTCAGTGGTTGAGAACTTTAAGCACTATGTTTATAATCTTAAACAGCTTTTGCAGGAAAAAATACCAGGGACTGGTCTTCCATCATGTAAGTTAAAAGATATCTTTTGGGTCAAGCTCTTTAACATTTCATTGTGGTCAATTTCATAATGGTAATTTAGATGTCAGGGCACAGGTCACTCATCTATCCACTTGACTTAATTTTGCTAAATAGTGGGAGAAAACAAGGAGTGAGTTGTAGGATGTAGAGGGTTGATGGGGAGGAATGTGGAATAATGAAAAGGTGAAGCAAAAAGATATGAAGTCTCAAACAACTGAAGGTAAAAATCAAAATTACTCCAGTATTTCAAGAGTTCATCTGAACATCTGTAAATCATCCAATAAAGTTTATGAAGGATTAGGAATCCAAAGGGGTATAGGCCAAATGCTGGCAAATGGAACGAGGTCAGATTGGGATGTCTGGTTGGTGCAGATGAGTTACACCAAAGGATCAGTTTCTGTGCTGCATGGCTCAATGACTCAATAATAGACCTGATATCATAAACTGCGATGTATAGGAGGCCTTATTTTTCTAAATGTAAAAATGTGATAAACTAAAGCCCCCAAAAAGATAGCATAAGTTCAGAATGCAAAACAAATGTGGCAGTCAAGCGTGATAAAGGTACATGACAGATACTTGCAGATTACAAATATCATTCACAGTGTTTTATACATCTTCCACAGCTGTCACCATTTCAAATGCAGATTCAATGCAAGTTGCAATCCATTCATGAACACAAACAGCAAATTCGGTGTTAAATCTCTTAGACAGATATTTGCCAGAAGTATAGTGAAGAAATGTTTGCCTGAAGTCAAAATGCTTACGCTTGAGGTGTTAAGGTTAAAGGTGCTTTTACACTAATTTGTCAGCAATAAGATGCATATATTTCAGTGCAGGTTGATTATACCAATTTTTTTAATGAAAACTGATAGAGTTGTAGGTGCACAAATAAATCAAAATAATTGCAATCATAACCAATTTTTAAATCGGCACAAATCAACCAGACTTACTGCAACTGACAGTTATCTAGTTTTCCTGCTTGAAATTGTAATTTAGGTTTGTGAACACATTTGGGCTAGGCTCTATGACCTGATAGCACTCAGTGCCCACAGTCACACATGAAAATATTGAGCATGGCTGGTAACCGAACAACAACATTCGACCATGGAGGAGACAAAGGCAGAAAGTATTTGAAGGAAAACCGGAGGGATGACAAAAGCACAGCATGCTACTAATATTAGGGGACTGCAGGCCAGGTTTTTGCAGAGCAGCAGCAAAGGGAAACTTCCCTATCCCGGCAGACTGTATCCTTTTATAGGGGCACTATCCTCCGTATTTTCATTCCAGAGCTGGGATGGATTCGGGTCCATTGACCCAGGAAGCAGCAACAGAGTTGAGCGGAAGGGCAGTCTGGAATTTCCACCTCTGTTCAGTGGGATATCAGACAAATTTTAAGGATGAATGTCAGGGTCTCAAAACCACACCCCACATCTCCTCAACTCACCCTCCATGCTCCTTTATCCCATGCCACTGCATGTACCCTGCAAAGACACTCATTTCCCATTGGGCAGAATTCAGGATTTCTTTGAAATAAACTTCTTTACCTTAAAAATAAACTTCTCTCAATCTAATAGAGTTGTCACATTCAAAGACTCTTGAAACTAAAATTAACTCGCAACTATAAACCAATTAAGAAAACATGATTTCCTTAAGGGGGCAATATGTTATGAAAACAAACAAATATTTATCCCATCTAGGTAATTCTTTAATAACCTCCTAAAACAGTCAAAATGTGAAAATAACCTCCCTGTTGAGATTACTGATTCTGGACCTTTTGAAACCAAGTCAAGCATTCTGTAAAGCTCATACTATCAAATAGCAGGAACTGCTGACAATGGAATTCATTATGAAAAAATATAAATTTTAAATAAAAGATAAAAGGAAATCTGAAAATAAAAATCACTGCACCAATGACGTTGTCAGACCATCAGGTATCACCAACTGATTCCTTTAACGTTCTTTTCTGATCCTTACCAACATCCTGCTAATGCTGCGGACTCGTATCTACTCTCCAGAGTGCCTAGAAAGTCATTCAATTGGATTGCAACTTCAAAAAGGACAATGTTTTCAAAGGAAGCTGGGGATAGGCAATAAATGGAGGTCCCATTAACAACACCCACACAATCAAGAATTTTAAAGTACAAACTGTTAAACAAATCAGTCACAAAATATTTCTAAGTTTTTAATCCATTCCCCACCAAAGTTATGGCAGGTGAACCCTGTGAAACCTTGGGTTAAATCTCCACATTTAAAGACAACTACGAAACCTTGAAAAGATTATGTAACTAAAACCTACGACAAAAACAAAGTTGCTGGAAAAGCTCAGCAGGTCTGGCAGCATCTGTGAAGAAAAAAATCAGAGTTAATGTTTCAGATCCGGTGACCCTTTAACAGAACTTCCTCAGTTAACTCTGATTTTTTGTTTACAGATGCTGCCAGACCTGCTGAGCTTTTCCAGCAACTTTTGTTTTTGTTTCTAATTTACAGCGTCCACAGTACTTTTGATTTTTAACTAAAACCTGCTGTCATCTGTGAAAATGTCACCTATTAGATTAATTAATCTAATTAGAAAAGCAAACCTATAGTGTTTGTTTTGCCAAAGGTATAGACCATTCAGTGTTGCAATTACTTTCAACGTAACTGCATTTTTAAAAAATCAATAATATCTCTATTGTTCAAAGAGATTCTATCCACTTCCGGCTTAAGTCATCGTTCCCTCCTGAAGCATAATAAGTTGTAAGCATCACAAAGCCTCAGCATTGACATCCCATGAAGATGATATCTAAATGAATGTCTTTGTCACAATGATTGCCAGAAGTACACGAACTGATTAAGTGAAATATACTATTGTGGAACTGGGCTTGTCAGGTTTATCCAGGCAGTATAATGCCTAAATGAACAAATCCAGACTTTCAAAATGTGTTTCAAAATTACACTTATTCAAGTCATTCATTTAATAGGAACAACTACCACTCAAAATGAAATAAAAAGGAATTTTTGCTTTCAGGTATGATTCATTATTTTAATTGAAAAAAAACCTAAAGAATCTATGTGCTCACGCGCAAAGTGCATATCAGTCAATCTCATAAAGTTTTAATTCAGAAAACAATGACAAAAATACACATTTCATGTAGCAAACATTCTCTGGCATGTTTTTTGTTCACAATGTAATGGAGCACCATTGAATATTGAAGGTTAATTTGATTTTACACTGAAGCCACCCCACCCCCACATTTGAAATGGAGACCTTGGCTCACATGCTGTCAACTACAGGAAAATAAATAATGTTACTTGGGACCATTCAGTCGTGTTTCCTGTTGTGAAGTGAGACCAAGGAGATGTAATTATTTAGAAAAATATTTTCTTAACAGTTTTTCATCCTGGTAAATATTCACTTCCCTTCCATCTCCCTTAACATCAGGGAATATTAGTGGGTGGTCCCCAACATCTAGAGAGCAAACCTATTTTTCTGCTGCAGTGCACAGACTAGCAATAGAATTGCTCATAAACACTTCGTTAATAAGATGGTAGCAACATCACATTGATTTCCACACTTCAAGTTCTCTTGTAATAATTTTATGCTGATCAACAAGTTATGACATCCTCCTTTTGTACTGGAGGAGACTCAGCCCTTGATCTTGCCCAATGGCGATGAGATACTTGCTCCCAGTGTAGATGAGGAAAAGAACTGTGGGGACGATGGGCAAACTGACCACTGCACCATAGTACAGGAGACCAATCAAGTACAGGGAGCAAAAATAAAGTGGCATTGGTAGGGGATTCTATAATTCGGGGTACAGATAACATCCTTTGTAAGCAGCATCAAGAGTCCCACATAGCATGTTGTTTGCCCGGTGCCGAGGTAAGAGACACGTCATACCCATTTGAAATAATACTGGAGTGGGAGGAGGAGGATCCAGTTGCTGTGGTCCATGTCGGGGCCAACAATATGAGCAAGAGTAGGCAAGAGGTCCTGTTTTGAGAATGTCAAGAATTAGGAACAAAATTAAAGAACAGGGTTCTGGATTATTACTTCAGCAATGTGCAAATTGACACAGAAATATGAAAATTAGGGAAGTAAATGCTTGGTGAAAGGAGTGGGAAAGAGGGTTCTATTTAATGGGGCACTGGCATCAGTATTGGGACAGGAGGGGGCTGTACTGTGGGGACGGGATCCTCCTGAACTGATCAGGGTTCAGGAACCCAGTGAAAAGGCTAAATAAGGTGGTCACAAGGACTTTAAACTAGTTAAAGGGGAGAAGGGCTCAGGAGAGCTTATTAAAGTTTTTGAAGTAAGTAATAGGACTGAGGGTATGGAAAGGATCAGGAATTTAATTTCAGGAATGGCAGATAAGGGGACAACTGTGAGAAGGGCAGTGACAGCAGGACTGAGGGTGTTGTACTGAAATGCGTGCAGTGTATGAAACAAAGGTAAATGAGCTTGTGGCGCAGATTGAAATTGACATGTACAACGATGTGGGTATCAAAGAAATGAGGCTGCAATGGGATCAGAGCTGGGAACTAAATATCCAAGGATTTGTATCCTATTGAAATGATAGGCAAGTGGGCAGAGGAGGTGGGATTGCCTTGTTAGTAAGAAATGAATTTAAATCAATAGCAAGAAGTGATATAGAATTGGAAGACATGGTACCTGCGTGGGTAGAGTTAAGGAACTGCAAAGGAAAAAAGAACAATGGGAGGTAAGTATGGGCCTCCTTGTAGTAGTCAGGATTTGGGGCAGAAAATAAATCATGAGATAGAAAAGGCATGTGAGCAAGACACTATTACAACAATCATGTGGGACTTCAATATGCAGGTGGACTGGGAAAGTCAGATTGTTGGTGGAATCCAAAGAAAAGGAATTTGTGGAATATCTACAAGTTGTGTTTTTGGAGCAGCTTGTATAAAGCCCATTGGGGAACCAGCTATTCTTGATTTGGTGATGTGTAATAAGGCAGACTTGATTAGGGAGCTGAAGATGAAGGAACTCCTTGGGAGCAGTGACCACAATATGATAGAATTCACCCTACTGTTTGAGAGGGAGAAGCTGGAATCCGATGTGATGGTATTACAATTGAGTAAAGGTAACTACAAAGACATGAGGGAAAAGTTGGCCAGAGTTGATTGAAATGGCAGCTTGCAGGGAAAATGGTGGAACAGCAATGGCAGGGGTTTCTGGGGCTAATTCGGGGGAAACACAGCAAAAATTCATCACAAGGAAGAAGACACATATTAAGGGAATGACAAGGCAGCCATGGCTGACAAGGGAAGTCAGGGACTGCAGAAAAGCAAAAGAAAAAGCACACAGTGTGGTAAAGGTTACTGAGAAGCCAAAGGGATGGGAAGCCTTTAAAAACCAGCAGAGGATAACTAAAAAAGCAATAAGCAGGGAGACGATGAAATATGAGAACGAGCTAGCTAGTAATATAAAAAAAGATTCCAAAGGTTTTTTCAGATAAATAGAAGGTAACACAGAGTCAAGAATTAACATTGGACCACTGTAAAATGAGGCTGAAGAAGTTGTAATGGGGAACAGAGTAATGGCCGAGGAACTAAATAGGTACTTTGCATCAGTCCTCATGGTGGAAAACACCAATAGGATACAAGAACTTCAAGAGAGTCAGGGGCAGAAGCGAGTGCAGTTGCCATCACTGAGGGGAAGGTGCTGGGGCAATTAAAGGTCTAAAGGTGGATAAATTATCAGGAATGGATGGACTACACCCTTGAGTTCTAAATGAGATAGCTGCGGAGATTGTGCAGGCAGTAATGGTAATCTTTCAAGAATCACTGGAGTCTTGCAGGGTCTCAAACAACTAGAAAAAGGGTTATGTATTAGCCCTGTTCAAGAAGGGAAGGAGGCAGAAGACAGGAAATTATAGACTGGTCCTGGTTGTTGGTAAGAGTTAACAGTCCCTTGTTCAAGGTGAGATTGTAGAGTACTTGGAAGAGCTTGGTTAAATAGGGCTGAGTCAGCATTGCTTTATCAAAGGGAGGTCATGCCTGACCAATCTGTTAGAATTCTTCGAGGAGGAATTCAGCAAATTAGACAAATGAGAGCGAGTGGATGTGATCTATTTGGATTTCCAGAAGGCCCTTGACAAGGTGTTGCACAGGACACTGCTAAATAAGAACCTACTCATGTTAGGGACAAGGTACTGGCATGGATAGAGGGTTAGCTGACTGGCAAAAGGCATAGAATGGGGTAAAGATCTTTTTCAAGAGATAGCCGGTGACTAATGGAGTTCTGCGAAGGCTAGTGCTGGGACCACAGCAATTCTTGTTATACATTAACGAACTGAACGATGGAACTGTCGGCATTGTTGCTAAGTTTGCAGATGTCACAAAGTTAGGTGGAGGGAGAGGTAATGAGGGGAAGCTGGGAGGCTGTAGAAGGACTTGGACAGGCTAGGAGAGTGGAAAAAAAAGTGGCAGATGGAGTACATTGTGGGAAAGTGTCAGGTTGTGCACTTTGGTTGGAAGAATAAAAGACATAGACAATTTTCTAAATGGGGCAAGGCTTTGGAAATCTGAAGCACAAGGGACTTAGGACTACCAGTTCAGGATTCTCTCAAGGTTAACGTGCAGGTTCAGTTGGTAGTTAGGAAGTCAAATGCAATGTTAGCACTTATTTCAAGAAGGCTACAATACAAGAGCAGGAATATACTGCTGAGGTTGTATCAGGCTCTGGTCAGACTGCATTTGGAATATTGTGAGCTGTTTTGAGTCTCACATCTATTGAAGGATGTGCTGGTGCTGGAGGGGGTCCAGAGGAAGTTTACAGAATGATGCTGGGTTGAAAGGCTTGTCATATGAGGGGCAGTTGAGGACTCCGGTTGTGTACTTGATGGAGTTTAGAAGTTTGAGGGGGGATTTCATTGAAGCTTATAGAATATTGAGAGGCCAGGGTACAGTGTATATGGAGAAAATGTTTCCATTTGTAGGAGAGACAAGGACTAGAGGGCACAGCCTCAGCATGAAGGGTTGACCCTTTAGACCTGAGATGAGGGGGAATTTCTTCAGCCAAAGGGTGGTGAATCTATGGAACTCATTGCTGACGAGTGCTGTAGAGGCCAAGTGATTAGGTGTATTTAAGACAGAGATGGATAAGTTCTTAATTATTAAGGGAATCAAGGGTTGGGGGAGAAGGCAGGAGAATGGAATTGAGAAACTTATCAGCCATTATCAAGTGGTGGAGCTGACACAATGGGCCAAATGGCCTAATTCCTGCTCCTATATCTTATGATGTTATGGTTAAAAACTGAACATGCAGCAAATTTTCAGGTTAACTAGTACTAAAACTTTGTTCAGGACAAGATATGGTGATTTAACCTGTTTTATTGATCCTTCTGTACATCAAACAGCCATTCTTCATTTTAGCCAGGTGAGTATCAACAGGTCATTCAACTATCAAAAGAGCATTTACAGAAGATATCACAGCCATTTCCGTGAAGATAAGAACAAAAAGATTGCAGGTGGCCTAGCATCAGCTTCACGAGTAAGGATGGAGGTGATGGCCTAGTGGTGTTATTAATCCAGAGACCCTGGTAATGCTCTGGAATCTGGGTTCAAATCCTGCCATGACAGATGATGGAGATAACAAGGTGCAGAGCTGGATGAACACAGCAGGCCAAGC
>JAHRHZ010000222.1:36399196-36415141 GCA_024137785.1 Ginglymostoma cirratum
AAGCAGCAGGAAAGCTTTCCTGCTCCTATGATGCTGCTTGGCCTGCTGTGTTCATCCAACTCCACACCTTGTTATCTCGGATTCTCCAGCATCCTACTATCTCAAAATTCTAATGCTTTGTTTTGTTTATTTTTCCTCTGGCAACTGTTCAGAACTGATTTAGAACATTTATTTGTACTTAAATGATTTTATGAATCAAGTTTATTCATGAAATAATAAAAAAGGGTAGAGGCTCCAAAAGGGAGAACTGATTGATAAGCAGTAGGTAAGTTCAGGTAAAGATTTGCAACTTTTATCGTTAATAGTTTGTAGGGTTTTTTTGTGGTTTAAAATTTATAAGGGTTGTATTCTGTACTAACTAGGAATAGGAAAGAAGAGCTCTACAGCAGTAGCTGGAGACCATCCATTAAGCTGAAAAAACCGCAGACAGTATGTACGGAGAGGTGGTCACACCACAGGCAAAAAGTGAATGGGTGACCATCAGGCAGAGTAAGAGGACTGGGCAGGGAGTGTACAATCTCCCTGTGGCCATTCTCCTGGAAAACCAGATATATCACTTTGAATACTGTCAGCAAAGTGGCCTCTTGGGAAAACAACAACAGCCAAATTCATGGTACCACAGCTGACTCTGTTGCTCAGGGGAGGAGCAAAACTTGTGGAAATGCATTTTGTCATAGGGGATTCAATTGTAAGGAGAAATAGGTAAATGTTTCCAGACTCTGGGTTGGCATGTTCCCTCCCTGATGCTAGGATCAAGGATGGCTCAGGACATTTTGAAAGGGGAGAGTGTGCAGCCAATTGTCGTGGTACACATTGGTACCAAAGACATAGGTTTAAAAAAGGGTTGCGGTCCTAAAAGCAAAATACTGGGAGTTAGGAAGCAAGCTGAAAAGGAAGACCTCAAAGGCACTGATCTCAGGTTTACTACCTGCGCCATATGTTATTCAGAGTAGAAATAGCAGGACATATTAGATGAAAACATAGCTGACAAGATGGGGCAAGGGGGAGTGATTCAGATTCCTGGGGCATTGGAACCTGTTGTGGGTGAGGTGGGATCAGCACAAACTGGGCAGTATTTGCCCTGGGGAAGTATTTGCTAGAGTGGTTGTGGAGCATTTGAATTAAATTGGAGGAGGATGGGAACCCATGCAAGGAGTCAGGCGAAAAGGAATCAAGGTTAAGAACAAAAGACAGAAAGGTGAATAAGAAAAGTGATAGGCAGAGGAATCAGAGGCCACAGTTTTCTTTTAAAGTGGGAATAGCACAGGAACATTGAAAAGACAAGGCGACTTGTCTGCCTCCTCTCCACCTATCCTCTCCTCTATCCATCTTCTATCCGCCTCCCCCTCTCTCCCTATTTACTTCAGAACCCTCTTCCCCTCCCCCATTTCTGATGAAGGGTTTAGGCCCGAAACGTCGAGTTTTCCTGCTCCTATGATGCTGCTTGACCTGCTGTGTTCATCCAGCCCCATGCTTGTTATCTCGTTGCCACGGCTTTTGTGCCTGAATATACGAAGCATTCAAAATAAAGAGGATGAATTAATCATGCAAATGGATGTAATGTAAATGGTATGACGTAGTTAGTATTACAGAGACATGGCTGCAGGATGACCACGGATGGGAACTGAACATCAATGGGTATTCAGGAAGGACAGACACAAAGGAAAAAGTGGCGGAGTTGCATCACTGCTTAAAAAGGGATATAAACACAGTATTCAGGAAAATGTTAGGTCAGACAATATAGAAACTGTATGGGTAGAATGGAGAAATACCAAATGGCAAAATATTAGTGGGGTGATACACAAACCACCAAACTGTAGTGGTGATGTTAGAATGGTATTAAAATAGATAGCAGAGAGAAAGAAAGCAGTGAAGAAACATTTGTAAATGTGCATGACTTTAACTTGTAAATAGATTGGGGAAAAACAAAATAGTCACAATACTGTCGAGGACGATCTCCTAGAGTGAGTATAGGATGGTTTTCTGGATGAATACATTGACAAATCAACTAGAAAGCAGGCCATCTTAGACTGGGTATTTATGCAATGAGAAAACTACATTACAAATTATTTTATAGACACCCCTCGGGACGAGTGACCACAATATAATAGAACACATCTTCAAGATGGATAGTGAAGTAATTGTTTCTGAGACTAGGGCCCTGAATCTTGAGGGGAAACTGTGAAGGTAGGAGATGTGAGCTGGCTATGTTGGATTGGGAAATGTCACTAAAAGGAATGACAGTGGATAGGCAATAGCAAATATTCGAAGAGCGAATGGGTGAACTACAAAAATTGTATATTCCCATCTGCTGCAAGGGTGCAAAGAGAACAGCGCCAAACCATGGCTTATGAGGGAAGTTAGAGATAGCATTAAATGCAAAAGCAAAGCAAATTAGCCACAGCAAACAAGGATTGGGACCAATTTATGAATCAGTAAAGCAGGTCAACAGATTGATTAAGAAGGGTAAAATAAAATATAAATTTAAGTGTGCAGGCAACATCAAAACTGTCTGTCAAAATTATAATCAGTATGCAAATAGAAAAAGGCTGAACATTAATGTAGGTCCCTTCCTGTCAGAAATGGAAATTTATAGTAGGGAACAAAGAAAGGGCCGATGAACTAAATTCATACTTTGCTTCTGTCTTCACAAAGGAGTACATCAGAAAAATACCAAAAGTGATGGGGAACGCAGGGTTTAGTTAAGGGGAGGGACTGAAGCAAATCTGTATTAGCAAAGAAATGGCGTTGGAGAAATTGATGGGATTGAAGGCTGATACATCCCCATAGACTGAATCTACATCACAAAGTAATAAAGGAAGTGGCCCTAGAAAAAGTGGATGCATTGAGGTCATCTTCCAAGATTCTTTAGACGCTGGAACAGATCCTACTGACTGGAGGGTAACTAATGTAACGCCACTATTTAAAAAGGGGGGGAGAAAGAAAACAAGAAATTATAGACGAGTGAGTCTGTCATCAGTAGTAAGGAAGGTGGTGGAGTCTATTATCAAAGATTTTACAGCCTAGCACCTAGAAAACAGGTAGAATCAGACACAGTGACCATGGGTTTATGAAAGAAAATCACGCTTGACAAATCTACTGGAATTCTTTGAATATATAACTGGAAGAGTTGATCAGGAGGTTTCACTGAATGTGGTTTATTTAGACTTTCAAAAGGCTTTCGACAAAGTTCCACACAAGACAATGTTTAAAATTGGTAAGAGTGTATTGAGATGGATAGAAAATTGGTTAGCAGACTGAACCAAAGAGTAGGAATAAATGGGTCTTTTTCTGAATGGCAGGCAGTGACTCGGGGTACAACAGGGATCAGTACTAGGACCCTAGTTATTTGCAATATATGTAAATTATTTAGATGAGGGAGCTAAATGTATAATCTCAATTTTCAGGTGATACAAATCTGGTTGGATGGGTGAGGTGTGAGGAGGATGCAGTGATGTGACCATGTGATTTGGATGGTCTGAGTGAGGGGTCAAATGCATGGCAGATAAAGGCTTATGTGGATAAATATGAAGTTATCCACTTTGGTTGCAAAAATAGGAAGGCAGATTATTAATTGAATGGCTGCAAATTGAGGGAGAAGAATTATTCAACAAGACCTGGGTATCCTTGTGCAGCCGCGGCTGAAAGTTAAGTGTGCAGGTGCAGCAGGCAATAAAGAAGGCAAACTGTATGTTGGTCTTCATAACAAGAGGAATTGAGAACAAGAATAAAAATGTCTTGCTACAATTATACAGGACACTGGTGAGACCACACCTGGAATATTATGCACGGTTTTCAATTCTTTGCCTGAAGAAGGATGTTCTTGCTAAAGAGGGAGCATAGCCAATGTTTAACAAATGGATTCTTGGCATGGCAGGACTGACATATGAGAAGAGATTGAGTCAATCAGGATTGTATCCACTGGAATTTTAGATGCATGGTTAGGGGTACAGGGGGAGGAGTTTATAAAATTCTAACCAGGCTAGACAGGTTAAATTTGAGGAAGAATGTTCACAATGGTGGGGGAGTCCAGAACCAGCAGACACAGTTTAAGGGTTAGGGATAAATCTTTTTGGACTAAGATTAGGAGAATTTTTTTATAACCCACAGAAAGGTGAGTTTGTGAAATTCACTACCACAGAAAACATAGTGTTTTCAAGAAGGATATAGATATAGGTTTTGTGGCTGAAGGGATCAAGGGATATGGGGGGAGGGCAGGATTGGGGTATTGAACTTGATGATCATATCGAATGGTGGAGCAAGCTCAAAGAGTCAATGGCCTGTACCTGCTCCTACCTTCTTTGAGTGAAAACTTTTATCCATTTGACATCTCCTTCTTATAAATAAGGACATGGCCAATGAGAAAACTCTCAAAGAAAGATTAGGTTATTACAATAAACAAGCCAATCAAAAGAAAAGATTGTACTTTCCTACGCAGCTGTCAACATTGTTAGTAGACCTAAGTGTATTAGCTATTCTTGAAACCCATCTTCGCATTCATACTGAAACAGTTTGACAACTCTATCAACACAAGAAGTTAGAAAAGATGATACTTTTTTTTCTGCTGACCTCATTGAGTAGTTAGAGATAACAAGGTGTGGGGCTGGATGAACATAGCAGGCCAAGCAGCATCATAGGAGCAGGAAAGCTTGATGTTTCGGGCCGAGACCCTTCATCAGAAAAATCAAGCTTTCCTGCTCCTACGATGCTGCTTGGCCTGCTGTGTTCGTCCAGCTCCGCACCTTGTTGTCTCGGATTCTCCAGCATCTGCAGTACCTTTTATCATTGAGTAGTTATTCTGATTAGTTGAACAGATCAATATCAAAGTTCCTTTTTTCTCACAATACACTTCAGGTTGATGCTTATTTTTGGAAGAACCAAAAATGTAAAGTTCACACATTGATCAAAAATCGTTTGTTCTCTGTTTTCTCTCATTATTTTACCAATACAAAGAACAATCTTAAAGTGCACATGCCTACGTCTGAAAATAAGTATTGAGATCATATACCCAGTGATAATGTCTATAATTCAATACCTTGTAATTTATTAAAAATGTATTAGCCATGCTTGGATTCCAACCAGACAACACTGCATTATAGGCACACAGGAGATAAAGTTCATTCAAATCTGACAATCTGTTATTGCATGAGATATTTTTATCGGAACAACTGAGACATTTGAACAAAAAGTCATCTGCTGTGTTCTTTCTTGAATAACATGCTTTATACAGGCAATGCAGTTAATTCAGCAAACAGCAATTTAAGAGTTATAATTAAATATTATAGACATAAGTTCACATTACAATGTACTGCACTTTTGTCCATAAAATATACTGGATCCTGTTTGTCCCATTTAGTCATAAATTGTGCGCATTATACCATATCAAATTAATGTTAACCAGTAGGAAATTTATATGTTTTATAATTTTTTTCATTATAGTTTAGAGACGCATTGTCATGAGGAATGTCTGGCTTTCCACGCCAGACATTCTTGGCATAAAGGTAGGCCACATGACATTATTAAATATAGTGCCAGGTCCTTTCAATATACTATTTTCAACAAGTTTATAAAAACTGAATTGTTTACAAAAGTTCAAATTTAAACTTTCAATTTAATGTTTAAACATTTAATTTAACATTTAAACAAAATCAAAGATTTTTTAAAACTGTATTTTAAAGAAGTTACTGATTGCACATGAAAGGCCTAAACACGTACCACCAAGTTGGATGCAAGCATGGATGTTCTTAACAGCTTAGATTGGTTTGATATATCACCATAATTACTTGCTTCCCCACCAGGATGATGATACCCCTTCAAAACATACCAAGCCATTGACTAGAAGATAGTATTTCAATGTGAATTGCTGTTTATAAACATTCAGAATGAAAGTTCTGTTGATAAAAAAATTGTCCACTTAATCCTCAAGAATTCAAGTCACAACATTTGTCGTGCCTACTGTACATTCAGCAGCAGACTGGTGGTGGTGGTGGGGGCGGCGGTAGGGGGTTGGGGGTACAGGTTTTTATTTTCCAAATGTAAGCTACTCCAAAACTGCATAGTCAAGACCAACAGAACTGAATTATAGTCTCCCTTGTGAGACATGTAGAATAATTTCTCCAATATCTTTAAAATATTTTCAGACTAAATTACATTCCTAATAAAAACAATTTGCTCAAAACTAGCCAAGGAGAAAGCCAATATACTGAATTAGAGATAAGGTATGATTACAGAGATGCACTACACAGAATCCCAGGCTTCAATTTCCCATGAAAAGGATAACATTTTCCCATAAATTAAAGTGTGCTACATCTAAAACTTCAATAGCTGTAATGTTTAGACCCTGTGTAGTTTATTTAATAGAGACTGAATCACCTCAAACTTTGCTGCACAATCCATGATCCTACAGTAAAATATCACCAGATGTGCAAGGGTGAAAAAGGAGTCTGTGGATCTGTGATCAGGATGTTGTAAATATGCAGACATTTTATAAACCAGCTGTCCTGCCTGTATGGCCAGGATAACATGACTTCTCAAAACAATTCTGCCAACAAATACAAAAACAAAAGGAAAAACAGCAGACAGCTCCAACTTATTATGATTCTATTTTCAATATGAACAAATCAAACAAATGTCCATGATTAAAATGTCTTCATAGCGCGATGAACACATGAAAGCCTTCATTACTGTGCTTAGCACACTCCAGGATGTCTATACACAAAGCCAGTAAACATCCGATGCATTTGGGAGGGACTGTACAGGAGCTTTCAGCTTTCTTCAATCCTTCTGAATCTGTCTTTTAAGTATAATTTTATTAGTGAGGCACATGAAAACAATTAAATCCACTGCTGCGTCTCAAACAAGTTTGAGTTATCTCACTTACAGTTTTAACCCTCTACGAGGCTCCAGCTGGACTTCCTATTTAATCTTCTTATATTTGCCCTAAAGTATTAAATCACAATTAGGTTATGCAATATTATCCATGTATGATGGTAAAAATTCAAGTCAGAGACAATCTTGTTCATAAAGTAGTGCAGCAATGGTGTAAAATCTTTTTCACAACTTTAGCAGGCTATGCTTAGCAACTTCTGTCACATAGGTGGTTAAAACTGGAAGGATACGTTACTACAATCTATCTACTCAGGGTAAATGATTCCCAACCCTCCTTGGCCAGCAATCTGGATCTTGAATTAATTTCATATTCAAATGTCAACTATCGTCAAAAGAATTGAAGGCCATTAATTCATTTTTCATATCAAAAGTTAAGTTACAATTTTAAGATGGAAAGAAATAATTTTGTATAGGCACAATGAATATCCAGTGAATTATGTAGAAGCAGAGAGAAGCTGCATTAAACACATTAGATGGTTGTTTCATCCATTTAACTTCACAAGTTCTTTACAGATCACTGCGATGGAAATCACTAACTCAGATCTTCCAACAAGGCGACAGTCATTGCTTAAGCATAAAGTGGAATTGTGGATCGAGACCACACAGAAGTTCTGACACAGCTGACTCTGTAGGTGTTGCCAAGGAAGTTGAAACTTTTGATGTCTGATTACTAGGTATCTGGCACCCTCTTAAAGATATTTCCAACTCCGAATTGGAGTCAGAGACTTCGGAGGGTTCCAACCAGCTTGGCTTAATAGCTTTCCTGTAAAGATCTAAAGGGATAAAGAAAACCTGCTGTATTCTTTCTGACTGCCCCTTCCCTAAACCTGAACTCATCTAACACAGACAGCTGATCCCCATGCTCTAGATTTTGGCATCCGTCCCCTTGACACACACCTGACTCCTTCCCCTGCCAGCCTCCAACACAACCCCAACACAGAATTGTGACCCTCCACCAACCCAACGCACCACTCCTGCAACATACAACCGAACCCCGGCCAAATCCCAGGCTCCCTCTCCAACCCTCGCCAGTAACCTGAAACTGACCCAATTCAACCCCTCTCTGTACCCCAACCACTCTTCAAACTGCCCTCAATTCAAAATAAAACTGAAAGAACTGCAGATGCTGGAAATCTGAAACAAAAACAGAAATTGCTTGAAAAACTCGGCAAGTCTGGCAGCACCGTTGGAGAGAAATCAGAATGTTTCTGGTCCAGTGATCATTCAAGGGTCCCTGATTTCTCTCCACAGATGCTGCCAGACTTGCAGAGCTTTCCCAGCAATTTCTGTATCTGTGCCCTCGATTCAACTTCCTCTAGTTATTGTATACTGTTGTGTACTTACCTGCCACCCTACACAATTACCCCTACATGCGCACATATTCTCTAGAAATCATTAAATATAGCTGAGTATCAAACAAAGAGAAAAATTAATTCCACTTAGAATTATTAAATAATCACCGTTGCTTTAAAATAAATTTTCTCATCACACCTGTCATTAATCAATAGAAATACTATTAAATGTTTAGAAGGAACAGAAGAAAAAAACGCAAAGCTGTGGATACCTAGAGAAATTTTAAATTCCTTTCTATGTTGTTTCCTCCTGCCCTCAGGTAGCAGCATCTGGGGCCTGCCACACATTAGAGTCTGGAAGTGAAAGCACAGAAAGTTACCAGGGTGTTTGAGGTATGATTACCATTGGACAGATCTGCCACTGCAGTAATCAGATGTTGTGGGCCCATATTCTTCATATGTCTTCACAACTGTGTTTCTCAGTTTGATATTGTGCAAACTTGTTACTATTTCTTGTCACTATTGGATCACATGCTCCATCCAGCTGATACAGTCAATGGTCTGCAAGGACTCCTATGTAATTGAGAGGGTGTAAATCTGGCAAGGTAACCACTACCTAAAGGGTGCCTGTGCATTTTAAAGGGAAGATGTATAGTTTGATGATAACAAAAGTGATATTCTGAATCAGCAGGCTTTATGATGTCAACAATGTCCACGGTTTCTCTCGTACAGCAAGTCAACAGCAGAAAGGACATCCTCTTCAGCTGCAGTGGGCACTCAGATAAACATTTTAGTGCAGGCAAAGTGACAAATCCTGTAATGTATGACAAGAAATGTTCTCAGGTCTGGCAGCAGTGCCAGAGAAAAAAAATCTAATGACCTCACCAGACTGCCAAGGTACAACTTGCTTAATATTTCTCATACTATCTACATAGGCGTGTACCATTACAATTTAGCTCAGTATTATCAGTCCCTCCCTTCCCGATTGCCATACTTCTTGTCCAATCATAATGAGCACTTGACTCCTTTTGCTCGTACTCATACCCTCAAACCTCATACTATTCTAATAGCAACTTCTATTTTAATCCCACGCGTTGCTGTTTCTAGTCATCATGTATGTAATGCTAAACTGCCTTAGATAATTTGGGGAGACTTGGAAGTGAGTCAAACCTACCCATTGCAATGCTTCTTGGAAGAAGGACGTAACCAAATGAAGAATCTGAGAACAAGAGGAAAATTGAACCTCTAAATGCAATGTGGCATCAAGAGAAGAGACTACCCTTTCCATCACTAGCAGATAAAACAATAAACGGGGGGGGGAATAGGTAAAAGTGGTGCAGAGTGGGTGTATAGACTTTTAAAACAAAACAATCATTCTTGGATGTGGATGTCATTGGCATGCCCAGCATTTATTATGAATCCATAGTTGTCCTAGATACAACTGATTGTCTTACCTAGCCGGTTAACAATCAACTGTATTGGTGTGGGCCTACAGCCATAAGCAATTAGTTGCATTTTGTTTTAAAACAATGATTGTCTGAAAACTTTGCGCTCAGTTGTTTCGTGGCCCCCACAACATTACGGGTAGAATTAATGATTTGGAAGGATTCCTCAAACTGAGGAGTGAACCCCAGGATGTATTATCCTCTGGATATCCATAGAAAGGTATAAAAGTTTTTTTTTCAACTTGACTGACTGATGTTACTGACATCTAGTGTAGCAGCCTGGAAGTAACCAGATGAAAGGACAGTCAGGTCTGCAGTGACACTGACAGTAACAAGTAATTCTGTACTTCTGTGGATTGTAGATGGGGATACAATCCAGTGACAGCTTTTCTGGTTGATGCTCTTGAGCAAACGGCAGTCGTTTTGTTCTAGGTCTGTATGTTCTGTCAGAATCAGAAATATTTCTGCAAACATGCTTTCTTCTATTTGTTCCTTCCTCCTGTCAGAATTCAAATGCCAGATTACTCTCTGCAAAGAAACAGCATACTGCCAAAAGTCCCACAAATGTTCTACGTGTTTAACAGCTATTGCGTGCAACTTAAAATAGTCTCAGCGACAAAAAGCACAGTGCGATACGAGCTGAAAGGCTCCCAATACTTTCTAATGTTTTAACTGAATGCAGCTTGGGAATATCACTGGAAATTGTGCCTCTTGTACTAATGCAAGTGGAGATAAAACTGCAACATGATTCCTAAATGCTTCATCTAATCCCAATTTTATTTTGTCATTATTGTGCATCTGTTTGAAGTCAGCAAATTCAGAGGAAGAGGATAACCAGTTGTAGGTCAGTAGTTCCACTTCCCATCCAAATTTGGTCTGGTTCTTAGACAGAAATAAGGTCCCAGTACACAAGAGCCATCTGTATGGGCAATGGAATGCAGGTCTTTATCTTATGAAGGCTAGAACACAAAGGGCTGGTAGTTATATTGTAGTTGTATCAGATATTTGTTGGTTCTGTTCTATTTAAGATCAGCATCTAGTCCTCAAGTTGAGGATGACATTTACAGAGGTTCACAAGTTTCTAGCATATATCTTCCTGTTAATTAACAAATCGATTCCTGACCCACAGATCTTTGTGAAAAAGGGGCAGAAATTATGACAATGTGGTGGGATCTGGATTGCAGGATTTGGTTTCATTTCTTTCATTTTGTGCCACTGCTCAGCCTCACTACAAAGAGGTTTGGAATCAACGAATGACACAAATTGATGGATATGTCAGGATCTTTACCAATTGGTATCAAACTTATCCCCAGTCATTAATGTCAATGTTATCAGGCTTCAATGAAAACTTCACAGTGTCTTTTTAGCATTTTCTGTGTCCTTTCCTGGAATACTGACCATTTGAGAGTTGAGAAAACTACACTTGACAGGGAAGATCTTTCAGCCATCCAGGCGCAGTGCCCAGTCCATTGGGTTGCAGAGGCTTTGTCTCAACATTTGCAGAGCTGGTTACTAACATTCTTGGACAGTCCTCCTGACTGAATCCAGAAAGTGTGGTGCAGGCATTGCCGATGGAATTTCTCTCATGCTTTTATGTCTCACAGATACATTGTCCAGGTGTCACTGTGGTACAGGAGTGTGGTGAAATCAGCTGGTCTGTACGTTGGGATGCTTGTTGACTTCCAGAGGTTTTTGTTGTCAATTACTGCAGCAGCTGGTAGAAGACTGAACTAGCCCTGCATTTGGTGTTGGATTTCCTCGTCAATGGTGGGCTTTTGAGAAAGACGGCTACCCAAATATGAGAGACGCTCATTTTCCACAATCTTTTCCTTCGACGTATATTTACAAAATATTTGACTGACCTGGGCTAGGGTGATGTTTGAGTTTTGATTTCGCAATGTTCAAAGAACAGGTCAAGTCTCCTCTATGCAGAATTCAAGGGATCGAAATTGGTTGGCAAATCTAGCAGAGTGTGCAACAACAGTGCAGTCATCCAAAAATTGGACATTATTTACAGCTATGGTGGTCAGTTCAGATTTGGCTTTGAGGCAACTGAAGTTAAACAGTTTCCCATCTAGTGATATTTAAAACTCACACAAAAGAGCAACAAACAGATGGAAAATAATAAAGCCTGTGGTTCTGATGATACTCCAGCTGAAAGTCATGGAAACTGGTGGTCCTTCTCTCATATCAATGATCCATGCACTCCTTCTGTGGTTTTGAGAACACACACACACCCTTCAAAACAGTCCAATTGAAACTATATTCAAGAAGGGAGATCAATCATGCTGTGGAAACCATCAAGGTGTTGTACGGCAGGGAAAATCCTAAAATATTCTCCTGAACCACCTACATCCTGTGGCAAAGGAAATCCTTCCAGAATCACTATGACTTCGGACCTTCCAGAAGAACCTTTGACACGGTCTTTGCCAAGCAAATCCAACAAAACTGTTGAGAATACCAGGAACTCTTCATTCTGCATTCATCAACTTGACCAAAGCATTTGATTCAGTGAGGTTGTAGACATGCTCACTGAGCGGGTGGGTTTGGTTGCAAATGTTTTGTCTCCCTGCTAGGTAACATTGTCAGTGTGCCTCTGGTGAAGAGTCTGTGTTCTGTTGGTTTGCTGGGGTGGTTGGTACCACTTCCGGTTTTGTTTCTCAGTGGTTTGTACACAGGGTTTAATTCAATGTGTTTGCTGATGGAGTTCCGGTTGGAATACCAGGCCTCCAGGAATTCCCTGGCGTGTCTCTGTTTGGCTTGTGCAATTATGGATGTGGTGTCCCAGTCGACTTCATGTCCCTCGTTGTCTGTGTGTAGTGAGACAAGTGAGAATTGTCGTGTCTCTTGGTGGCTAGTTGGTGTTCGTGTATCCGTACTGTCAGCTTTCTTCCGGTTTGGCCTATGTAGTGTTTCTCACAGTCTCTGCATGGTATTTTGTATATTACACCAGTTTTGCTGGTGCTGGATATGGGATCCTTTACATTCATCAGTAGCTGTCGTAGGGCGGTTGTCAGTTTGTGGGCTACTCTGATATTTAGGGGTCTGAGTAGTCTTGCGGTCATCTCAGAAATGTCCTAGATGTATAGTAGGGTGATTAGTGAGTCTGGTCATGTTGTATCTTCCTGTTGTGGTTTGTGTCAGAGGTAATGGTGGATTGTGCTTTTCGGGTATCCATTCCTTTTGAAGACTTCATAGAGGTGCTCCTGTTCTGCTTTGTGCAGTTCAAATTAAATAAACGTTTGTGACCAAACCCACCAGCTTAGCATATCTACAACCTCATCCACAACCCAAGCTACAAATCTTATCGTAAACATTTGATTCAGTAAATCGCGAGGTTCTGGGGATTGTTCTCCACAGATTTGGACATCTGAGAAACTTCATCACAATCGTGCAACTGCTTCATGGTGATAGGGCTGCAACTATTTTGATTGGGAGATCGAAAACAGATGCCTTCAATATCCAGATCAAGGCTGTGTAATAGTCACTATACAGTTTACAATTTGACAGTGATTATTCACCTGATCATAAGTTAGAATACTTTGTTCAAATCTTGACACTGCATCTGAACCAGAACATACTAGCCATGGAGAGGATGCAGCAGAGATTCACCAGAGTGATTCTGACACTAAAAGAGTTAATATTTGAAGGAAGGTTGCACAAACAGTTACTTTCAAGTACACAAGACTTTTAATGATTTTCAACACCTCAATTAAAAGACTTAATAGGGTAAAAGCTATTTCCTCCAGTGTGGGGTCCAGGCAAGGGGGCATAAATTTAATGTTAGAGCCAGGTTGTTTAGGGGTAGTATCAGGAGGATGAGAAAGCACACTTCAAAAGTACTTAACTGACCATTATGTGCTTTGGAACATCCTGAGGTCATGAAAGTGCTAAAGAAATGTAACTCTCTTTCTTTTACAAATCTGTAGCCTCCACCCAAAAAGCTATTAACTCCAGGTCATTTGAAAATTTCCGAATTTTAGTAGCTAGATTTTGTTTTATCAGGCAAGGCCTTGAAGGGTTATGGAACCAAGGTAGGAAACAGATCTAATACAATCTAGCTAACTGATAACAGATTTGAGGGGTTCAATGACCTATTGCTGTTCCTATGATCTTATCAATGTCTAGGAACTTAAAAATAGTTCAAGATCTCTTAACCATTCCCACCCAGCAATTATGTACTGCCCCAAAGACATAAACACTTTTCTCTAAAATATGCCAGAGGCCCTCCCGATAAATAACACTTTCAGACCCCCTTAGGGAAATTTAGCAGCAATTGTATAATTCTGCATAAAAATAATTACAAAACACTTCAGTTGTAATGAGTTGTACATCCGCTTCACAGTAGTATATTAAATTTATTTCTTCCTGTTGACAAATGGGAAATTCAGAGTTGGATTCTTGCTGACTTATTCTCTCAAATTGGCAACAGGAGTAATTCAGCCATTTCAAATTCAATATAAAACCTTTTCTACCTTTCTTGTTATTTCAATCAATCTTCCACCTGGAGAAATTTAAAAACTTCTCTGAATAGATTCTAGAGTTCCCATTAGCTGAAACCATGGCAACATTACGTGCATACATAGTAGGATTAGACTATTTGAAAACAAGAGTAGAAAGGACCAATGGAAAATTAGTTTTTTTTAGAAAATAAGACATACAAAATTCCTCTGGTTTATAATTTTGCTGGAAAAAGACATACAAAAGAGAATGTTCACTCTGTACAAATGCTTACTTATTTGGTAAAAGGAAGTGTCAAACCTTCAAAGAATAAATAAATGTGTATTTATACTGTACCTTTCATTATCTCAGAATGTCCAAAGCAGTTTACAGTCAATAAAGTATTTTTAAAGTTTAGCTTCTATTAGAATTTAGAAAGTGGGATAGCAAATTTGCACCTACAGCAAAAATCCTAAACAGCAATGAGATAAATAGCTAGATCATTTACTGACGTTGCTGATTGAATGTCAATGCTAACCAGAACACTACTAAGATACTTCCCCTACGTTTCTTCAAATAGTGCTGTGGGGTCTTTTCACCATACCCAAGAGGAAGGATGGGTACTCTGGTTAACATCTCACCTGGAGTCCAAAAATTAAATTCTCCTTCGGTACTGTATATCAAGATAATCTTGAATTATGTACACAGGTCTTGATAGTAAAGCTTGAACTTTTTGTTCATTTGACTCAAGTGATCGTGCTATCATTAAGCAAAGACTCATAAATTACACATAATGAACAATACTCATTTCTAAAAAAAATTGATTAACACCCAATTGGGATTGGAAGCACTAATTATGAATTACAAAATTACTCCCAAATGATTTTCAAGCATTTTAGTTCCAGTTCCAAGTTCAGAAATACTTTAATGATTACATAAAAGTGAGGTCTATGTGACATGTTGTTAGGATGCAGCTTTACTGCAAATGTCACATCAAAGCAAACCAATGTCAGGTATCAAAATAAAATGATATAATAACATGAAGTCATTTCAGCTCCTGATCAAATCAAAACTTCTCTGGGGTGAGAGGGTCTCCCACCTTTGAATTCACTCTGGTGTACTATAACTCTTAATGCAAAATCTCATTTATAAGTTCACCAGTGGCTCATTGGAGCCTTCAGAGTATTGAAAAGAAAATATAAATATAAAAAGCAGATCCTGCCAAACACACTCTAAGGAAGTAATAAGTAACAATTGCTGGTAACACGCATATCCCAGGATCAAATAATAAAGAATTCACTTATGAATGTGCTTACCACCTTATTGTTGGCAACATACAATAAGAGTCAGTAGTTTCAGGCAGGTCCATTGAGCAGTCCCCTCTACAGGTATCAGTCTGGAAATAGTAGCTTCAGTATAACTAGTCTCACAGTAATTTGATCACTTCTTTGCCTTGGCTTATCTGTCATTATTCTTGAATTAAGTTAAGAAGAAACTGTGATGCATGACTTAATTTTCCACATACTTACATTTAGCTCAATTACAACTTACTTAAAATACCACCAGTATACTGTGTTGTTCAGATGATGTGCTGTATCTTAAGGACAGAAGCATGATGCCACGAAGAATAACAGAAAATGTTAAAGTACAGACGGAGAACATTCCTGGACTGTGCCTGCACCAGCTGAATAATCTTGGCCTCCATTCTGATCCCACTTTCCAGCAGCTTATCCATAGTCTTAAATGTTATGGCACTTCTGGTGCAGATCCAGGTTCACTTTAAATGAGATAGCAAGAAGTGTTGATGCTGGTGTCAGAGTCAACACAGTATGGAGCTGGAGGAACACAGCAGGCCAGGCAGCATCAGAGGAGCAAGAAAG
>JAHRHZ010000222.1:36415541-36470571 GCA_024137785.1 Ginglymostoma cirratum
CCCGAAACACCAACTTTCCTGCTCCTCTGATGCTGCCTGGCCTGCTGTGTTCCTCCAGCTCCATAGTGTGCTGTCACTTTAAATGAATGTAGGGTTTCTGCCTTAACCATCAAACTGTGTTCACAAGGGTAGACATCAACAGTGGGATCAGATTGTACACTCTTTGCAGAATAAGCCTGGTTTTCGTTGCATGAAATAAAAATTAGGTGAGTTCATAAAAGAAATAAATAAAGACAAGATAACTTAGTCGCTAAAAATCTGATATAAAAATAAAGTGCTGGAAAATCTCATCCGCTTTAACAATGTCTGTGGAGAGGGGGAGAGAGAGAGAGTTAATTCTTTCTGAAAATGGGGGTATTGGAAAATTTTCCCAACAATGTTGAAACACCAGCTAAGATTATGATTAGAACCTAATCAGCTTCAACAGTTGTTAACTGACATTAATGTTTTCTTTGACTCTGTTTAGTCTCTCAATAGACACTGGCAGATTTGCAGCATTTTTGCAGCACTTTCTGTCTTTTTTCTTATTCCACAAAGTCAATAGCTATTCAAATTACAGTTCATTACTTTTCAGGTCATGGCGTCTAATTTCTAAAAACCAACATATTTTGAATTATTGAAAGGGTTCTGATGTTAGTGTGGGATGTTTGTAGATTGAAAATAGTTTGTGACTTCCTTACTCCTGGTCAATTAAAATCAGCAGGAAATTAACATTCTATCTTTCCTATTTTTAAGAGTGTAAAGTCTCTAATTTGCAGACACCTAAGGTATTGGCCCTAGCCATCCTTCTTTTTCCCTTTAAAATGTAGGCTATGGAAAAATGTTTCCAATAATCTTGAAACACCAGCTAAGATATGATCGCTATCTAGTCAGCTTCAACTGCTAGTAACTTAACTTTAGATGAAGACATAACAAAATTAATGCTGTAAGTACAGTGTTTCTGCAGTTGAGTCTGTTCCCAATGACACTCCACTCCGGCAATTACTGGGTCAAGCATATTTTTATGGTGTGCACATCTTCTGGGTTTGCTTGGGAATCAGAAGTGTACCTATCTCTGGGTCCAAATAAGGTAGGTGTATGTATGTCTTCTAGGACCACTTGGGGGCTGGGTGTATATTCCAGATCCCCAGAGGTTGGGGTTCTGTACATCTTGTGGGTCTTCCTGAGATTGCTTTAGGAAACAAGGGTTTTGAGTGCAGTGGTGATTCAACCCAAACACCTGCATGGACAAAAAGGAATCCAGTAACAATCCATCAGTCGTCATGATCTTCAACCTGTGATACAAAATGCTCTCTGAATATTTTAAGGTGTGATATCAGGCTGTGAGTCATATTTTATTATGTAAAAGGCTTATATGAAAGCTGTCTAACTTTGAAAGTGTCCATATTTATAGGTTTCACCACACAACTGATGCTTTAAAGTGCTATGTCCATGTGTGTTGATTCAACAGATGTACTTTCTATGATATATTTACATATCCTTTTGAATTTTAAGTTCCATTGAGCAGCTATTAACACTCAGTCTGCAATTCATACTTTCAAACAGGTCTTTCCTACCTCTTTGTGATTGCAGTGACATACAATCTTAATGAAAAGGAAAGTCTATGGCAAAGCAGCTTTTTAGTCAAACTATTATGCCTGTTAATCAAAAAAAAATCCATTATTCAAATAATTTTAGAAAAATGAAACATTGCTGCTAGGATAGAGGTCTGCATTTAAAACCTCTTTCCTTCCTAGGCCATTCTGGTTATATAACTTATATGAAACACAGCAGATGATTGCACTGCAAGGGGGAAAATTGCTGTCAAAATGATCTATGGGCCATTCTGAACCAGAAACACAGGAAACCTAGTTTTGAGGAAGGGTCACTCGACCTGAAGCATTAACTCTGATTTCTCTCCATAGCTGCTGTCATACCTGCTGAGCTTTTCAAGCAATTTCTGTCTTTGTCACAGGAAACCATCTGGCAAACAGTAATGGAGCAGTTCTGATGTTGAGTTGAAGTCCTCCCTTGTTTTCAAAATTCCATCCCCAGGTGTTGGGTAGTTAGTTTTGAGATATCCCTGTATTATGAATTGATCAGTTGACTGCATTCCAGCGACAACAATTTGCACATAAATCGTAACTTTTATGTAGTAAATCTGTATCTTCTAACTTTAACCTTTTCTAAATTTATACATTTATACATGCTTATCCAATGAGAGAAATTGGTGCTGAGAAGCACAAATATTTTCTATTTTGAACAAACAATGTATTCACCTTCACTGGCTCTAAACCCGCCTCTTTGACCTGTCGGTCTCCTCTCAACCTATCTTCTCCCTTATCCATCTTCTATCCACCTCCCCCTCTCTCCCTATTTATTTCAGAATCCCCTTCCCCTCCCCCATTTCTGAAGAAAGGTCTCGACCTGAAACATCAACTTTCCTGCTCCTCTGATACTGCTTGGCCTGCTGTGTTCATCCAGCTCCACAATGTTTTATGTAAACATGGAGTTCAGTTTTAACGACATCTGAGTGTCCTATAATCTATCTGACCTTCAAAAGATTATATCCCAGTAGATCAGTTTCCCACATCAATTATCCTTAAGGTTTGATTGGTAGTGTCAATTTATATTGCTGAAGTCCGTGCTGTGGCCTCATTGATGTCGCTGTGAACTAGGTTAAAACATACCAAATAATTTCATACATTGCTTTTACAGCTAGCAGATCAGGGGAAAATCCATTCAGCCAATCTCAAGTCCAGATTCTAAATGTTAATAAGTCAACACTCTAAGTAGCATAAAATGTGGAATCACTATCAACATATAGTTATTTCTTTCTCTGAAATGGCCATGATCCCCTTTAATGAGAAAAATTAGATTAAAGTAAGGAAATAGATTCATATGAAAAGATCTGTTTAGCATGTTGGCAAACAACTTTAAGAGTGTCATTACACCCAATTTTGTGGTTTCTATATCAGAACAATTCAAAAACAATAGTCTGACTCTGGCTCTATCCTAACTCTAAAGCTGAGCCTCTCAGAGGAGGCAATTTCACATTGCTTTGGTTTTGGCATCACATGTAGTATAACTCCAGCACAATGTTTTGTCAAGCTTAAGAAGTGCTTAGGGCAGTCACTGGATCACCAGGGTATTATGTAAACATAAGCAGAGCTTATCTAAACATTTTGAGAGTGTGGGTGCACTCTCCATTCAAATTTCTGCTAAGAGGGGAAGCAGTGGTCTCCTGGCAAGATACTATTATTTGCAAACAGACCACATAGCTACTGACTCAAATTTACTTACAATAAACACCCAATAGGTTACAATGCCAACAACAGAATTCCAGAGTCCACTATGAAATAATTTGAGAATCTTTGCCTTGATAAGTTCATTTATTTTTAAAAGATGGTCTAATGTTTTGAACTTCTATCAGTGCAGAAACTCTCATGCTTCCAACAAGATGTGTAATCAAATATCTCATGCAAACACCTTAACCCATTGTTATATTCAACTTTAGCAAGGGTGAGACTTGGCCCAAAAGTCACTTGATAACCGATCAAACTCCTCGCGGGCGCCATGATGGCGGTGACGTCACGGCCCCAGGAATGGGGACCCCCAGAGACAGTTAAACTCTCTCCAGTGTCCAGCCTGCAACCCTCACAAATTCTCTCCACTGCTAACAGCAGCGTTCAAATAAAAGCTCAGGCACAATAAACGCAATATTGAGCAAAATGCTCTCTAAATCTTAAGAAAACTCAATCGCCTGTAACACCGTAGCAAATGCCCAGAAATTTCCAAAGACACGTCGAACCTGCAAAGCTGATCCCCACAGGGTGAGCCACACTGCTCATCTGTGGTAGAGCGAGTGCACTTCCTTCAGGGACCTGCATCAATTCCCTAAAGATATTTGGCTTAGAGCCTTCAGAGCATCATCCTCTTCTCTGTAGAGTGAGAGTAGCCAGGCTTGTGTATCCTGTCAGTGATGCTTCAGATCAAACATTTAAACCGCACACCATTTAAAAAAAAGTCAGAAAACAAATTGGTAGTAAGCAAGAATATTTCCACCCTCACCGCTTGATCCAAGTGTCTCCCGAAATTAGGCAGCAATCGCTAGGCTAGATTGTCGGCCCTTGCTTACTTGTATTACTTTAGATGACACTGGCGACTGTCGCAGTGGGAGTACAAAGCCAAAAGAAAAACAGAGATGAATGAAGGGAGAAATATTGATACATTTCGCAACATCTCAGATTGTGTAATTATTTGACAGCGCCTTACCAGCTTTTTGTTGTGTTTTGTTTAGAGGATTGTGCGTTGTACTGCAGTTGTGATCTTCGAGTTTGGTAATCCTCAAGGATTTGTTTTAGGGTCAGATAAGTATCAATTCAAATCAAGAGGATTACTGAGGAATCCAAAACTGAGAACAATGAATGAGCAAGTTTTTGTTGTCACCCGACCCGAAATCTCGTACTTTGTAGGGGCAAATGTAAGATTTAATCCAGTTTTGTTTTACATCCTTAAAAGAAAGACTTTCGTTCATCTTTGAATGCTGCACTGGGCGATGCCACAATATGAAGTAATTGTTCCACAACATTCGGAGTGCATTTTTATGAGGAAGTTAGAGGACCAGAAATATTTTATGGTGTGTTAATACAATGTTTGCTGGGATCCTATGCTGATCATATTACCTTACGGAGTTGTGTTTTCCACCTTCTTAAAGTTTTGACAGATTTAGTGTGAAAGAATGATGTGAACACAGCATATGTGACATGTTCATCTTCATAATTAAATCATTGTAAAGAAAATAATTTTCTATATATGTTAGTGGCAGAGTAACTTCGATGTCAGAAGGTGTTAATTTTCTTTTACACTTGTTTATTTTAAGTTGCAAATATGGAACATAATAGAAACATGGATTTGCATTTCAAACGATTACGTCAGACGAACCAGAATAAAACTTTGAGAAAATTGAAACAAAATTCAAAAAATTCTACAATCGTGTTTCTTGTTTGCAGGAAGGGCAGTTTTACTTGTAAATAATCGAATTGATAATATTTCGTAGCTTCACTGTCAACAAGTATTTCATTTAACTAAATTCGTCTTTATTGGTAATACACCGTATATGGCGAAACTTATACCTTTGAATAGAGATTTTTGTTCTGATCTCGCAACCCGCTGTTTAAATGTAGAGGCTTGTCCTTTTCAACAACTGCAGTAATTAAATGCTACAATTGTCCTCTGTGATCGTCACTTTTGAACGCCAAATGCCTCCTTGCAGAGCCCAGCCCCAACACACATTTTATTTCCCAGCATCAAATGCGATTCACTCAATTACAGAGGACTTAAACACTATAATTAAATGATGTAAAAATTTAAAGGTCAGTGCATGGATAGCCACTGGGATTTGGCTCTGCAAATAAATGGGAAACGGAAGAATATCGCAGAACAATTTACACTTCAACCGTGCGGTTTCCTTTTGAGCAAATACAGCATGCGATGAGAAAATTCGTATTTAAATTCCAATTTAGTTAAAATTTCAGGTGAATTGCAATATTGTAATATTAGATAAACTAAAATCGAAATGCATTTCCAATGTTCAAATTTCTATTTAAGATGGGTGTTATCGAATATGTACATTTAATATGTTTAAAATCGAATGATTTTAACATTAAGAATTGTCTATGTGGAATCAATTAGTTCAATGCTTTATGAGGTTTGATGCGGACGTATCAGTTAGTCACTGGAAACACTCGTCGGATCCTTTAAATATAAAACAGAAATTGAAGCCTAGTGTTTTGGACAACGGCGTTAATTGCAAAGTGATATTCCAACATATTTGATCTCGTTGTTAAGTCACAAGAAATAGTTTGCAAAGACGTCTCCATAAGATTTTGCTTCAGTGATGATTCAACCATTCTAATACATTTCTTCTGATGTATAACTAATTAGCGCGTAAAGGTGTTTGATTTAAAAATCGCTTTGTACGGAATGTTATTTTTAACCGATTTATGTCGCTGCCTACAAAATGAATTCGAAATGATGTCGAAACAACTTTCTAAGGGACAGCTCCAAAGTTTCCTTCGATTTGATGGTTTCCTTTGTGTCTATGGATATTCCGATGTATTTTAATGCATCCCTTTCTAGGTGCAGTAAAGCTCGGCAGTCCTGTCCAAATAGATAGTTAACCAAAAATCAGTTCGATATCTTCTGTGATACAAACGGGCCATCTACAGTCAGCACTGAGCTCAGGGCATACAAACTTCAGAATGACTAGTGACTTCGTTTCACTTTGAAAATAAATTCTCTTCAATGTTACGCCACATGTTTTGATGTCGAAAATTAATCGCCTGGTGATGAAAGGGGATACAGGTCTAAATTTATGTTTTAATAATGCATAAATAAGCCGCTCCCCTGGCAGTTTATCTGAAGATAAACCTGCCGGAAGCTGAAGCTCCATAGACAAACAAAGTGTTCAATTTAATCCCGTTTGAGTGCCAGGAAGACAAAAGGACGAGGCGAATTCCCGGAGCATTTGCAAGGATCATTTAGCATCCAGTCCTGTAAATATTGGGTAACTTGGCTTGTTGTAAAACCCAGAGAGGATGCCGTGCTCGAATTAACAGTTCCTGCATTGCAGGAAGTGCAACGATGTGTAAAATTAAATGCAGCTGTCGAAAAGGGGAAAAAAAGATCACTCCAATAAAAGAAATGCACTGTTCAAGGCAAATACCTGCGGTTTCATGACGAGAAAGATTATGCGACCTTTATGGGGACTCATAGATCTTTAGTTCCGAAAGGGACCGAGACAGTGTTCCATGGGAATGTAGTAAAGTCAAAAGCATTATTGGAACAGGACTTTTAGTGTTTATTTCACCCAACATCCCTGCAACTGATTGGCCTGGTAATAGCAAAGCAAACATGAAAATGTGGTATAGATTTTTAGCCTCATTAAGGAAGCGCTCACCATTTAACGTCAGTCAATCAATTATAATCAAGAGTAAAGACACACGGCAAAATTATAAAAACACTGGCCCAGTGATATTGGAAATGAGGAGATCGCTCTGCGTTACGCATTCCATCGGCGGTGAAATCTTTTAAAATCAACTTTGCGTTTTAGCAGCAAGGTTGACCTGCAAAGTGAATCGAACTAGCAGGAGGGCGGGACGTCTTAAATGTTCCCATTTTTAAAGCGGTTGGCTTAAACATGCGCGTTGTAAGATGGAACAAATGATTACGTTTCAATAAAATCAAACATTTCCTTCGTATGTCTCTTGTAGCTTAACGTAGTATTTCACCGATCACCTAGATAGCTCCGTTTGAAATTAACATACCAACCAAATGTAACCTGTGGCTGTTAGGAAGTGTTCAGCCGGCACCTTGCTGTTTGCTCCAAATTCAAACAGGCAACATTTCTCAAAAGCGTTCAACAGGCTTGGGGAGTAGCGATCTCATGCATAATACTCATGCGCGGGATCTAGGGGATAGCAAACGAGACAAGACGTGAAATGTCTCTGAAATCGTGGGTCTACATAAAATGCACGATTCCCTTCTTAAAGATCTCCAGGTTTCTAAATTGATCGGATTATATATATAATATATACTATATATATATAAACTAATTGTGATTTCACCACCCATTAATATTCGAAAATGACAGCCCACTGTTGTCCGACAGCAGCTATAAAACACCATCCATTTTGGCCGTACTCCAGTAATAAAAGTGCACGTTGTTTTTTAGTTGGAATTGCAACCGCATATTGTCTTCCCCAGCTGGATGCAGCCTGTAAATCGCGGACTACTTTCCAGCGTGGTGCCATAGTTCTTGAACTCTTACATGGCCGCTGGCATGAACACCGCTTTCGTTGCCACTAACGATAAACCCTTTTAAGTTTATTCTATATCCCAGACCACTCCACGGTTTAATAAACTTGGACCGACTGGCGACAGTCATTACAATACAATTTGTAGTGCAATCGAAAATATTCTACATTTGAAAGAAAATGGGAAGTCAGAACCAGTTCATGAGAAATAATTTCCACCAGCGATGTCGCATCAACAGTAATCAATCAACCTAACAATTGTTTTGTTTCAGCAAACCTTCTAATTCTATAAGTAGAACTCAACTTTCACAATTATCAACGTTTTACCCTGGCTCTAGTAGATCTCAACCGCTTCGACACAATGCAGCCTGTTACACGTCTTATTCACTTGATTATGAATGCATTTTATATAAAACACGTACAGTACACGCACACAGGTAGTGGCTTAGCAACTAATTTCACAGATAAGAAAAAAAAGCAAATATGCAGCACAAAAGCAATTATCAGGGCTAAAGCCCAGCTCCTCCCATCAATAGTGACTGAAGGACGGAAGGAGCCTGATCTAATCGATACTGTAATTAAAGATCCTATGAAGCGACCAGAGAGTGAGGAGCACGCAAAGAATTTATAATCCTGTCCCCGTGAGCACTTTATGAAGGAAAATCATTGGGAAAAGCTCCCACTGTCTCCTTCGATGTCAATACTGTGCGAACAGCAAGCAGGAGACAGCTCGAAAAGGCCGTCAATAAGATCAGCTTGCTTTTTCTTCCACAGAAACAGCATCAAGGAATTATTTCCAAAGGAAAGGGGGCGTTTAAGCGAAAGGCATTTGTCCAATTCCCCCACGACCCCTGCTCGCACACGGCAGCGAAAATACCTCGATCAATTGGGTCAATATTAAAACGCAGTTTGATTAAGTTGCCAAACATCCTGCACAATCTACTGGTTACTACAACTCTTGGGGAAGAATCTCTTTAACCAAGGGACGAATATTTAACTCTCAAAATACTCATCCTACATTAGTCTACAACACGCAAGTGCATGGAGATTTTACTTTGGGGCACGACGTTGCTCAGCAGTCTTCGCTTTCGAACGGAGTAGATGGCCAATCGGTATCAAGAGGCTCTGCACATCAAGTTCGGAACCTGGTAGTTTAAGTTGACAGCATTTGGTCATAATTACCAAAATACTTTTTTTAAGAAAACGTGTATAACGAATTTCAGCTGATGCTGTGGTTTTTTTTTTAAAATGTATTTAATCGATTTACCATTGCTGAGCCTAGTCCAGAGTTGCTTAGTGGTGAGTCGTCTTTACATAAATCAGGTTACCCAGTCTTTAACCAACGCAGTGCCACTTTTTAAACAGAATCATCCATTGGAATGACATAATTACGCACTATTGTTTTAACGACTGTAATATTTCAGAAACTACTCAGATCAGTAGTTGCCAATAAACCTGGCGAATTAAGCATATCGGTCTTTAGAAGGGGTACTTACCGAGTTTAGAAAATAGGCAAATTGACAGAACTCCAAAATAAGGTTTTTCAAGAAAGAAAGCAAAAATACACACGCATCAAGGATGGCTGTTGCAAAACTCATGTATTTGATTAAATGAGTAAGAATTACAGTACCTCAGCTGTTAGTAGGTATTAAATTTTAGTGAAACTGGATTGTTTCTTCCAGCTTTCCAAGAAAGTGCATATATCAGTCACAAGGGTTTTTCATACCTAATACAAAATTATTACACAATAAAACACTATCTCTCGTCGGTTGGTGAAGATGAAGCTTTGTCTTAAGCAACTTACCGGTACAGTATATACATTAATGATTTCCCCTAGACATATGTCATTATGATATATATATACACACACAAGACATAATCTACAATAGCTCCATATTACTCCCTTCAAAATTGTTCAAAAGATGCATTTACGTAGCAGCAATGTGAAAGTCCAGCACATTTCTTCTTCTATACTAAATATACCTATGGGGCAGAAATCTTTATTGTATTTAAAGGTACAATAACAGGAGTTTCCTTCTATGACCATCGTGCTTATTATTTCACTGAAACTCATCAACATTTAAGATGACGTAAGTGAAAAGCACAGTACAAAGAACCATTTAGAACAGAAATGGTTTAACCTACAAAAAAAACTTGCAATTTCACTTGGTGTTAAAAACAGTAAAGGGTAAACTGCTTACAGAGCAACAGCATCGACATTCAATTTGAAGTCTGCACTTTACAGTTATTTTGTTAATGGAAGGTATGACTGAACAGTTAACTGATTGTGAATACTGTAGCAGACTACCAAAACTTTACATTATATATACAGATCTTTCTTATTGAGGAATGGTCTTTTGAGGCATTGTACCAATGCCAGTCATGTCAAAACTAGATTACTCACAAATCATAAAATAAGTTAATGCAAGGGCAAAAATCACCTAACAGAATAGATCTGCAAATGCTAGGAAACTTACATGTTTAAAGCACTCTAGTCCATTAGTATATAGGCCAAGATGCTGAAGACCAGTAGTTTACATTTGCAACTTGTTTGCAAAGCAAAGTTATCACTAATAAATAAGTTTTTCATACAGCACTAAAAGTTAGGCATTGTACAAAAGGTGTTCTCACAACACTTTGGTCCATTGGCCTGAAAGACGTCCCAGATTATTTCCATTGTTGGAATGTTGACTGTCACTTCAGTTTGATACAATTTCTTTGTTGTCTTCCACCAAGTGGGTGAATTTATGGTTCGTTCCATTTTCAGTGGCTGACATTTTCTCCAGACCAGCTAGAGGTGCACTGGGTTCAGTATTGTGAAGCTTCTCCATGCTTCCTGTTAAACCACTGATTGGCGAGCTGCCACCATTTCCCAGACTAGCGGGGTTTGGAGGAAGTCCACCATTCTGAATCACTGATATCTCATTGGTCTTCATTGCTAAGCCATTTGTTAGTGCTGCTGTGTACTGGTTCCAAAATGAAGAAGGGTCTCCATCGCGAGCCCGAACAGCCAAATCTTTCTGAAGCATTTCTGTGAATTTAATGGGATTTCCACTTAGGAATGCCATAGGACCATCTACTGAAAGACGCCGTCCTCGCCTCGCAGGGGCACTGTTCCACATGTGTGTCCCCATATGAACCTATAATGTCAAAATCAGAAGGATTAAGTTAGATTTACAACTACACATGAATTGGGTACCAATAAAGACATTGCCAGGTTCAATCTATGGAAGCTGCAAAGAAAAATGTGTGCACTTCGGGCCCTGGTCAGTAACTGGTCTGCATGCAGCTAAGGCTGCTGCATCCAATTTCCTTGTGATAACTCATATTATATCCAACATCACTAACTTTGTGAATAAACATCTTTATTAGACAGAGATAAAATATCTTTAACCTGACAGTCTTGATTGCTCACCAGAGACAAGCGGTGAAGGTTATTATTCCTCTCATATTACATGGGCAATCCCAAGAGTAATAATTGCCAGAGGAATTTGGCACAAGAATGTGGTTATCGATAGCTCCTTAAAGTAAATACTAAACAAAAGTACATTTAATTTTTTGAGTCTTTTTTTTCAAACTTTCCGAAAATCCATTTTCTACAAGTGATCAGTTAATCATCAGGATGTAAAATACATCAAATTTATTTATTGTGTGCAAGAAATCATTGTTTCAAAAATCACTTGCATACAATTTAAGCATACTGCAATATTTCAATAAAAATGAACAGCACTTTGATAATTCTGGAATAATGTAGATTTTCACATTTTATCTCTCTAAGATCACCCATTAATTACAATTATATAACTTATTACCTCATTCCCTGACTCTTCCACTGCCCAATCAAAACCTTACCTCTCACAGGAAACACAATACTACCTCTGGACATCTCTACCATCTCTCTATTGTGTAGATTTTTGCAATATGCAGATATCGCTGAACATCAGCAGGCTCTTGGTCAACCCATAAGTTCATAGACTGTACTGATAAAACCAACCTAAGCCAGAGGCCAAGTGCTAATGCTGGACAAGCTGGTATCAATCTCAGGATACTAATCCAAACCAGAATTCTATATTAGGAGATGCCAATGATCCTGCTTGTACTTATAAACTTGTCAAATGATCACCTTGAAAACAATTTGCCCATGTAGTCACACAAATGATTGAAAAAAGGTACAGTCACTACATAAAGTGCTAAGGTATGCGGGACTCATTTAATGGTTTGGCATTTCTTTGGATCTTTGTGTTGAAACAAACCACAATAGATTCTGGATCACAGATATTTAAATATGCATTGCCAAGCATTTATTATTTTTTATATCCATGCTCCTCTTCCTTGTGATTCATATAATACCTAAATATACTCAGTATTACTGACCCTAATATAGGCTAATAAGAAAATTACTGTTCTGAAGTAAATGTAGGAATATATGCTTCAGATTTCAAAGGCTTTAAAGGAAGTTAAGGGGATTCATAGTTATAGCTACTGTTTTCGTTAAATATATGTAGAATTGAATTTTGTTTAACAAAGCAAAACTACATGATGTATCTTGCATCAGGTAAAATAGTGTACACAGCTCATTTGTTCTCACCTTCTCATGCATTTAAATATCACTGGACAATATCACTAATTACCGCTCTGCTTCTATTTAAGTTTGTTTCTAAAAGTGCCTGCATAGGTTTAATACATTTAGGAAGATAATGTTGGAAAATACCTTCAGGTTGCCTTTGGTGGTAAAAGCTCTTCCACATATAGTACAGGCAAATGGTTTTTCTCCAGTATGTGTTCTCTCATGTATCTGCAGAGCGCTGGATGAGGAGAATGTTTTACCACATGCTGTGCAGTAATGCTGCTTCGGAGTTCTTCTCTGTGGTGCTGGCAGGACAGGTGAGATAGCAGATGTCGACAGTGGCCCTGATGAAATAAGGCTAGCAGGTGGATCTTTACCATCCTGGGAACACCCATGCATGAAACCATTGACCTCAGTTTTGATTAGCGATGTCAAACTGTTAGCAGCCACATTTGAAGAGCTCTGATTAGGACCTACATTAGTGTTGTTGGGTTCAAACAGTTGAGATGGAAGGTCCCGCATCTGATGTGTCAACATATGCTGCTTCAAATTACCCTTAGTGGAAAAGCCACGATTGCATACTGTGCAAATATATGGACGCTCTTTGGTATGGCTTCTGTAATGAATGTCCAAGGCACTCTGACAAGCAAATGCTTTGCCACAGATATCACAAGATGTATTCCTCAACTTACCCCGATCTCGAGTGGGAAATAGCATGTTTAAAGCATCATCTTTAATTATTCGTTCTGCATTACTGGAAGTCAGGTCTAAGGCACCACCATTGGTGGTTGCTGGAGACACTGAATTAGATAAATCTGATAGTAAAGTTCTGTGTTGTCTCTCTTCACAGCTTGGTGATTTTGACCTACGACTATCTGTGTTGCTGTTGGTTGGGGATGGAGCCTGCATGGAAGAGGTAGATTCTGAAATGGCAGGACTTCCAGCACTTTGGCTCTCCATATCCCCGATCATTGAAAAAGAGTCACTAGTCAGTTGGTCTCCATCAGCTGATCCATTCTCACCTGACCTGAGGCTTGCTTGGAGTTGCTCAACAAGACCAGCATTGATCATTTTCATTTGATTCTCAAGAGCTACAATACTGGATATTTCTGATGGCAATGGAGATGGAGATAAACTGCCTTGAGATGCCTCCGCAGATTTGGGTGTATCTGGTACGCTACTATCAGGACAATCTTCCATATTCTCATCTGAATACTCATCTATATCATCAAAATTTTTGTCTTCAAATGAAGCTGTGTCAGATTCCATAGATTCAGGATAGTTGTCAGCAACTGGAGTATTTGGAATCTGGCCTCCCATATGCATTCTAATATGTTGCTGCAATACAACAGCATTTGTGAATTTCTTCTGGCAGATCGGACAAGAATGTTGAACTCTCAATGGCGGCATGGCACGATGAACACCATAATGGGTCTTCAGGTTTCCCTTAGTAGTGAATGCACGACCACAGACTTTGCATTTGAAGGGCCTTTCACCAGTATGTGTACGATAATGCATCTTCAGTGCACTATGGCAACTAAGAACACGATGGCAAATGACACACTGGTTTGGGTCCGTCATCTTCCTGTCAATATTTTCTACTAACTGTTGCAACTTTGAAGTTTCTGATGCCTGTAAAGTATCTAAGAGACCTCCAAATGGAAACTTTGACTTAAACTGTTCTGACATAAGTGGTATAAGTGGGCTTGTAAAAGCAGAAGTAGTACTTAGACCTGAATCAGATGCACTTGAACTGACAGGGACAGCCAAGCTGGTGACAGAATTAACAGATTGTATGTTTTCATCTAGTTTACCATTTGAGGTAGGTGAAGCACTCTCTTCCACTTCATCCAAATCATTAGCATTTTTCACAGAGGGTTCTGTTGTCCCCAAGTCACTCTTGACTGAGCCAGGAGGGCTACAAGAAGACTGGTTAACTGAAACAGACTGACACTCCTCTGATTTGATAATAGCAGACAAACCTGATATGGTTGATGGGAGTGGTAGACCCACAGAAGTGGTCAAGGTTGGTAATACAGGCTTACTATCCAGCCAACTTGTTATAGGTTTTTCAGGTGGTATAGACATTCCATACGGAATACCAGTATTTGTTGGAACATTGTCTAAATGTTCTGGAACTGGATAGGGGTTCATATGAATATGGGGATATTTTTCTCTGTGCCTCTGAAAGTGAACCTTCAAATTTCCTTTTGTGGAAAATCTGTTACCGCAAATGTTGCATTTATATGGTCTCTCACCAGTATGGGAGCGCAAATGAATCTGCAAGGCACTGTCACTTCCAAACACTTTAGCACAGAACCTGCACTTATGTTTAAAGAAAGCCTCATCAGAGCTGCTTTTAGTCTCAAATACTACCACATTTGGTGGCTTGCCTTTCCTTTGATTTACCAGAGCTGTCATTGAGCCAAGGTTTCCTGAAGTCGTTTCAATGCTTGAAAGAGGAGTGGAAAACACAGAAGTGGACGTGGAGGTTTGAGGTAGCAGTGAGCTGGACAAACTGGACACAGGACTTAGTAAACTGCTAATTCCAAGAGCTGGTGTGGACACTGTAGATACCGAAGGACTGATTAACTGAGAACCACTAATGGTATTTGTAGATACACTTTCAGAGGGCTGTATGGTACTAGGCAATGAGGATGTGTTTACTTTTGGAGAACTACTGCCAGGCTGAGCTACGGTGCTTCCAAGGCTGCTCTGAGGTAGATGAAGTTGCTTTCCACCATTGATGCTGGCAGATTGGCTAGCAAGGCTCTGTGCTAGCCCAGCTGCAGCAGCAAGCTGCTGAGATAGATGTGAACTAAGTGTAGTTAATGGATTAACAGCAGTTCCTATAGTACCTTGGGAAGAGTTGACTGGTGGTGGAATATCTGCATTTTGGGAAGCCAACAGGATTATCTGGTGACGGATTTGTTCAATAAGCTGTAACTGATGAATCTGTTGTTGCTGCAAAGCCAGTAGTTGTTCCATAAGTGCTGGAACAGCAACTTTACTGTTTGACGCACTATTAGATCTTGTTTCCTGGGAGAACTGGGCTACGGCCACTTTAGTACTTTGAAGATTTTCAATGATCACATTACTGTTTAACATTGAGAAATTTCCCAGAGCTGTTAGATCACCTATATGAGGTAGAGGTGTTGTGACAGCTGAGGTACCCATTGTGGGATAATTACTGCTTGTATTACTATTGTTATTACTGTTAGAACTGCTAATGTTATTGTTGCTAGTGATGCTGGAAGTGTCCACCTCCATGGATTCTTCCTGGTCAATTTTTTTATGCTCTACAAGGTCATTGCAGTCTGCATGACTTATATTATTAATTTTGTCATTTGCTTCTTCAACAGGATGTTCAGGAGATCTTGGAGAAGAGGCTTCTGAAGGAGCTGTTGAATTCTCATTTACAATCAGAACCAATTGTTTCTTAGTGCAATTTTTCTTGTGATGGAGGAAATCAGGCAGTTCAAAGAACTCAGCACAACATCGGCCACAGACATGCGCATCCCCATTCTTAATGATTCGTTCTTCATGTCCTTCTCGTGGAGTTCCTAGAAAATCAAAGGGACATGAGATTAGTCAACACGCAGACAGTAGATCCCTCACCAAATCAGTACATGAACTACATGAACAGAATAAGCAAGGTGGAAAAAAATCAATGTTTGAACATCATAGTTATTACTTAGAATGAAAATCTGCAAAGCTTGCAACTGGATTCCATCATTCAGTAAATCTCAGTGAATCATGTCGCTCAGACAATCCATCAAAATATAAATTTCTCCAAATTAAATACATTGGATCTTAATGAAATTCCATAGAAAATATTGATTTCCAATATTTCATACATATCATCTCCTTGTCCATCGGGTGCAAATCAAACATTTGAGGACTTGTTAGACTCTCGAATAACTGTCAACTTTTTTCATTTCTAGCAGAACAAGAGAGGTTTTTGACAGTTCACTCCCTGCCACAAAACCAATTTGTAAATCATTCAGATTCCTATCACTATATGACAGGAGAAAAAAAGACTATGTCACCTGCCTGCAGAGAAGTGATATTGAGGTGTAATATCTAAATGTTCCATGGATTCTATACATACTCTAAAATTACACCAGCAGATGGTTAAGTCCAAAATAATGCAGAAAATATGTTCAAAATTGTATTTTCAATGTGTAATAAAATATGCCTGCAATTAACCCCTTAAAAAATGAATACAAAAAGCTAGATTGAATGTTCCAAATAACACCTTTTAAAGCATTTTGTCATATTTCCAGGATTGATTTTTGACAACCAATTTGCAGGACCTCTGAAATTTCAAAATTGTTACTCTATTATTTAACTTTCCTAGTTATTGTTGAGTACGGCAGCATATGGTGACGAATTTTTGGAAGGCTAACAGACCTTATATATCTATTTCTGGATTTACTCTGGTAGCTGAACACATTTGGTGAACACACTGGGTACCAATTTAAAAATCTACAGTATTTACATTGTTGTGGACCTCTGACCTTTCAAATCCAACAATACAGGTACAGGGAAGGGACACCAGTGTTACAACTAATTCACCACACTCCTGCCCTTTACTGTTTGGTGATATGAAAAGAGATCAAAGACTGCATCCATATTTCTCACAGGATAATAGTAAAACTGGTACAACATTCATACTTGAGAAATGGTTGCCATGTTGGAATGTGAAGTGAGAATTTCTGGGCTTACTCCAAAGCAATTTATATTGTAAGTTAAGTTCCAGGCTATTAAAAAGCATTTAAATGCATATGTGTTAAGATGAAATTAGAAATTTTTGTTACTAGGTTATAAATGATATTTTTTCTTTGAGGGTATTTACTCACAGAGAGTTTCGTGTAATAAAACTTAACTTTTTATAATTTAATGAGAAGAAAAGCAAGTACCTGCATTTATATATTTCCCGTTGTGAACTCAGGATAACCCAAAATGCTTTGGAGCAAATGAAGTACTTTGGAAACATAATTATTTTTGTGATGTTTTGATACTACAAACTCTTTTAAAATAGATTTCAGTAAGCATTCAAAAAAAGTAAATTGATAATAGTTCCAAGGTAACTTACTAAATATTTTTAAAAGCATGAAACAAATTAGAGCTACATATCATTAAGTAAATGCTAAACTGAAATCAAGAAACCTATCTATTGAATTGTTCAGTGTAATACTGATGCACCATCTACAAGTTGCTCATTTCCTTAGTTACATGACTAGAAGGTACAACAGGAAAACAAAACCATGTGGAAAGCAACCCCCAATCCTCAAATAATATTGTACTCAAGATGATGAGAGATGTAGAATGGTATAGTTTACAACTGATTTGGACGCTGTGCACTCAGACATAAAGTAAATCTCATTTTTCTTCACACTGAATGATAAGTACCTCTGAGTGCTAGGTATAACAAAATTTCTCATATTTAAGAGGATTACTTTATGATTTGACAGGCCCAGCTGAGAAGAAATCTTCCTCCATTGTGTTTGAACATACCAAACATAGAAAATAACCTTAGTGTATTAATATGAGATTTAGATTGTCCCATGTCAATGATCTCTACCACCACAACAATATGTAGACGAGAGGTTCCTGGCCACGAAGTCATGGCTATGAAAAATAGTGACAAAAAAAATTCAATCTAGCTCGATGGCAAGACATTAGTTCTGTTAATATTGAATGGATTGCCCCCCTGACTGATAAGTTTCTGGTCCCCAAACACTTAAGAATTTACTGAGCTACAGATAATATGGAATATATAGATACTTACAAAGACACACACACAAAGACACATAATGCTCAAACACAGTATAAAGAAAAATACATTTTCAATTATATGCAATTTCAAACCATTAGTTTTTTTGCATTGTACCAATATAATAATCTATGTGCTTCAATTGTTTAAAAAAAGACCTTAAATCTGTAGGAAAATGTTCTACATGATATAGACTGTACACAAATGTTCAGAGCATGTAAATTAAGGATATGTAAAATGAATGTCCTTAAAGATGACTGCTGAAGCAAAGATAATAGAAAAGGTTGTTCTATGCAGTGACTGACCTAATCTTGAGTATTAAATTGCTCAAACTGGTTCAAAGAAGCTTTGCAGGTTAATGGGCTATACAGTACTTCCCAGGGCCAGATTCTGGAATGATTTTTCACAAAACAAAATGTAGGCTGTGCAGTTGGGATTACTTGTGTTAATTTGAAACATTTAATGCAAAATCTGATTTATAGATAACCAAATTGTCCCCATTCAGACCTTTCACTGAAAGATCTTTTTACTTCCTTTTTCATTCGCACTGTTACTTGCATTTCTAGTCACACTGAGGATTAATTTGCAAATCAAACAAAAAATTTCAGCCCTCTAACCTACTTCATCCTTTTCAAGGACAGGATGGCTCCCTATTGTTTGCTCAGCATGAGGACAGCAACTTCTGTCTCACAATGGTGTGTGGTCATCAGGGAAGGCCCAGAAAGCTGATCTTGTTTAATTCAGGGATTATCTCTCTGCATGTTTCCCTTTACTACAGAATTAGATAATAGAAAGTTGCCATGACATCAGAATCCAAGTCCATAGCAAAGCAAAGGGACAATTAATTCCAGATATTGGGGAGATCATCTGAAATAATGTGGTTCAATTGCCACACTGCTCAAGTGTTCCTGGGCTACATTCAGAACAATGGTCGCTAATGTCATCTCCTGCCGTACATTCAGTTTAATACCTACAAAGTTGTAATTCTGTGACCTGCTGAGCTCTACTTTTAAATGCAGTTTTAGAAGTTATTTGCATATTGCTGCGCACAGTCAGATCAAAAATGACTATAATTCTATGTATTCCATGTACATTTTGTTTGCCACAGATAATAAGAAATATCCAAGGTTATTCCTCTATGATATTTCTGCAACCAAATTATTAAACATGTTAAGTTAATTATTATTCATGTCAAGTTTAAAAAAGAAGCTTGGAAGCTGAAGTCTGTAGGAAAGAAATCAAAATGTGATGACTCCAAGGAACATGAAAGTAGCAAGTGAATGATTTATCTGGCATCTGGCTCATTTTTGAAGTTTTTAAACACACAGAGCCATCTGCGCTTAAGGAAATGACATTTGAGATATGATGGATTTTTCTAAATTACTGGTTCATCTGTTGAATAAATTAAACACGGATGTTCATGCTATAGTTTGCCCAATAAATATTTGTGAAGTAATGACAAATTTCTCAAACACATTTATTTGGAACACACACACACACACACACACTCATATATCAGATTCACAATAAGTTTAATTTTTCAAAGATAATTATGACAAAGCCTAAGGTTTAGCAAATAATTCTAATTCACTGACAAACTAAAAAGTTGTGCCCCTTTGCTGACATGTTAATAAGGCTCCCCATGTAGAGCAAAATATTTTTCAACTTGATCACATTTATCAAAACACAAAGGCTCTCTAGAAACTCATTTTGCTTGGTCAGCTGTACTTAAACAAATAATTACAAATACAAACTAAATAACTACTGTGGGAAATCACAAGACCCAATTCATCAGTTTTGTAACTCAGCAGGAAAAAAGTCTGAAGCACAGACCCACAAGCTTATTGTGGTTTGAATATATTAAGTCAGAATACTATTCAATACTGGAATGTTAGGTTTCCATTAAAATTTATCTAACTGCATTTTGTAGAAAAGCAGGCATAAGTAAAATAAAACTCAATGACTCATACCTGCTACTAAATTCACAATGTCAGAACACTGTTTACTATCCTACTCAACATGATAAAGCCTCTCATTATTTTACTTATGGCTTTTGAATTTTTATACTTTGGACAAAAATGGAACTCCAATTGAATTACAATTTTCAATTTAAATTTATTTGTCTAAAATACTGAGAAAATGTGGCATAGTGTACTTTAAATAGATCTACTTTCAATATTGATACCAATCAAAGATAAATCTGTGTCTTTGTCCTTTATGAATTGTTCTGCTGTGTGATAAATGTTTAATAAATATTTATTTATTTTGGATGGTTGGAATACTTAGTATTTTATACAAGTCAAGAATAATGTCCTTTAAAGAAATAAAAACTTCACAATTTATATTGACAATACACCACCATGGGCTCCATAAAGGACATGGAATCAAGCTATTTTTCATGCCACTAGTTAAGAAATATCTGTTTATATGACTACCTGAATTATAAAATTTGGGAAGAAATAATTAAACAAAAAGTTGATAGTAATACACGTTAGAAGTCAAGACCTATCCTAATGAAAAGCAAACAGTTAATTTAAAAAGATGGTTCATCTAGTTACTCCTTTCTGGTATCACTTCCAACAAATTAGTGACTTCTCTTTCTGTAAACTGCAAAAAAAATTCACCAAACTGACAGTATTCAATCATATCTTTGAAACTACACTTTCAAAGTGTGCCAAACTGTTGTGGTGTGCCGATTGATGAGCGAAGTTCATTTATAAAATAATACCAACGTTCAGCTGAGAATCTGGGTGCATCAGAATGAACACTAGATGGGGTACCAGTTGCAACAGCTGAGAGAAAATAAACTTCTGTACTACTGTCCTACTCACACGTAAAGCATTTTAGCTTTAGGCTACATACAAGCTTTGGCTGCATAAACATTGGCACCGTGACAAGAAACTGAATCCCTGTTGTAGGTAAGGTAAAACTGTGCCGTGGGAACTACCCGTCAATCACCTCATCAGGGGTCTGGCATTTAAGGGGAAAGGGGAAAAGTGTTAGTGGTTCTTCTAGCACTGATAAGGTTAAAGCTGAAATAAACCACTGATATCCTGCTAGGCTGGCTGTGGGACTGACTTCTGAGGTCAATTCGAAGGTACTGAAGTACATCTTGTGTTGTGAACTCTTGTCACCTTCAGATGGAAGGAGGCAGGCAAAGGTTAAAACAGCATAACAGTAAAGTACTTTGTAGCTCCCAACATCAAGAATCACACAGGACAGCAATTTACTACATTGCCAGGGCAAGAACAGAAAATGCCAAAAGTACCTTTACAACAAAGAGACAGTCACATCATTTATCCAGCTCTTCATGTTTCTCACTAAGCTGTTTATCCAAGAATGCATAGAATATCCTTTGGGCTCACCACTGTGCAGCGATAAACAGGGCATTCCAACCAGAAATAATGCCAAGAACACACATTGCCAACTGAAAAATTACAGAAAATAAAACCCAACCAATCCCATTATAAATATTTTTATCAATTTTTAATTTTACCATGTTACTAAAAACAATGCATACTTTTATTGCAAACCCACCGAGTTGCCACATGACTGTGTGAAAAACGCGCATCAATATTCATGTATAATAGCTTACTGCGTAACACAAACAACACAAGGTTAGTCCACACTAGAAATATGTACAAAAAAAATCCTTGACAAAACTTTTTTGCAACCGTGAGGCTTTTGTGTAGTTTATATTATAAGACAGCAAGCAAGGAATTGTAGACTAAATCATTTTGGTTTAATCCAGAGTTGATCAATAAAGTTCAAATAAAACATAAAAATGATCAATCATTCGTGTAACTTGTTGAAACAATATTCACAAATCTGCTCTTTATGAAGATGGACTTCTCTCTTCAAAACACACTTGAACCAAATTATTGTCGCTTGTGTAACCCTTGGGAGTGAAATTCTGATAAACTCGCCTTCTGTTGTGCAACTCTTAACGTGAAATAAGCGATGGGGCTACTTTGGTCTCAGACCCAACAATAAATGATTCTAGTGTGTAACCTTTTCTGATTTAATGGCTGAGGTACCATAAATAAACAAAACAATTAAAGTAACTTTTTTTCTCTAGTAAAGCATCTTATTTACGATTTCCAATCAGTATTTGCTCGAATGATTTTGATCTGCTTTCAGCAAAAAAGCAATCAAAAAAAAATCTGAGTTCCTGCAATGGACCACACTTCACATTTGCAAATGTTTTACAAACAATCCTAAAGTTAAATTATCCATAAAACTTCTTAACGTTTGACATCAATAAATTACAGCACTTACCACTTCAAAAGAATCTGAAATGCACATTAAGTTCCAAAACACACCAATGCAAGATTTCAAACTATATTTTACTTACACCTGTAAAAATGTATGAATCGACTGGAGCAAATCTGCCTTTAATACAATCTATATTCCACAAGGCCAAAAACTCTGAATGACTTTGCAGCATCTCAACAATAAGTTTAAAAAGGGTACATAAAATCTTCGCTAACTCCTCAGTTAATGACAAACTGCAATGTTCTACGAATTTGAAAGACGGGCTGGGGGTTTATTTAAAGCCTCTACAATGCTAACTGGCTTTAAGCAATGATAATTTGGTGGAAAAGTGAACATACATACCTATGTTCGAGCAGTTTTGTTGTGATAGCAGTGTTTAATGAATAACCCTGGTTGAGTGGTGTTGGGCTGGTTTAATGGTAAATCTCTGGCTGATCCAGGAGACTGAGTGCGCTGTGTGCTCTATTCACAGATCAGGATGAGTCACACACATCCGAACTAGCACGTCAGCTCCTGCAAATTCCCTAATAGTGCAATTTGTTGCTTTTTGTAACAGGGTGAGCGATCGTGGAGTTTGCATAGCGGACGTGAGTTATCGTCCAAAAATCGTTCTAAAGTATCTGGAAACCAAGTCAAAGGTGCTTCCTAACCCCGGGGCTACGAAATACAACCAGTCTCCTCCGAAACGTCGGGAATGGCAAAAGCGAACAAAATCATTTTCTACTTATCTGATTTTTTACAGCCCGGCCTTTTCTCTCTAGTGAAAAACCAGATAATAAACATTTAGCAACTCAACTATGTACAAAAAAAAAGCACAGTAAGTTAATTCTCGAACTTTACATTTCTACAAGAATTATCTTTTAAAAATGAACAAGGAAACGAGGGTTTCAGTAACTGCGTCAGATAACTATTTTCAAGATCGTCGGGACCTCACGAAGGATCGTTCTGAGATTCTGCACTTAAGAAAACACACAGCGCTGGGGCTTTGAAACCAAATGTTGACAGGCTAAGCATTAATGTGTACAACTTTCTCGCACAGACCACGATGTTTCTGTGAAAAAAAATGCAGTAAACTACTCGCTGCTCTGTTAAACAGCAAATAAACAACGGGGTCACGTCCGCGGAAATCTTTCAAAATGTTAATTGCCTGAAGCTTACAGCAAACGCTCCTTTTTTTTGTTCTCTCTCCTTTTTCTAACCACTTTCTGCTGGGGTGCCTGCACTTTCCAATCCATAAAGTCACGCAGATTCTGTCGTGGCTCTGCCTCGCATACCCACAGCAACCGAGGTGAACTTTTTTTCTCCCCTACAACAAGGTGTTCGGCTCCCAGTGACTGAAGTCATGTTGGGACACACACAGCGCTGCCATCATTACAGTCAAGTTATTTTTAAACCTAGCCTACGGTTGCGGGCTCCTTTCCATCAAAACATTCAGCGTTATTTCAGCTGAATACTGCCTTTTAAATCCACCAGCGAGCCTAGAGGGTGACTTTGGAAGACGTGATACTTCGATTCCACATGTGCTGCTCTGGACCAACTTGACTGCACGCTCTCGCAAAAGGTACGAAATTAAACTTTCCTCTTTTTTTTGTTGAAGGGTGTGAGATTGAAAAGAGAAAATAAAACGTAACGGGAGGCACCGTCACCCTAAGTGTTGATTTGTTGTGCATCCCTGCTCATCTTTTTGCCCAGCAGTATGGTTGAGAGCACATCGGGACTTCTGTACAATTAGGAGTGCAGCCTCCAAACAAGAGGCAACGTGTTAATTGCTAAATCGTGTTAATTTCAAGGTTTCCAACTCCAGAAATCTCCCCCTCTCAAACTTTGGACAATTTCACTCCCAATCAGACTCACCGTTCTCTGCGGATAATGCTATATCCTGGTCCGACTTGATGTGTTGCGGTTTCGCCTGCTTCCGACGCGACATGGTGGTTGATACATCAGCAAGCGAATAAAAAATTACAAATTCTGGAGTTGCAAAATTACGGAAATTGACCCTGCCGCCTTCAGTGCGCATGTGTGGGGTATAATTATGATTATCAATAATGCATTGCGATTAATCATCCGCTTCTTGAAAGCCGATTGGCACGTTTCCAGGCGCGGCTTAAAGACTATTCAAATTACTCGACTAAATCAATTAGCTTGTGATTTGCTGGCGCGCTCGGCTCCGGGTCCTGTTCTCCGGGCTCTCACCCAATCCATGGCTCCGTGTGAGTGTGTGAGCGCGGGGCCCCAGCTCCTGGATACTGCACACCATAGCAACCCCAGGCCGGCCAGGCTGCCTTTTACACGCGCCTGGTTGCTAGGGCTAGTTTGAAACTGCAGCAGTGGTCTCCGTTTTCTTTATTTACAATGGCAGTCATGTTCAAATGCATTTAGTGCCCATCGCTTCCCACTCACCCGCTTCCCCTTTTCTATCGTTGCGTTTAAAATGTAAAGGGGGAGGAGGGTGGATGCTTTTTGTTTCCGTTCTCTCTCTCTCTCTGAAATTGCAATTGACAAGTCTCAGTCACTGAGCTGGTTTGTTACTTTCCATTAAGTGTGACTTGACTCGAGAGAGAGAGAGAGAGAGTCGGCAGCATCAGGACTCAATCGCTGCTCGCACTGCCAAAGCGAGCGAGACATGTGCGCGTCTGCGGAAGGATGTGGCGTTTGTTTTGTTATTTCACAACATACCGTGAATCAAAGGTTCCGAGCCAGATTCAGAGACAGGCGAACTGGCACGGGCTGTACATTACTAGGGGATCGTGCACGGGGTCTCGCTTGATACCGCGTTTGGCATGTGCTTTAGTTGGCTTTTAGTGTACTGATTGGTATTTTCTCTCCTCCTTTTGTGCAAAACTTTAGTATTCAAAGTTTCTCACGCAGGGGCAAAAAATAAATTTTTTTTTGTAACTTCTACGGAAACTTTGAAGTTAACAATTCTGAGAAGCTTGCTCCTGCCCGAAGTTCCGCCTGTACACCGGGGCCACTATGTCCTGCGCTTTCAGCATTGGCTATTTGCAGCCGGTGACGATCGCCACAAGATGCGCCAGTTATTGGCATTCCCAGCTGTCAGTCAGGGGTCGCTTAACTAATCGTTGGTTAGCTTGAGCTTTCAGTCCTGCGCCCGCGATTACTATCAATTCTGTTATGTTTGCAGTGGAGACGGCGTCGCCATGGCTAAAACTTACTGGCTGTGGGAGTTCAGCTGCTGACGATCACTTTTTTTTAAACGAAACGTCTCTTCTACCTGTAACTATAACGGAGTTTGAGGGCAGAGGGGTGGGGGTCGGATTGACAAACATGGTGTGCGACTGGAATATCAAACACGAAGTGTGCGATCGCATGAACGAATTGATACATTAACAACTGAAGATGTGTTAGGCTGCAACAAAGTAAATTATTGATTAGTGTGAGACATATCAATGGGCCTTTTGGAATTTCTTCCACAGTAATTTATACCCAATTAGTGCTTTGGATGCGTTGTCCGTGGAATATTCCTATGACAGAGATCAATATTGTTGTAATAACGCTCACAGATCACAACCATACGATCACATTTCCCCTTGCATTTGCCGTTTGTTTAAAATAAGTTCTGTAGTAATAAAAGGCAGGGAATCAACTTGGCAACATACGCCTTCAGATCTCCGATATTCTGGTTATTGTTCTTCCACTTTGAGTATTTGATGAAATGCGCAAATTAACAACGATATTGGGAGATCACCGTTAACAGAGTCAACAACGTTCAGTAGTCCGCGAACTTTTAACAGCTCTCGCCCTTTATGTTGATGTATCGTTTTCAACTCGAAATAGACTGTTAATAGTATTTTTAAAGAAAAAATCCAAATGCAGCTTGTTAAGATTTAAATTTGATTAACTAAACAAATTACTAAAATGTATATAACCCCTAAAACCCTGAGATCGTAGCAAGAGTACGATTTGAAACGAAACTATTTTTCTAGTATTGAATCTTCATTGATTACCGAAATAAATTGTTTGACGGTGGATAAATCTTGCTTACTAACATATCGCTTCACGAGAGAAAATGCCGATAAAATAAGAACAGGGCAGATCCTTCGCGATTTTAAAGAAAAGATCATTTTGAATAATTAATTACGTTTCTTAACTTGTTTAAAATAACGTCATTTTTTAAACAAACGTTTCAGCCGCGGTTATTTCTTCCTTAATAAGACAATTTTTCTGTAACGTTTGCGGAGTTCATTTTAGTGGAAAGACAAACGAAGCTATCATTTGGGGATGATTTTGAAGAATGAAGATAATAATGTGGTTAGGTGCTTCTTGAGTTGCTATTATTTTTCACGGAATATTTAACTAGGCACTTGGGCAGTGATGGATACACAAGAGTTCCTGCTTCCATTTTTAAACGCATCATCCTCCAAGCCATGCGATAAAATATTTGTTTAATATTTCTCCATACGCGTTAAAATTAGTTACGTTAATAAACCATATCAATATTTATATATTCCAGGACAAACTTGCACTATAGTGTGACTTGTAATAGACCCGTGATAAACTACTGATTCCAATATTTTAAGGCTCCCGAGTTAGCAAAATCAATTTCGGGTTAATTGATCTAAATGTGTGGATGCGACTAGAAACAGGGTATGTATGATCTGCAGCCCACTCATGTGAAAGGCGACCTAAATTAGATTCTTCCAGGCTAGAATATTAAAGCATTCAAGTGAAATTCACAGTATTCACTGAAATTTATAAAGTTGCACGAAAACGTACTTCTAAAATATATGTTTTAAAATATCAAATTACAGATTTGTCCCTAAAGGTAGTTTATTCAAATCGACTTTTTGTATGTTGTAATCTTAGTCTAGAAAGAAAATATTTTTGTTTTGCCTTGAAGTTTTGCTGACTTTGACAATCATAATAGCGAACAAACGAGATTACCCTGGGACTTTTTAGCACTGCACTAAACCTCAAACTTGCAGTTTGAGCTGTTCTTTAAGGAGATCCGTGTATTTCGAAGGGGTTAGAGAATTGCTAAGTAACAGTCAATCCAGTAGTGTTCTCCTGTAAAACACATGCAAGTTATTTAAGACCAGGCTGATATTTTCTACATTGATGTCAGTGATGAAAGAAAAGACCTGGGACTGTTCTAGGTCTGATCGATGACCATCTCTCTGATTTCTGAGGCTTTAAGAGCCATGGTGTCCAGTATGGTCTGACGGGGGCACTACAACGTGAAGTATCAGCCATCACCTCCAAATACTGATTTATTTACTAATAATCGATACAAGGAGGGAAACACAATTGAATCACCCTCGATTATTGCTGACATAGTATAATTGATCATTGTCCATGAACAGAGGTTCTCACCACATAATTGAATCATCAGCAATATGGGTCAGCCAAGGGCGCCAACTTAATGCAGCAACAGCCGAAAAATGATGCTAGCTTCTCAGAATGTCCAGAGGGTCTAAGGGACGAATCCAGCGAAAACTGCTAACCTTATAACTAGATGAGGTGAAACATTTTAACTCGATTTGTTTCTTAACACATCTGATAGCTTTTGTTTGACCTGTTTGTCAGCAAACCACTGGTGCTGTCCTTTTAACACTTATTGATAGACATACTTTAAGATGATTAACTACAGATTTACAGTTGACAGCCCACCTGTGGAAGAGATAAACGCATTCACCTTTATGGGAGCCTTTCGTTATATTTTAGATGACAGCTTGTCAGCATTCACACATACATATGTTAAATGCAGACGGACCCCAAAAACGCAAGCAATGCGCACACTTGGTAATTTTTTTTTGTCGCTGAGCATCCAAAGTCTTAGCTGCATTTGGAGATTTTAGCTTTTCGGTTAACTAAGATATATATACATTATATGTACATATGTTTCATCTTTTCTTTGTGTGGAAATGACAGCGAAATCGTACACATGAAATAGTAATCAGAGGTCAGAGCGTTTCAAACGTTTTATTTGTTGCAGTCTTGAGGACAAGATGTTTATCTACAGCCACCAGACACACATCCAGGACAGGGGACCTTAATTCTGTCTGAGACAGGCTGTTATTGTTATTGATAGTTAGCATCAACGTCCAGGGTGAGAAATGGAGCTGCTGCAGGGAACTTCATGCAAGACATGGTATTGATCTACTGGTTCTCTTACCTCCCTGAAGCGAGATGGAAAGAACAGGACAAACTTGCCATCTCACGCGTTTTATTCAGTTTCTATACCAACTGGTATCAGTTTGGGAGCATATTGACAATGACAGAAGGCGATTGCTGGCTATTCAGCACCTCTATAAACCAGGCTGAGGCAGGGGGAAATCATATCGTCTATAAAGACAAATGGCACATTAAAGTGCAGTGGGACTGCCGACGAACGCATTCCCTTGTCAGTGAAGACCCACGCAGGGGGAATAAAGAATGAATCAGGCACCACATACCTAACTCCGCTGCTATCGAATCCCCAGCCGAATCTGTCTCTAAACTGTAAGCATTGTTTGATTGGCTTACTTGAACTTAAATTCAACTACAAAGATAAGTGAATTTCAGAGTTGTCTATTTCACATTATGGATCTAATCACTAACTCTGACAACTTATCCAAATTTGCACAGCAATTTTTTACGTTTTTATTTCCCCTTCCACAAGCTGAGCCTAATGAATGTAACTCAGATTAAAGGCCTATCAGCTTCGATTCAGCAATTTAGCTTCTAAATACGTTTGGAATTACTAATATAAGAGTATCTTGTATAATGAAAGAAAATATTTGTTTTCTGGTCCTTTGCCATTTCAGTGTGAACACATTCATAAAGGCTGCCTGCTCCTGTCAGCGTAAATACTAGTTCTGGTTAAGTGTTTTACCACATGGGGTCATTTAAAAAAGTTGTCACATCTTAGATTGTAATAATAAGATATAAAACCATAAAACACACATCTAAGCATAGGCATCATACCATAACTATTCAAAAAATAAGGAGGTATATTAAGCATTCATGATTCAAATATACTTTTTAACTATGTCATAATAAGACGCAGTCAACATTTTGACTATGGGACAGCATGCATATATTGCTTATTTCCTAACCTTGTTTAATGCTGATGCAAATGTGAAACATGATGCTGAGTACATTTCGTTGCAAGTTACAATTAGCTACAACTAGACTCAAAGATTATCTTCTTCCAGCAATGAAATTTAAACTGTGTCTATGATTTTTATGATGTCCAAATAATCCATAATCAAATTCATTTTTGATGGAAATACTGTGGTCAGCCAGACATAAACACAAAAAGAAAAATCTTGTATTTAATTTATATTAATTAAGTTAAAATTAATAACTGAAATTAAGCAATAAGAGAAAGTTCAAACTGTAGTGTTTTTCGAATCTCCACCACACAAAAAATACTGCCACTTGAACTAATTTAATTTGCTCCCTCATGTCTCATCCAATTTCCTAAATAGGATCAGAACCACTTAAAAACATTGCATACATGATCTAAGTGTACAGAAGTCACTTACAATTTCCGGAACAAAAGTCACCGTAAATATGTAATGAGAATAATTTAGATATCAAACTGAACTGTCTAATACTTCACTACTACATACGGCATAAAAGCACAAACATTCTGAGAGAATTGTTATACATGCTATCTCCCTCTCAGACTTATCAGCACCCAGGTGCTGTAACCCCATGCAAAATGATAAAGAGAACTAGAGTACAAAAGAGACTCTATCCTGAGTTGTTTTTAAAGATGCAACATAAATATTAAACATGCAGGAAATTATTATTGTTCACTGACATTTCATCATCAGACACTCTGTAATTCTAAACCATACTAGCTGTGTTAATGGGTTAATTGTATCATTCATCTGAAAGCACAAAAGCTTTCCATAAGTGAAAAGACACACATAAACAATCTGTTGAGTTTGGACCAGAAGAAATTTGGATGCTCTAATGATTTCTAAGAGTCTTAACAACACAAATGATTATTGTACTTCAAATATCCAAATGCAAAGCGTATCCACCAAAGAAGATTTCACTCCATGCTAAAAGTTGCTCAATCTTCATCGGTGCTTGTCTGAATTTAGCTGTGTGATGTGAACTTCAGAATTTTGCACACAGTCTCTTTTCAAACTAAAGCATTTTTTAACTGCCTGAAATAGACAGTGAAGGTATGAGAAGATATTTTCAAGTGTTTATAAGATTTCCCTTTGTGTAACTGCAGCTCTTCACCCAGTCATTTATGTTCTCTTTTTTAAAAAAAGTTTGTTGTTATTTTGCAGAATTTATTGTATGGTCATGGTTTTGATACTTTTAAAGACATTGAAAAAACAAGCATATTTTTAATATATGTTCATGAATCCTTGCATTCATATATTGTGCTTTAGGTCCTGATTTATCTGGCAATGAAAAAAAACTGCCCAAATTATATTTTTGTAAATTTGGCAAAGGTTTAAATATATAAATAAGGCAGCCTCATGTTCTGCTACTTCGAAGAACACATGTCAGGGATCTTTGAAGAAACAAGTTTTTTGGTGGGGTTTGGGGAGGAGGGTCAGGGCATGATGCTGGGAGGGAGTTGAGACTAATTAAATCATCCCTGTCATTGGGACAGCTAGTGGTTAAGGATTAAAAAAATAAAACCAGAGTAGCAGTGACTAATGCTTCGTGATAAACATGAATGACACAGAAGAGAGCAAAATCTATCCATAGGCTTCAAATAATAACAAAGATCAGCCGTAAATAATTAAGATGTTAAAGACAACAAAGAATGATTTTCTTTGCAGTTTTGTAACATCGGTTAAAAAAAAGCTAGTATTTATTTCTTTGTCCTGAATATTGAAAAGTAATGGGAGTTAAGTATAGGAAACCAAACAATCTGGACTTTTGACATTATTTTCTCAGAGCACTGTGGAAAACAATATAGTTTAGAGAAATAATTTCTGGATTTTAAATTTGAATGTTTTCAGGTCTGACTACCTTGTAGTTGAATTCTGTAATGGGGGTGAGTGAAATAGTATCACTTAGTAATTATATGTTTCATTCCTAAGACTTATCTTAATATCATATATCAATTGTTTAAGCAAACTTCCTTACATTTAGAGCTTCAACAAATGCATTGGAGCTTCAAACACCACTCATTCTATGCACTGTGCAATTTAAATTTCAGTTCTGAGGCTCTGCCCAGCTTGTTGACACTTTTCTAAGTATCAAGTTTGATTGCCTTATTTAGTTTAAGGGAGTCCCACATTGATTTCTGAACATGTATCTTAAATTTACCAGTTAATCCAATCCATCCTCTTTCCTCCAGATATAATCTTGCATCCCTTGTTGGCAGCATGAATAGACCTTTGGGGGATTTATGTCTTCAAACCTGAAAAGCAAGTTGGAGATATTAAATGTTGTGTGAAATGGCAGGATGAAGAACTTCGTGTTTATTAAATATCAATTTGAATACGGTGTCCATTTGGGGGTATTCCCTGATGACTCATGGCATAAAAGCAACTTACCATGTTGTAGTGAGGATACAATCTAGGAAGATTCCAGATTTAATTCTTGACCTCTGATGGGCTATCATATCTTTGTCAAGGTGACAGTAAAGGTGATACATTTTCCAGGCTAAGGTTTAAAAGGAAATAAATCCACAGAGCTTCCACACAGTCATCATTCAGAGATATTATTTCAAAGTGCCTATGTGCGAACACGGACATGGGGTAATTATTCCCACATAGGTGACATTGAGGCTGACACACAACTATTTAGGTGAGATATCAGAGGTTGCTGGCACCTACAAAACTAAGGGACTGATTCCATGATCTGGCACTCCCAGCAGGGAGTGGTGTTTGTAGGAAGCGCATTACAGGAAATTGCATGCTACAGACCCATTATTCTCAAAGCTGCACACCCTAGGGGTGCTACCCCCGCCACTCAGAGTGTTAAATTACTGAATCACCATATATTGCACTGAATAATGACCTTTAAGAAAGGATACATATAGTATGCATGTGTATGGAGAAGAATTGGTGGGGCGACAGGGGAGAGTTTGATGACAGAATATAGATTATAGTATGTATGCTTAGATTTACAGACAGATATATGCAAATGACACAACAATGTGATGGTATTAAGTAAGTAAAATAGAATCAGACCGTAAGCAGCTTGGAAATAGTTTAACAGAATGTAAGACAAAATCAACAAAACAGTGACAGTCTCAAATAAAAACATGAAATATTGGAAAAACTCAGCAGGTCTGGCAGCATCTGCGGAGAGAGAAACAGTTAACATTTTGAGTTCGGTTCATTGTCTACAGTTCTTTTATTTGTGTGACAATCTCAAAGTTGAACAGAGCAGCTTTGCTTCAGTCATATTCATAATCTTCAACAGTGATAGGTTAGTTGTTTTTAATCCTTCTAGTCACCTCCAAATTTTCCTGTAGCATTTTTAATGTGAGAATATAACAAGTCAGTTTCTTCTAACTGAACATTAGGAAGACTAAAACCTTTGCCTCCGCCACAAATCCTTTTCCATAGTGTCCAATTCCATCCTCCTTCCTGACCAATATCACAGCCTGAACCAGGTTGATGGCAACTTGGATGTCCTATTTGATTGTAAAATAACTTCCACCTCTATACCTTCTTCATTTGTAAGACCACTATTTTTGTAATATCATCTATATCTGAACAGATAAAATGAAGAACTGTGGATGCTGGAAATCCAAAACAAAAACAGAAATTGCTGGGGAAATTCAGCTGGTCTGGCAGCACCTGTTAGGAGAAAGCAGAGTTAACATTTTGAGTCCTGTGACTCTTCTCCAGAGCTGGAGTCACCAGACTCAAAATGTTAACTCTGTTTTCTCACTACAGATGCTACCACACCTATTGAGTTTTGCCTCCAATTTCTGTTTTTGTTTTATCAATATACGTTCCTGACTCAGCCCACCTGCTGCTGAAATGCTCATTGATGGTTTTGTTACCTGCAGACTTGACACTATTCTAATAATCTACTGATGTCTTCCATTGTCCATCAACTTAAGCTCTTGCTAACTTGCACTAAGTTCCCTTCATCCATTACCCTGTACACTCTGACCCAGTTTGGATCTTCACCCACCATTGTCTCAAAACGTGTTGTATTTTTCTTCTTCTGCATCCCTTTACCGTACCTCTAGCATTTATGCCCTCAGCTGTCTTGGCCCATGATTGTGTGTCCCCTTCAAGCTTGCTACCATTCTCCTCTTCTTCAAAAGACTCCTTAAAATCTGTGTATTTGATCAAGCTCTTGTATATATGTCCTAATTCCTCCTTCTTTGGCTGGTGACAATTTTTGTCTGTTTACATGATTGTGAAATGCTTTAGAATATTTTACCATGTCGCAGGTGCTATATAAATGCAATTTGTTGCTATTAGACTGGGGTGCAATACCTTTGGAAGAGGAGAGAGTGAAGAAAATTGATATGATAATTAATACTTCAGTAAAAGAAGGTGCATTCTTTTTCAATTATATCCTTTTTTAATCTTTCAGCAGTTCCCATTATAACACTCATCTAGCATCACAGTGTTTTAAGAACCCTCTTTCCTTTGGGTGACACCAATCAAAATTGAATGATCATGATAACGGCAATCAATAGTGGTCACAAACACAGAGGTTGGAATAGATGTGCAAAACTTATTTTCAAATATCGTTCTATAATTTGCACCTTGAATGTTGACCTTTGATTCCTCTATTCCTGACCTGTCATTGGTACAGTTTGATGTAGGTGATACCCTTGATTCTTGTGCACAATTAACCATTTTTTATTCATGAGTCTGAACAGTCAGTCAGAAACTTAACAACTTTGCTTTGCAGTCAAACCGAAAATTGAGTCCCGAGTCCGAAAACCGATACCCAGTGCCTATGTGTATGCACTTTTCAGGAGGGAAAGCTGCACAGCTATCAGGAGCAAATTGTTACAGAGATAGTAGGAACTGCCGATGTTGGAGAATCTGAAATAACAAGGTGTAGAGCAGGATAAACACAGCAGGTCAAGCAACATCAGAGGAGCAGGAAAGCTGACGTTTCGGGTCTAGACCCTTCTTCAGAACTTCAGACCCTTCATTTTTCGGAAGAAGGGTCTAGACCCAAAACGTCAGCTTTCCTGCTCCTCTGATGCTGCTTAGTCTGCTGTGTTCATCCAGCTCTACACCTTGTTATATCAGGGGCAAAAATTGTGATTAGTTGTTCCCTTTCCCAGTTTCAGGTCAGCTATTATAAAGTTATCACTGAGGAGGCTAACAACTTCATGCTTTAAAAAAAGAACTCAAATGAGAAAGCTTGGGAGTGGAAAAAGTAAGTCATATTATAAATACAAAGACTTGACATGTGTTTGCAACTGTGGCATACTCAGAATTCAAATTGATTAAGTCCTATATCAGTGAGTCTGCTTATTTCTACATCTGTAATATCACTCAACATTGCCTCTACCTCAGCTCGTCTACTGCTGAAACACTGAGTCAGACACTTTTTTAGTTTTTCCACATTTTACATTCTGCACATTTGAGGTAATCCAAACTCTGCTACCTTTGTCTTACCACTCAGCAAGATCTGTTTCCATATCTTTTTTGCTCTACCCATATGATTTAGGCATCACTGTTGGGGCTAACATTTATTGCTCACCCCTAGTTGCCCTTGAAAATGTGGTGAGCTGCATTCTTGAATTGCTGCAGTCCATGTGCTGTAGGTAGACCCGTAATTCCTACAATCATTGTCCTACTTTTGGTTTTTGGTTGATCAATGTCACTTCATGTAAAGGATTTTGGAAGCCACTTTTACTTCGTTTACTGCATGTTTGGTTTATCTGGATTAAGGGGGTAATTCATCTTCCTCAACTGTAGATGGATAAACCATGATGGTTGAGTCTCCCCTCGTTTGGCTGGATGGCTACAAGCAGCCACAACAATGATTTTTATTTATTCACTTAAATCGAGTCCAATACCAAACATTTGTCATGGAGGCTACATATGCATACAGTCAGTCCTAGTAGTTGGCCATTAGAGTTGGCTTCAATTGTTCTGTATAAAAACAGACCAGATTTCATTTTACGCCATGGTTGGTGCTTACACAGGCATGTGGAAGTCGTACTCAAGTAACTTGGCTCTCATAATGAAAGGAAGGTTGCACCATGAGTTTTCTCAAGAGATAGGATTCATCAATGGCACCATGCTTAAGCAAGAGGATTTCGTTGGAAACCTTCTCCAATTCAACACCTTTTGCTAATTCTATGCTGTAGATGAAAAAGCATGAACATTCCATAGGAGTGGATTAAATGTCACATATAAGTTATTCTATTACAGAAACTGGGCCACATTTGGAAAACAAGTGAATTGTGAGGTTTGTCATTATTTTTGTATCCAAGTTAAAAGTCCCTTATTTCTCTGCTGTTGTTTTCCTTTTACTTTAAATAAACTTGATTCCAAGTTTGTAGCCTAATTTACCTGATCTCAGATTCATCATTTTTCCATTATACAAAGATTGGGGAATATGGATGGATTCATCTATTGTCCATAACACGGATACTCTCTGTAACATCTAAGCAATGCTACACATTATGAACTATGCATATGGCCAACCTTTGTAAGGAAAGACTAACATAATATTCTTACATGGCATATTCAAGATCATCAGAATATTTCAAAGTGCATTACAATCCATAAATTACTTTTGAAATGCAATGCTTTCCATTCGACTCTTGCACACAGTTAATTTGTCTTGATGGTGTTGGGTGACGGATAGATGTTGACAAGTACACCATAAAACCTCTTGCATTCTTCTTTGAATGTATCCACCAAAATATGCAACTGGAGCCTTGGTTTAATATCTCATTCAAAATCAAGAAACTATAACAATACAGCAATCACTAAGTACTGCACTCCACTAGCACCCTGATATATATGCGAGTACTTTGGAGTGAGGTCAAACCTACAGCTTTCTGGGTCCGAGGCTGAGGTACAACTCATGAGATGAAATTTTTTGTGGTGAGTGAAAGTTCACTTATGCAAATAGTTCTTGGCATTGAACAAAAAAATAATCTAACGTGCTTGAAATGGCTTCAGTGTCAGGTTTGGGAAGGGAATTATCTATGCAAGTTTCTTTGCATGATCTGTTTTGGAAGATCTTCAAGAGTAAAATGTTCATGTATAGGCATAAGAACAAACTTAACTGTAATGTTAATAGACTGTTAGTACTCACCATGTAGGATCACACAGGAAATAATAACTACCTGAGTAAGGTACCCAGATCTCAATACCTGTCAATATCTAGCTGGCAATGACTGTACAGCATGAATCATAAGACGTAGATAGAAATAGTGAAGAGAAACAAACTGTGCTCACAGCTGAGAATTTCTTAAATTATATTAAAATATATTTTCTTCATTGTATGAAAGTAATTTCTCATAATGGCCCTTCAGTTGAAAAGTAGATTGACAATCAATACATAGTGCGTGCAAATATCCCATTGTGACAAAAGAAATTGATGCTGCAAGAATCAGAAGCTCTGTGGAAGAACACAATACTGATGTTTTGTATTAACTAGTCCTTAAGCATATCTGCTTTCCGTACTCTGCAGTTACTTTTAGCATTGCTTATATCCAGCCTACTTGTTCTCTATATGCAGCTTAACCCTTTGATCAGTGGATAACTCATTCGGTTGGTATGTGTAAATAGCAATGATAAAAGGCTACAAGAGAATCAAAATGCCAGACAACAAGCAATAAAATCCAACTGAACATTGTTTCTGAAGATATATACTAATGGAACGTTTTATTGCTTCCTGTTTTCAACTTTGAAGTAAATTAGCAATAAAAGGCACTTTTTTTTTCTAAAGCAACAAACATTTCAAGTTAAACGGAATAAATTGTAGAATGATGTAGTTTAATGTCAAAAAAGGTCTGTCCCATTTGTTTCACCATAGAAAGAAAATGCCATTATTTGGAATACTACAGATTTTCATATTTTTTCTAATATGACATAAATACAAAACTTCCTCAATTTAAGGAGAATTTGATATTTTATTCTCAATTGCCTTTTAGTAGCAGGTCCTATATTCTGTGCAGGATAAACAAGCAGTGAGGCAAACAATCGACTGAATACCACTTAAAGCAATGTGTCTTTCGGTGGTTGGTAAATGATTACAAGGAATTGGTGTCAGGCTGGGCTTTATGTTCAAAACTTTTAGAAACAGTTCTGTTTAGGAAGGATAATTTGCAAAGTGGGTGTTTTATCCTAATAGTGTTTTTGGATGCATTAAACAAAAGAACATCTGGATGAGGTTTAATGAACAATGGTAGTCAACGTAGTTGAGTAGCTCTGCTCATCCTTCTGTGCAAGTGCCCCAAATACAATGAGATTCTTAATCATTCAAACAGCAGTCATTTTCATTGATGGATATCCTGGACTGAGTTGTGAATGGGAACTAGATTGTTTATTTTAGAGTAAATTTAATTCATGTTTTCAACTTTGACCTGATTTTAAAATATTCTGGAGGTATACTATTAAATACGTTTTGACAAGGAACAAATACATTACAATGAAGTTAATGCACAAAATTTCTTTAGACAAGCAATAAATATTTGCAAATAAGAATTCCTTCAATGAATAAATGAAATGAGGATCATATCACAGCATTTGTAGCTTAATCTAGTATGTTATCTCTGATCTACAGTTCTTTTTATAACACTGCCAGTACATTTGAAAATGCACAAGATAAGTGTCTCAATCTCAAGGATTAATCTAGGCTAGTTTCTGCAACAATTTGACCTCACAGATGACTTTGGATAGTATTACTTGTTTGAGTCTTGAAAACAATTATCAAGGGACAGTTAGAAAATGCTGCTTTAATGGTGCAAACTGCAATTGCTTGTTGCAACAAAAGACTAAATGTTGACCCCTGAGATTTTAAACCTGGAAAAATACTGTCATGATGCTGATGCTGCTCTGACGACACGTAGGAAGTGAAGTCACTGAAATGAATTAAGCAAAAGAAAAGATAGCCTCTGACAAACATACACAAAAGAAGAGAATGGAATGCATTGTGTCAAAAGTCTGCTTTCTTTTAAGAGTTTTGAGCATCTGTTTTATTAAACAGCATGCAGCTAATATTATACATTAAAATAGGTTTACTGTGAAAAGAAAACACCAGTACAGTATTAAATTGGAAAAAGGAGGGGAACAAGAATTTGTTAGAAAGACAGGCACTTTTTTGTTGCATGCATATTAGTTTCAAATTCAAAGGCAAAGAGAGCAGGAAGACAGAGAAGACACCAGTAGAAGGCAATTTCTCTTTGTTATCAAGTGAAATGACTCAACAAATATGACAATAAATCACTCCAGAAATCAATCTGAGTGTAGGCAACTGCTCTGGGCTGATAATGCATCAATCAATATTTAATGTTTACACTTTAATTAATCCATGGTCAGAAAGCATTCTTTCAGTGACAAAATAGTGATTTGGAATAAAGCACCTTTTATATCAAATGCATACAAGTTGCTGGCTATCTATTACTCTTTGATATGACCGCCAATTGATCATCCTGCCCTTTCAAATTTCATGAGCATGCAGTGTGACAAAAGCTGCGATACAACATAAATACAATCTTTGGAACCTTGTTTCTTTTAATAAAATCTGGTTACAGCAGATTACAGTATACTGTAAATCATAGCATGGACGTCGACCCAGTGTATAAGACAACCCCGTAATCTAATCCCAGAAGTTACATTTACTCAGTATATAAATTGACCCTCTCATCTGTTTAGCCATGACATGTGTTGGTAGTTACTCTCAATTTTTCACCCCACAATTGCATTTTCTATTGAACAACATCAGGGATCACATGGGATCAAGGTCAGAAATCACACAACACCAGTTATAGTCCAACAGGTTTATTTGAAAACACAAGCTTTTGAAACCTCGCTCCTCCTTCAGGTGTTAGTGAGAGAGCTGGTATCAGACATAACATTTATAAGTAAAAGATCAAAGGATCACACAGCTGATGAGGATGTATTAAACAAACCTAAGATGCTGTTAAAAAGTTAGAAGGTTTTAGTTGATTAATATGGACGTGTAAATCCCTGAATTTCTTTCAACTCACTGCCCTGACAGAATTAAAGGTTTTATCAGTGTGAAGAAGAGGTGACATTTCAGGTCAAACCGTAACACAATGCATGTTAGGTGTGAAGCCTTGTTTAGAGATAACGCAGTATGGAGCTGGAGGAACACAGCAGGCCAAGCAGCATCAGAGGAGCAGGAAAGTTGACATTTCGGGTCGGGACTCTTCTTCAGAAGAAGGTATGGGAGCGAGCATGTGTGTGTGTTTGTGTGTGAGATGGGGGAGAGAGAGAGTGTGTGTGCGTGGAAGGTGACGAGAGAGTGAACGGGGTGGTTGGAGAGAGAGAGAGTGTGTGTGTGCATATGTGTGTGTGTGGGGGCGGATGAAGAAAGAAAGAAAGTGTGTGTGTGTGCTTGTGTATGGGAGAGGATCTATGTGTGCGTGTGTGTGTGTGTGGGGTGGGGGCGGTGTGTGTGTGTCTGTGTGTGTGTTCAGTGTGTTGGGGTCAACCGTAGTGCAACATGAACCCAAGATCCCAGTTGAGGCAGTCCTCATGGGTCCCGAACCTGGCTGTCAGACCCTGCTCTCACACGCACGCGTGCGCACACACACACACACATACACACACACACTCTCTCTCCCCCACAACACACACACACACACTCTCTCTCTCTCCCCCCCCCATACTCTCACACACACAAACACACACACACACTCTCTCTCTTTCTCTCTACCCGCCAACACTCACACTCTCGCTCTGTCTGTCTCCACCCCCCCATACTCTCACACACGCACACACGCACACGTGCACACATACACGTAAATCTATGGGGTGAATTTGTATTCACAGATACATTCTATTTTGTTCAAAGAGCACACAATTTATAGACAGTCAGTCAAAGTGGTGTTTTATAAATTCCTACTTTAGAAATAAAACCAGTCTGACTCCAACCCAAAACACAAAGAGATTCTAAACAAGGCCTCACACCTAACATGCATTGTCTGACCTTAAATGTCACCTCTTCTTTACACTGATAAAACGTTTAGTTCTCTCAGGGCAGTGACTTGAAAGAAATTCAGGGATTTACATGTAAATATTAATCAACTAAAACCTTCTGATTAAAGATTTAACAGCATCTTACATTTATTTAATATATCCTCATTAGTTATGTGACCCCTTAATCTTTTACTTATAAATTCTGTGTCAGGTATCACCTCTCTCACTAACAAGTGCAGGAGGAACGAGGCTCCGAAAGCTGTTTTCAAATAAACCTGTTGGACTGTAACCTGGAGTCATGTGATTTCTGACCTTGTCCACCTCAGTGCAACACCGGCACTTCCACAACATGGAGTCGAGTGATATAGGTCGCATCGCAAAAATGTGTAGGAATTTAATATGTGCCCACTCTTTGAGTTTGCCACTGGTGACATTTTGAAATGGTGACTATTTACTCAGGCAGTTCAGTTTTCTATTTGGCACTTTTTTCTGTCCCTGTTTTTTAGATGGGTTTGCAATGCTTCAATATATGCACATATATATGCCTTTTTCTCCACTTCTGAGCCACTAACTCCATCCCTTTTCATAGCAACTAATTGAGGCAAGTCATATATATGTGACTTCAATGCTAACATTGATGGCAACTAGAGAAAAAAAAAGCAGGAAATGTAATGAGTTGGATAATGCATAGGTATTCAAACCTTGAGATGGTGTTCAGCATGAGGGATCATTAGCATTCTATTGAAACAAATGGTAGATTTTCTGGAAGAAACCAAATACCAGCATTATATATTAAACTTGTGCATGTACACATATGTATATATAGTTAGAGATACAGGTGCATACACGCACACATTCATACAGACATACACACATGCATGCAAATGCATACATTGATAAAAATTATTAGTTAGAACACACTAATTACATTTATTACATTAAACAAAAGGAAATATAATGCACTGCATTAGTACTTATTCCTGCTCTGTCATGGAGAAGAGTTGTTCGATGTGAAATGATTAACAGAATTTTTTAAAAAATGTGCTCGTCTCTCAACAACCTTGTAAAGAAAAATGTTCATATAGATAAAGAGTAGGTTCCATCCACATTTTCCCTTTGTTCATACTCCAGACTGTAGAGGGTTTGGAAATCAAAAATTGAATAAACATATCAGTGGGTTGAAGCACGTGTTTGATGGATGCAAAGAAATAATTCCCCACAGAATGTTTTACACGTCATTGTGTTCCTCCTTGAATCTAAATTTCTTTTGCAAGTTACGTAGAAACATCTTTAAACTGATTCCTTGAAAAATGAAGCCATTGCCTTTGATCCCTGCCTTTCTCTCCATCTCTGAGCCACTAACTCCATCCCTTTTCATAGCAACTAATTGAAGCTGGAAGTTGCAACCTTAGTTTCAAATGTGATATTGAGATGAGCTTCTGACCACATATTTATGCCATCATGAAAACAGCACCCTTTCATTTTCCCACTCTGCTTTCCTGAAGTTCACTAGCTGCTGAAACACTCTCCCATTCTTTTGTTGTTTCTAGACTTGGCTTTGGGATCGTATAGCACCCTGGGGACACAGGCTATGGCAAGAAATCTGGGAGAATCACATGAGAAGTCAAGAGAGATCTATCTTGATGTTAGGAGCAATTAGTTGCTTTTTCCAAGAGTTCCAGTCTTTGACATAAGATTCTCACTAGACAGCAGTGAGATGCCTATTAACAAGGATTATTGCTTGTTGTTGGCCTGTAACCTGCATCATCTCACCTCACTCATATACAACCTCCTACCCCACCGCAAGGAAAGTACATATCAGGAATCCTGGACAAGAAAGTCTAAGAGGGTATTTGGTGATTCCATCTAACTGCTTCCTCTTCCAGACTTCCATCTTGGACAACCAGCAACAGCATTTCAGGTCATGCTTCAGGGCCCAAGTCACACTCACCCCCATTGACAGATTCTGGCATCTAACACATGCCGGCCTCTCAGGAACCCATCACTGCACATGTTCAATCCACTTATAGGATACCTTTGCAATATAAAGCTGCACATCAGAACACACTAGCAACTAGCATTGAAAAGCTTCTGCAAGGACACTCTGCTCACTGGGGCAAGTATCCAACTCATGGATTGGACCAGGCTGCATCTCAGGGGTGCTTGCTTGCTCTCTTAGTGCTCGATCGCCGTGAGCACTCCTGGGTGCTCACATCATCCCTGCCTTACCTTGCATATTTGTGCTTTGCCACCATAGTGAGGCCCACCAGTTACTTCAGACAAGTCAAGGGCGACCTTGTACAATAAGTCAACGCAGCCTCTGATATCAATGCAGAGGCTTTGAAACAACTATTTAACCACTCAGGGTGGTTAAGGGCAGCTTTCTCTTCTCATAGAGGGTGAAGAGCTGAATGGTGGTCAGTCCACCACCTATCTTGGCTCTTGCTATTCTATTGAGGGCTGTTTTCTCCTGAAATGAGAGCAAAGGAGAGGTTGAGTGAGATGAAAGTTGGCAGCATAGCTATTGGTGCTGGGGTAAAGGTGGTGAGGACTCCCAAGTAAGTGAGTAGGCAGTGCAGAGGCCATGCAGGATTAGGAGGGTGGGGTTTTGGGTGGATAAGAGGGTGGGGGAAGATGTTGCATGCAATAGTGAGAGTGGTAGAGCATGAGCCTTGTGTGTGCAGTAGCAGAGTGAGAGTAAATGTGAGGTAGCAGAGAGAAGATAATGATACTTACCCTGGCTAAATGGAGAAGATCATTTCACTTTTGCCTTCCTTCTGTGCATTCTTCCAGAGAACTGAGACTGCAATGACTCACACAGCAACCTCAGGATATGACAGCATGTAGTCCTCTGCCAATTATAGTGGAAGAGGACATATCACCTTTGTACCAGATCATCCACCTCTATGATCTCCAGTTTTATGTTCACAAAGAGGGCACCAATTTCCCCTTCTGGTCCATAACCCCAGGGAAGATGTCATGAGCTGTGCAGGGCAACTCTGGACTGACAGTGTATATCCTGTGCATGACAACCTTTTAACTATTACATAGGCGCCGGGATGCCAGTCTTTTGTGAGATACCTGGGGGATGGTGAGGTCTTCCAGCTATGGCAAATGGTAGAATCACACTGGAATCATATGTGAGGGGCATTGTAAGCAATGCTTCCGCTAAGTTGTGCAACCTCAGAGGTCCTTGCAGAAAAACAATTAGAGGGAACACTGGCCTTAGGGTCTGGGGCAGTTTATTAATGAGATTAAAAAAAAACACTCATCGTCATGGAGAGAACACTCCATGAAACGTCACAAAATTGACATTTAGCTACAAAATCATAAGGTGCATCCCTTGATCATTACAAATCTTTCGGAGTCGCCTGGCCCTCAATGTTCTTATGTAAATGACCCTTATGTAAATTTTAAGCCATTTCAAAATTCAGATACTAGCCTCCTGAATTGCAAATGTCTCACTCAGCTTTTCACCCCTGTGATCTCTGGTTTTTAGAGTCATAGAACCATAGAGTCATATAGTAGGGAAACAGGCCCTTCAGCCCAAGTCATCCATGCTGTCTAGGCTTCCTAAACTGAACTATTCCCATTTGCCTGTTTTTGGTCCCTATCCTACTATACCTTTCCTGCCCGTGTCCAAATGTCTTTTAAATGTAGCAATTGTACCCACCTCTACCACCTATCCTGCAGCTCATTTTGTATACACGCCACCCTCTGTGTGAAAAAGTTGCCCCTCAGGTTCCCTTTAAATCTTTCCCCTCTCACCTTAAACCTATACCCTACAGTCTTGGACTCCCTACCCTGGAGAAAAGACCTTGCCTATTCACCTTATCAATGCCCCTCAAGACTATATATACCTCTATAAAGTCACCCCTCTGCCTCCTTACGCTCCAGAGCATAAAGTCTCAACGTATCCAGCCTCTCCTTATAACTGAAACCTTTGAGTCTTGGTAACATGCACATAAATCTTTTTTGCACCCTTTCCAGTTTAATAACATGCTTGCCATTATTAGATCCAATTAATCACACTTGATTTTAAAATTCTCTTCCTTGTTTTCAAGCCCTGTTTGGTCTTGATCCTCCTTAACTATGTAATCTCAATCTTTCTACTCATCCAGGATACCAATGATCCTCTATTTACAGACAAACACACAAATTTAGGAGCAGGAAAAGGCCATTCAGCCCTCAAGCCTCCTTCATCATTCAATAAGGTCATGGCTGATCTGACTACTTCAGATTCTGCTTCACTGGATAACCTTTTATCCCTTTGCCTTTGCCTTAAAATATTCAAAGGCTGTGCTTCCACTGCCTTTCAAAGTGTTTCAAAGACTCACTATCATTTATGTGAAAGTACTTCTCCTCATTTCTGTCTTAAATGGGAAAACGGTTATTTTTACAGAGCGACCCCGAGTTCGAGATTCTCCCAGAAGATGAAACATTTCTCCACATTCACCCTGTCAAGACCCTTCAGGATTTTATATGTTTCATCAAGTCATTTCTTAATCTTCAAAACTCCACTGGATACAAACCTAGTCTGTTCAACCAATAAGACAACTCATTCATTCCAGGTATTAGTCAGGTTAACCTTCTCTGAACTGCTTTCAATGCATTGACAGTCTTCCTTAAATATGGAGACTAGTATTGTATGCAATACTGCAGGTGCAGTTTCAACAGTGCCCTGTATAACTGACACATAACTGCCAAAGTTTTGTATTCAGTTCCCTTTGTAATAAATGATAAAATTCTGTTAGTTTCTCTTAATACTTGCTGTACCTGCACACTAATCCTTTGTGACACATGCACAAGGACGAATAGATCCCTCTGTATTTCAAAGCTCTGCAATCTTTCACTATTTAGATAATATCTTTTTTATTATCAACTTTTATTCTTCCAGCCAAAATAGAAATTTCACATTTCCCATGTTACACATCATTTGCGAAATCTTTGTCCACTTGGTTTTTCTATTCGTATCCACTTGTAGTTTTCCTCTGCCCTCTTCAAGTTTAGTTTCTTTTCTAAGTTTGTCTGGTCAGCAAATTTAGCAGTTATATCTTTTATTCCTTCATCTAGGTCATTTATACAAATTGTAAAAAGTTGAGGCCCAGCATTGATCCTGGCAGAACTCCTCTCGTTACATCTTTCCAACCAGGAATTGACTTGTTTATGACTATTCTCATAGTCACTGAGTCATACAACATAGAAACAGCCCCTTCGGCTTACCATGTCTGTGCTAACCAACAAACACTAAACTATACTAATCCCACTTACTTGCGCTTGGTCCATAGCCTACTATGCCCTTGAATTTTAAGTGTTCATCCAGATGCTTCTTAAATGTTGCAGGAGTACCTTTTTCCACCACCCTCTCAGGTAGCACATTTTATATTTCTACTAGAGATAACCTGTTACTCTCTTTCTGATCAATCCTCAGTTACTTGCAAAAATTATTTTTAATATCTTTTCAGCACATAGCTATCACACTTCAATGAAACTTGGTGTACCAGAAATTAACTGGAGAACAAACTCCTACGATTTTTTTTGAGTGTAAGAGAATAGAATTCCATTATCCATCAAACCTGAGGAAAATAAGGAAACCTGGCATGAACTACATTCACAAAAACAAAGGTAATAAAGTTTTGAAAAGGGTGGGTCATGGTCAACTACCAATAGGAAGGTAAAAGCAATTTCTGTTTAAACTATTTAACATCCCTAAGTCGAGACAATGAAACCTGAATCCTAACTGTTTAGCTGCTGTCATGTTTCCTCTATAATGATGAAACTACAGATTTCGTGGTGCTTTCAGTCCAAAGATATGTAGGTTAGGTGAATTGGCAATGCTAAATTGCCTGTAGTGTCCACGGATGTGCAGGCTAGGTGGGTTAGCCATGGGAATTGTGGGGTTATGGGGATAGGGTGGGGGTGGGTTTGGGTGAGATGCTCTATTAAGGGACAGTGCTGACTTGATGGGTTGAATGGCCTCTTCTGCACTGTAGGAGTTCTAGGATTCTAAATGTACCCTTTACTATGAAAAAATTAACATATCATGGTGCAAAAATTCTCTACAATGCTTGCGTAACTCTGAAGGGAAATTAGTGGATTTTTCAGAGAAACAGACTAAACGTGGTGACTGACACTAATTCCCTGTGGGTTCTAAGTGTATTCTGCTGACATTACAGCCCAAAACTAAGAGTCTTCACTGAATTTCAAGATCATATGTTTAACTAAAGAAGTATACTTACTGTCATGAGGTGTTTCAATTCCAAACAAAAATCATTTTCAAACCGATCATACAACTGACAGAAACTAAATCAATTCTGGGATTTGATAGTAGTTGTTGTGAAAGATCCTGGATGGAATTGTGGTTGAAGTTGTAAGAAATGGCCTGAAACTGTCAGAAAGAGTTAAAAACATCCATGCTTTGCAGATAGTTGCACCTCTAAATATTACTGTGCATCAAAAATGAGCAATATTTAGAATAACTGTAACAATACTTGGGCCTGCAATGAAAATATATGAACAAGGAAAGTAGGTTTGAGAGCTTCTGTGCATTTCAAAATCATGGCTAGTCATCAATTTGAAATTCTTCAAAATGACTTAAGAATTGTTTCACAGCAACCAAATCTCTAATCCTACATCTGGACTTGGTGTCTTCTCATCTGCCATTTTGTTCTATCTACAGGAGAGTGTCACAACAGACTTTTTCTAAAATTCAGCCTTGCTTTATCACTCTCCATCTTTAAAATTCTCCTGAAAACCTCCCTGTTGGACTTCAGCTCCCTTAACCTTTCTCCTAATACCTGTTCAGCATTCCTGTCTATAATATGAAGCATCATGGAACATATAGCTACATTGAATCATAGAATCCCTACAGTGTGGAAACAGGGCCTTCAGCCCATCAAGTCTACACTAACCACCTGAAGAGCATCTCACCCAGACCAACCCTATCCCCATAGCCCTGCATTTCCCATGGTTAATCCATCCAGCCAGCCCATCCCTGGACACTATGGGCAATTTAACATGGCAATCCATCTAAACTGCACATCTTTGGACTATCAGAGGAAACCAGAGCATTCAGTGGAAACCCACACAGATGTGGGGAGAACATGCAACAGCATGCAGACAGTTGCCCGACACTGGAATTGAACCAGGGGCCCTGGTACTGTGAGGCAGCAGTGCTAACCGCTGAGTCACCATGCCACCCAGAATACAGTACAACTGTGTACATTATTAAACAAAAATGTATAACAAAAATGAATGCAAGCCTGATATGTATCTAATTATGTGGGAGGATGCATGGCCTAATTCCCTATACGCAAGCTCAGCCTTCTTTCATGCATTTGTGAAAAACTAAATATTTTTTCAGTCATCAAAATCCTCATCAGCCACCTAGAATTAGACCCCTCCAATGAATACTTGGTGGATATCCACTAGGTCCAACAAATCTGCCCTTTGTTGATGAGTTTTTCACTTAAAACTTTCAATACAGCAATCACATACTTTTGATAAGTAATGAAAGCTGCTTCACAGGTCTTCAGAGAGCATTATAATGCCTCTGTACTTATAATATACCTCAGAAACATTTAACAGATCATAGTTTTAAAGAAATGGGGCATGATTTTTCTCAGGTGATGGCTGTGGTGCCAGGAATAATACTATTACCTGAAGTTAGTAGTTTTCTTGCAAGTGCCAGTGCCTGAGTAAATGACATAAGTGTGAACTTTATGAACCTTGCATGCTGTAGTGTACAGTGTTTACTTTTATTGCCTCTGGAGAGCAGTTGGTATATTGCTCCATCAAATAATTAAGGATTGCATTTCAATTTCTATTTTTAAAATTCAAAAATTCCCATAGTTGTAGTTAAAACCTTATCATGCAATGGTCAGTACTCCAGTTTGCAGCTATAACTGCATCATCACAGAACCTGAGCTTGAGCATGACTGCAAAATGAATGCCTTTTGGCAAGTCTGTAAAACTGAATAAGCAACAAGATTAATGGCAAGGCAATGGATGGAGTTTTGAACCCGAAACACTTTGCTAGTGGTGTTATCAGTCACACGATTGGGGTGCAGGTCCTCTCATTTACCGTACTTTGTGTCTTACTTTGCAGCAAGTAAAGTCGCCCGCATTTTGGAAACTGTGTCCACACCCAGTGCAGATTTAATTTCTTCAGCAAATATTTCCCAAGTCTCGGAGAAGCCAATCCCCATTTTATACTAGGCTCCACCCCTTTTTAATCAATTGGCATTCCCTGGCAGCAACATTGGTTGGGATTTTATAAGGGTGGGGTTTTCTGTGCCACCACTGAAGAAGTCACTCTGAAGGCTATTAAGCATGGGGCTGGATGAACACAGCAGGTCAAGCAGCATCATAGGAGCAGGAAAACTTGACGTTTCGGGCCTAAACCCTTCATCAGAAAATGATGATGAAGGGTTTAGGCCCGAAACGTCAAGTTTTCCTGCTCCTATGATGCTGCTTGACCTGCTGTGTTCATCCAGCCCCATGCTTGTTATCTCGGATTCTCCAGCATCTGCAGTACCTTTTATCTCTGAAGGCTATTAGTTGGTTTGATCTGGGCTGCCCAGGTGGAGTTGAGTTTCTCAAACAGAGTTGGAGCTGCATTCATCCAGGCCATTAGAGAATATTCCATTATATGCCTAACTTGTGCCTTATAAGTCGATGGACAAACACTGGGGGTGATATGAGATGAGTTACCCACATCCGAATTCCTAGCTTCTGATCTACCCCCATACCAACAATTTGTATATGCTACTTCAGTTATGTTTCAGATCAATGGTAACTCCCAGACTGTCAAAGAGGGATTCAGCCACTGAATGTGGATGACATGGTGGCTCAGTGGTTAGCCCTTCTACCTCACAGAACCAGTGACCTGGGTTCAATTCCACCTCGGGCGACTGTCTGTGTGGAGTTTGCATGTTGTCCCCATGTCTGCATGGGTTTCCTCTGGGTGCTTCAGTTTCCTCCCACAGTGCAGGTGAGGTGGATTGGCCAAGCTGAATTGCCTGTGGTATTCATGGATGTGTGGATTATAGGGGGATGGGTCTGGGTGAGATGCTCTGAGGGTCAGTGTGGACTTGTTAGACCAAAGAGCCTGTTTCCACACTGTAGGGATTCTATATAAAAATGTCAAGTAGAAATGGTTAAATTTTCTTTTATTTGAGATAGTCATATGCTGGCATTTGTATTTTTAAAAAAATCATTTAAGGCATGCGGATTTCATTGGTTGAGCCAGCATTTATTGTCTGTCCTAATTTGCTCTTGTGAAGGTGGTGGTGAGCTACTGCAGTCCATTTGGTGTAAGAACAAACAAAATACTGTTGCAGAGAGTGTTCCAGGATCTCAATCCCGCAACACCGAAGGAATGGCAAAATATTTCCAACTCAGAGTGGTGAATGGTGGCAATTTTATTTCTAATTTATCAAACCAAGCCTAGACGTTGTCACAGGCCTTGTTAAATAAGGACACAAACTGCTTCAGTATATGACAGTCGTGAATGGTACAGAACATTTGGAAACATCTGCAAATTTGTCACTTCTGACCATATGATGGCGGGCAATCCATTGGTGAAGCAGTGAAGGTGATTGAGTTTAGGACATTCCCCTCAGGAACTCTTGCAGTGATATCCTGAGACTGAACTGATTAGTCTCAAAAACCACAACTATCTTACCTTGTGCTAAGTGTGACTTCAATCAGCAGGCAGTTTCCCCTCTGATATCTACTGATTCCAATTTAACTAGGGCTCATTGATGCCATACTCAGTCAAATGTTGCCTTGATTTCAAGGGCAGTCACTCTCTCTTCACCTTTGGATGTCAGCTCTTTCTTCCTTGATTGGATCAAACTGTAACAAACCAAGTGGTCCTGGTGGAATTAAAACTGAGCGTCACTGAACAGATCATTGTTTGCACGTGGTGATGTTCCTATATTCTTACTGCCCTTGTCCTTTTAGGTGGTAAAGGCAGGCAGCTTGGGAGGTGCAGTCAAAAAAGCCTTGGCAAGTTGCCTAGTGAACCTTGTAAATTCTATACACTGTAGCCATGCTGTGGTGGTGATGGGCAGAGTGATATATTTTCTGTTGGCATTATTTTAAATGAAAAAAAATCATTCAAAATTTACAGGACAATTGCAGTATTAATACTTTTTTTATTGTTATGAACAAACTAGTGAACATTTCTTGACAAAGTCACTGCTGTCTGTCCCACAGGAGCAGTCCAAGGCAATAGCTGAGTTAGCATTGGTTTTTGTGACTAGCACTCCAATTTGAATCAAGTAGGAGTCTCTTAAGTGTATTTGAATAACTGCGTATTTCAAGAATCTTTTAGTTTTCTTGATTGCGGTCATTGAGCATCTTGAGCATTGGGTTTACTAAATCTCCTCAGTATTTTTCATTCTCTATTCTGAGCCATTTGAATGCCATTCAAGTAGCTATCTTCCATTGGGACTCTTAAGATAGAAATAAATCTTAGCCAACTAGCAATACAGATTTATTACAATTGTCTAGGTATAAAATAACATTGTGCCAGTGATGGTGCACCCTTTGGCAACTCTGAAGAGTAAAATGAAGCTCACATTTTATTTATATTTTGAGACTTAAGGTGCAGATATTCTGTCAATAGTTATTAAATTACATTCATAAGCAAGATAGTTATATCCCCTTTGGGATTCCACAAGTCACCTGTGTTTTATACCCTCTCATTCACGGAATAAAATGCTATTCCTCAGCTAAGCATTCAACATTCACCATGTAATTGATATGATTTCATAAACAGCTTTCTGCCTCAATGAAATGATTAAATTACCATGTTCTGCATTACTAACAACAGTTATCCATTCTTTAATTCACTTATCTACATCAGCTATTAAGTCCTGCACCAAATGAACTGAAACCATTTACACAATTTTAACATCCCATTGTTCTTTTATCACCTTGCATATTAACAATTCCTAGGTGTTATTCCACAGTGGGATTCTGTGTGTTTCTGGAAAGTGGGTAAAACACATCAAAGGCTGTAACATTAATTGAGTTTGCAGAGCGCTTTTTTCATTTTGAGTCATATCATTTACTGTGACTTCACTTAATTGTTTAAGTCTCAGTTAATCACTGGAATTTAGGCTAAGAGATTTTCAAGAGCAGTATTCAAATATACAATGCTGAGAACTCTAATTCTCATTACACTGAATAGGACTTCATGCTGTTTTTAAATTTTTCTTAATTTCTTTAAAGTGGCATTTAAATCCTAGCCTAGTGTATACTATGTGTTGTGCCACTAACATTAAATTTGCTTTGCCATCTCTCAGAAATCAGCATTGTAAACAAGGCAGCTCCTACTTGCACCCCAGGCCTTGTTCACTACTGGGTAAAGTAATTTCATGTTACCCTCTAGTGACAGCATTGCTTCCAGCAGCAGCGGTAGACAAATTTGAGATTTATGTTGGAGGCAGCCATGTACTTTCTGACAGCCAGCAAACTAAGTGGCAGCACAGTGGTTAGCACTGCTGCCTCACAGCGCCAGGGACCTGGGTTTGATTCCAGCGTCAGGCAATTGTCTGTGTGGAGTTTGCACATTCTCCCTGTATCTGTGCGGTTGTCTGCCAGTTTGGTTTCCTCCCACAGTCCAAATATTTGCAACTTAGGTGGATTGGCCATGCTAAATTACTCATAATGTTGAGAGATGTGCAGGTCAGGTGCATTAGCCATAGGTAATGCAGGGTTATGGGGACGGAGGGATGGTGTGGACTTGTTGGGCTTCATCCAGCAAGCTGGCAGCAGGATAAGTTGCTCTAATTGGAGCTTCTCTGTGCTCTGGACTTTTCTTTCTTTCCTTACTTACCTTTTGGCTCTGTTAAATGTTTTAATTCTGGTTTTTGTAACGAAGTGGGTGCCAGTAAAAAGCGACTTTGTGCATTTTTCACTGTACTTACGTATCCTATACTTAGTACATGTGACAAATCAATAAATCTGAATCTAAATATGAATGGCCTGTTTTCCTGCTCCTATGATGCTGCTTGACCTGCTGTGTTCATCCAGCCCCATGCTTGTTATCTCGGATTCTCCAGCATCTGCAGTACCTTTTACCTCTACTCTGTGGGATTCTATTTTTTAAAAAAAGTGTCAAAAACACAGGCTCAGCAGATCTGGCAGTATCTGTGGAGAGAAATCAGAGTTAACGTTTCAGGTTGAGTGACTCTTCCTCAGAACAATTCTGAGCTTTTTCAGCAATTTCTATTTTTGTTTCTGATTTACAGCATCTGCTGTTCTTTCAGTTTTCATTTAGTAAAATGAGTGGGTTGCCATCTGTAGTTGAATGTGTTCTTCAAGGTTTCATCAATTAACTTCAAATCTCTGACTGCCCGTTACCAGGCTCCTGCCATTGATTGGCTGACATATCCATTTTGGCGATCCACCAATGAACATGACTTATTTTGGTGGAAGAGTCATACTGGACTTGAACCATTAACTCTGTTTCTCTCTCCATGGATGCTGCAAGACCTCCTGAGTTTTCCTAGCATTCCCTCTGTTTGTTTGGCGACACTATCGTTGTACCACAACTGCAGATTCTTTGTTACTCAGATGGATAATATGTGAGACCAACAACCTTTAATCACATCTCCAATATTTTTATCATTACTGACGAAAAGTGTTCATTTAAAGCATATTTAAAAAGAAATATATTTCTTTTTGGTTCCTTGCAAAATTAACCAGAAAATCAGTCTTTCGATTCCTGCAGGCTCTTGAACAATCATGGATGGTGGACAATCCAAATGCAAGGACCAGCTTGGCAATACTTTCATCATTGTTTTGCATTGGGCTTTCTAAGCAATTATGTATGACTGCTAGCAAGGCTTCGAATTCTGTCTTTCAAACTGCACAGAAACTAGACCAGCAACAAACAAACAAAGCTTACGTGGTGTGAACTTGGTGTGAAGTCTTAATTTCTCTCAAAGCCGCTCACACATGCTGACCTGGATTAAACAATTGGTGACAATTGAATCAGACGTGGCATTCAACTGAGATGTTCAAGATATCAATGTGGCTACATGCTGCTAGCATAAAAGTAGAGGGCAGATGGCTGTTATATTGAAGATGACCCATTGAATTCTAGGTTTCCAGTTTACATTGAGTGCCTTTTTACCTCTACTTTTATGTAGAGTCATAGAGTCATTCAGCATGGAACCAGATCCTTCAACCAAACTCCTCCACCCTGACCAGCTCTCCTAACTGAACTAATCCCATTTGCCTGCATTTAGCCCATATTCCTCTAAATCTTTCCTATCTATGTACCCATCTTTTAAATGCTGTAATTGTACTTGCTTCTACTACTTCCTCTGGTAACTCATTCCATATACGCACCATGCTTTGTGTGAAAAGGTTGCCCCTCAGGTCCTTTTTAAGTCTTTCCTTCTTACCTTATACCTGTGCCCTCTAGTTTTGGACTCCCCTACCTTGGTAAAAAAAAGACCTTGGCTTATTCACCCTTTCCATACCAGTCATTATTTTATAAACATTCATAAGGCTCAGCCTCTTATGTTCGATGGAAAAAGTCCCAGCCTATCCAGCCTCTCCTTATAACTCAAACCCTCCAGTCTTGGCTACATCCTTTTAAATCTTTCTTACATCCTTTCCAGTTCAATAACATCCTTCTTATAGCAGGGCAACTGGAATTGTATGCAGTGCTTGCGTCCCCACTGGCAGCATTGCAAGTAGTGGGAAGGGTCAATAAAATCCACTGCGGGCTTCCAATCATCTTCCTGATTGCTTCCAACCTGTCTGCAATTTTATGGGGCACAGGCAAGATGTCTTTCCCACCATTGCCCTAATTATTTGGCTAGTTGTGTGATCCTTCCCACTTGGCCTCAATTCCAAGATGAATATGTCAAATTCAAAGGCAGAGGCCAAGCCTGGCAGGTTCATCCCACACCTAATATGGTGCTAAACGTCTGCAGAGCTGCCATGGTATCAGCTGTCAACTCTTCAGGTGGCAAAACTCTGAAAAATTCCTGCCTTAAAATCTTATTTCAAAGATCTTTGAATTTTTCAGAATAGATATTATTCTGTGGTATGTTTGCCAGTGAAACTGTCTAGATTTGAAATTATTCTCGCCACTGCTGCCTGGAGGCAGTAGATAGGGGAGGAGAATGTGCATGATGGAGGAAGTTGTTGATACTCACTGTGTTGCACACTCTTCAAAGTTTTCATGCCATGCTAAAATGCTAATAGCACCTTCTTTAGAAGCTCTGCCATGAAGCAAAGGTGAAGGAATTTCTTGTGTTGCTGTAGCAGGGCCAAACCAACATGGCCATGTGGAAGAAGCTAACCTTTGCAATGAGCATCAGACCCAGCAGACCTTACATTACCACACAAAACTGGAAAATGAAACTCTCATAGACAGCCTAGCTAATAAGGAGTGTTACCATCTCAGTAATACAAGGAAAACTGTGGCAAAAAAGCATCGTATTTGAGGAAAGATAGTAGGAACTGCAGATGCTGGAGAATCTGAGATAACAAGGTATAGAGCTGGATGAACACAGCAGGCCAAGCAGCATCAGAGGAG
>JAHRHZ010000222.1:36470971-36503075 GCA_024137785.1 Ginglymostoma cirratum
CTCCTCTGATGCTGCTTGGCCTGCTGTGTTCATCCAGCTCTATACCTGGTTATATCGTATTTGAGGAAGCTGGATAGATACATAATGGAAAATGCAACAGTAGGCTCTTTTAATGGGGTTAGTTTGGATTGGTCAGATGAAAGACATTAGAGTATAAACACTGCATTGGCTCTTTGGTGTTGTTCTATTCTGTACATTCTAGTAATTCTATTTAATCTCACAAACATTGCAGCATATTATCTTTACACAGTTGAACACCATCTGCAACTCATCAGCACCACAATAACTTTAACACTTCTTTATTCTCCTGCAAGTTTGCCTTTACTCACAGCTGATCACATAAGGAAGGAGCAAAAGACTCGCTTGAGAGATATGTTCTTGCCGGTACCTGTTCTCAACCATATTAAGGAATGCCTTCTAAAACCTGGATTACATTCTATATAATCTTACGCAAAATGTCAATTTTCTTCTTCAAGGGAAAGTGGTCTACAACCAAAGGCAAGGAGATGTTTAAAATCATTATTTTAAGATTTGTTTTTAATCTAACCTCGGTTTATTAATAAAATGGGCTTGCAGGTTTTAGCTTATGTTACCAATATTTCTTTTCGGACACTCATTATATTTTTTATTGCAAATTTGTAGTTAAATGACTTGAATGTAGTCAGGAACATGGATTCAGATGATCATTTGAAGTACAAACTTCCATTACTTGATCAGAGAATTGTTTTGGGTTTTTGGTCCAAAAAACTCATATTAGTTTGGCGAACTGCCATTTTCTTTTGTGAAGAAGTTGGCATAAGTGTTAAACAGGTCATTTAATAACTCCCATTTTACAAATGAACCAGTGATACTTCAACCATAAACCTTCTTCTGGCATATTTAGTATAGGTCAACCTGACGCAAACTGATTACAATCTCTATAGAGCAGTAAAAATAAACAGAGGATGAAATTAGCTTGCATCTATTAGACACTTTATTACTATTAAGTACTAAGAAGTTATAACTTGTAACAGAAACAACAACTTGCGTTTATATGGTGCTCTCAGCATAGTAAAATGCCCTAATGAACTTCACAGGAGAATTATCTAGAAAAATGGATGCTGAGCCATAGTAAGAAAAATTATGGTTGGCCAATACCTTGTTCAGAGAGGTAGGCTTTCAGGAGTGAAAAGTCAGTCGGAAATTGGAAAGTCAGAGATATTTAGTTTGGGAATTTGAGAGCATGATGTTAAGACTCCTGAAGGCATAGCTCAATGATGGGGCAGAAAGTGAAGGGAATTTTTAAAAGACCACTGAGCTAGAGAAATGGACAGTCTGGAATCTATGGTATTGGAGGAAATGACCTTGCTGGAGAGGTTGACGTCATGAAGAGATTTAAACAGAAGGATGTAAATGTTCTGTCGTAATTGGGACTCAACATAGATCGACAAAGATAGGAGTGATGGGTGAATAGGTTCCAAAGTATGGGTCCTAAAGCTAATCTTTATGGAGGGTAATGGATGGAAGCCTGACCATGACAACATTAGAATAACTGAGTCTAGAGATGAGAAAGGTGAGGATGAGGACTGAGGCAGGAGGGTAGGTAAGTTATGTTGTGGAATTTTGAGGACAATGTAACAAGTTGAGAAGTTCAGTTTGGGTCCAATCAAATATCAAAGTTGCAAACAATCTTGTCAGCAGTGGATGGAGCAGCTTGGAATCAGTGACAAAGTTATAAATTTTTGGTGGTGGTTTTGGAATTTCCTATATTTAACGAGACAAAATTAACTTAACACTGAATGTTGGGCAAGCAATCAGCCAGCACAGAGATTGTGAAAGTGTACATCGAGGTAATGGAAAAGTAGAGCTCAGATATCAACAAACATTCTCAAAGAACTGTCACATAAGGATCGAGAGAATAGATGTAAAAAATTACATTATGAACATGCCAGCTAGATTTCCTTCTATCACTATCTATCAATAAAGTTCATTTATTATCCATAAGACAATTTTAAACATGCCATAAACCATTAACAGAAACTGCATGTTAAACAATCTTTTCCTCTTTCAGTTGCTGGATTCAGCTTTTTCAATATTTGTAGTTTAATTAATGATATAAAATGGAGAATGCGTAATTTTTGACACTCCCTTTCAACCCTGTGAATTGCGTACATTAAAAGAATTGTGCAAAATTAACAAATTAGGAATGAATCTCAAACAAACTCACTGTGTTGACCTTCATAGTATATAATCATTCTGAGCTGCAGAAAATAAAATTAATGCCTTAAGCTCTATTCATGTACATTTGAACTATCTCACTTGGTAAAGGAAGAGGTCAACATGACAATTGCATCATTCTCCCAAAAGTATCTTGAATATGAAATCTTACTCGGAAATAGAGCACATTTACAGAGTGTTGTTGTTTCAGGGAATTCTCAAACTTGGACCAGTCTGCCGTGAGAACTCAATTTCAGTGTTGCCATGTTATCTGCTGGCTACAAGCCGGTGTTTTGGTAAAGGATTTTCTACTTTGCTTTTATTCAAAAGTTTAAAAAGTACATAGTGGTAATCTGATCAGTTCTGCACCATTACTTCATCATTTAATCCCCTGTTTACAACCTAATAAAAATAATTTTACCAGAAGGCCATGCTTTTATGGAGAAAAAAAAATGCTCAAGAGTGATCTGAAAGAGTTTGTAAATTGAATTCTGTATTTTTAAAACCAGAAAGTGCCAGCACCCAACTTTGACTATCCTGAGTATGTAGACAGCATTAACCTTTCTCGCTTCTGGAACTCTACCTTTTTGGGATCGGGCATGATCACACTGTCTGGATCGCTTGTGCAAGATAGTGTCTTCCTTGAAAAATGTACCTCTGTTTACTATTACCCCTTAGGATATTCCAAAATCTATGTTATGATATTCCAAAGTCTAACTAACTGTTATGCTGCATTTTTCATGAAACACTTTAACAAGTTGTTTTGAAAGCCAGACATTGTCTTGATAATAATTGCTAGTGGATAAATCTGATTTTTAAAATGTGGGAACTGTGTTTACTGCACTAACCAAAGTTAAATGATGCATGTTTAATATTCTGCTACAATTAAACTAGTCTGCAATAGTATGTAAAGCTTAATCACTTTTGTGAAGAACTTGAAATCAGACATTCTCCAGTCAATTAATGTTTGCTTTAGTGGTTGTTGTTTAACATAACAAAAAGAATATGCAAGTGAAAGAATCCTATTAAAGCATCAACTAGTCAAGGAGAGGTCTTGTGATGCAAAGTCATTGAATCATAGAACCCTACAGTGTGGAAGCAGGCCATTTCGTCCATCAAATCTGCACTGACCCTCCAAAGAGCAACCCACCCAGACACAAACCCTACTCTATCTCCGTAACCCTGCATTTCCTATGGCCAATCCACCTACTGTACACATCTCTGGACACTATGGGCAATTTAACATGGCCAGTTGACCTAACCTGCACATCTTTGGACTAAGGGAGGAAACTGGAGCACCCAGAGGAGACCCATGCAGACACAGGGAGAAAGCAACTCCACACAGACTGTCACCCAAGGCTCGAATCGAACCCAGGTCCCTGGTGTACTGAGCCACTGAGCCACCATGCCACCCCCGATGGCAAAAAGGCATGAAGCATCCCTACCTTAGGTTTATAACTACTCCAGGTCTTGCTGACCGCAGAAAGTACATTCATAAGAGAGACTGGATTGGTCAGGACTATATTCACTGGAGTTTAGAAGAAAGAGGGAGGATCTTATATAACCTATAAAATTCTAACAGGACTAGACAGAATAATGACAGGAAGGATGTTCCTGTGACCAGGGAGTCCAGAATCAGGGGTTAAGGTGTAAGGTTATGGATAGGCCATTTGGAACTCAAATGAGAGAAATGTCTTCTCCTAGGTAGTGGTGAGTCTCTGGAATTCTCTGTCACTGAAAGCGGTTGAGGCCAAAAGGATGAAAGTTTTCAAAAAGGAGTTATATATAATTCCCATGGGTTAAAGGCATCAAAGGGTATGGGGAGAAAGCGGGAACAGTAATGAGTTGGGTGATCAGCCATGATCATATTGAATGTTGGAGCTGACTCAAAAGGCCTAATGGGCCACTCCTGCTTCTATTTTGTATGCCTATGTTTCTATAATGTGGGAAAAAAGGGGAGTATCAATCTGCAAATCCTTCTAACACGTGCGAGTCACAGGTAGTAAAAGTTGGAGCTACCTGGTTAGCCAAGTGATGAAAAGAATGTGGAGCGTCAAACAACTCTATTTGTAAAACAGCACATTGTTGGAGCAGGTTGAACTCTCCTTGAGTGAAATTTATCACACCAGCACCCCTAGTTAAAGAGGAAATACTTCACCTGAGCAACTTTGCATACAGTGATTTTGTTCCATCTGATTATACACCATGTTCACCATGATTACCATGTTACTGAGAACAGGAAAATGCTTCCATTTTCTGAAAATCCCAGAGAAAAAGGGAGCACTCAACTGAAATTTCCACTTTCCAAAGGTGCTACAGTGGAGGATCAAACATTTGTTGAGTTAATATCATCAAATTACAATTCACTCTCCTAATGAGTTAGCAAGTTTAGAGCAGCACAAACAAAGAATCAATCCTATGCCTTGTGTTAATTTATCCTGTGGATGGTAGTAAATGCATTATAGCTGGCCTCAGATCACTTGAGTTAGAGAATGGATAATCTGCAATGATTTCCATTCTTGATCACCACTTCTGCTGGAAATACAGCTGTGTACCTGGTGGAGATATAATCATCTGAATTCGTGTAATGTTAATATCCAGTCTGTGTGTGTTGTCCTTAGGATCAAACAGCTGATCACTTACAGTTCACACTTACACCTTTGTATTGCTATTACTTCATGCAAAAAATCTCATGGCCTGGACAATTAACCAGAAGATATGAGCTTAAACCCGACTATAAAAGCTAGGAAATTGAAATCCAATTAATAAAGGCAACTGTGAAATAAAATGCTAATATTTGTAGTGGTGACCATGCAATTACAGAATTGTCACAGAAACCTGTCCAATTCTCCAACATCCTTTAGGGAAAGAAATCTGGCCTCCTAATCCAATCTGACTGTTATATGACTCCAGGTCCTCAAAAATATTTGCTGTCAGAAATAGCTGAACAAGCTATCACATTTTGATCTGGAAGATGGCTTATGAGCAATCAAGGTTGGACAATAAGGAGCTTTTTATTCATGTTCATTCATGGGATGAGGGTGTCTCTGGCTAGATCAGCATTTATTGCCCGTCCCTAATTGCCATGAGGGCAGTTAAGAGTTAACCACGTTGTTGTGGGTCTAGAGTCACATGTCGGTCAGACCAGGTAAGGATGGCAGTTTCGAGAGAGATTCCCACCTCAAGGATGGCAGTTTCCTTCCCTAAAGGACATCAGTGAACCAGATGGGCATTTACAGTAATTGACAGTGGTTACATGGTTACCATTAGGCCAGCTCTCTATTCAAGATTTTGTTGTCTTCAAATTTTACCTGCTACCACTGTGGAATTTGAAACCACGTCCCCAGAACACTGGCCAGGGGTTCAAGATTACTAGCCCAGTGACATTACCACTATGCCACTCCCTACCGTGCTGATCATCTGGCCATTGTCACTCACATCCCATTAATGAATTACCTAAATCAAAAAGAGTGCCACTTCAGTGAGGCGGCACCTAATGTGTACAGTATGATGATCCTGCAAACAGTTATTTTTATCAGAAAAATAAGTTTCAGCGGTGAATGGCCATTGCCTCCCGTTCTATTCCACCTCACCCCGCAAGATGTTGGAATTCCTTTGATTTCTCGTGTGGCCAATATGCTCTTGGACATGAATAACTGACAATGAGAAATTGGCAAGAATAAGTAAAAAAAAATCCACAATTCTAGTAAACAACCAGAATCACGCAGGACATATGAAAACATAACCTTAAATCCTGCAGTTTACAGCAAATGTATCTGTTAATCCATATCATGTTTCCTGTTTAATGTGTCAATCACATTAGTTGATTTTTTTGAACACTTGGTTATGGTCTTAATGCTGAATGCATCTCTGTTTACCCTTTAAACAATAAAAGAACAACAACAATGTAGCTAAATGTCTAAAGACAGTGTCACAAAAATGCTATAAAACAGTGGTCACATGGCCATATAAAGTACGGTGCGAGCAGATCACCAAAACCTTGGTAAAACAGATTGTTTTAAGGAGAGTCTTAAAGGTGGAAAGAGAGTGCCTCACAGCACCAGGGACACGAGTTTGATTCCACCCTTGGGTGAATGTGTTGAGTTTCCACATTCTCCCCGTGCCTGCGTGGGTTTCCCTTTGAATGCTCCGGATTCCTCCCATAGTCCAAACATGTGCAGGTTAGGTGGGTTGGCCGTGCTAAATTGCCCATAGTGCCCAGGGATGTGCAGTCTAGGTGGGTTAGCCATAGGTCATGCAGCTTTACAGGGAGGGGGTGGGGGGGTGGGGGGGGGTCGGGGTGGGATACTCTTTAGAGGGATCAGCGTCGACCTGATGGGCCAAATGGCCTGCTTCCACACTGTAAGGATGAGAGGTAGAGAGGTGGAGAGGTGTAGGGTGTGAATTCCAGAGCTGAGCACCTGAGCAGACAAAGGCATGATAGAACAGTCAAAACCGGGAATGCTCAAGAGGACAGAATCGGAGGAGGACACATATCTCTGGGAGCTGTGGGCTGGAGAAAATTAAAAGCAGCAGGAAGGGGAGAAGCCATGGAGGGATTGGAAAATAAGGATGAGAAATTTTAAAATCTTGATGGTGCTCAATCATCTCATGACTCACTGGGGTAGTGCAATGGAAGTCAAGCCCCACTACTCCCAGAGTCAGCACAAACATGTATCTGACTGACAAACTCAGGTTAAAAGAAGATAGTCAACAGGTTTCTGTTCTTAATAAGGAAATGGTTGTTAATACAAACAAATTGTCTTTAACTAATGGCAATTAAGACATGTGAGTTGCTAATTTATAACTCCCCATAATTAAACTCTATCCCTTCCTCCTCAAATACAGATGGCCACACAGAGACAGACAAGACATGGATATTAAGGGTGGAAAAGGAACATAAATCAGTGAAACACAGTTCGATAGCACCAACCCAGATTACAAGAGTTGTTGAGTTGTTTGTTTTTGTTTCTTTCAAAATCTTGTTAGTTCTTTGCTGTTGATACAAGTTTGTCTGCACACTGATGCTCTCTTTCATACACAGGTTGAGAATTCCTCCTTCACTATCGACAAGAGCATTTTATTTCTCCTCCAAATTGGAATTTTTGGAGAACAATGAGTGGAAAACAGCTAGCCGTTATGAGAGGTTTTCTGGCACATCCTCACGGGACAGGCACACCCACTCGGGTTTTTATTGCTTTTTCTTTGCAATCTAGAGGCTCTCATCTACACTGTCACCACCAAGCCGTCATCATCTGATCAGGATCACTTAAAACATTGTCATCAAGCAGTTCATCCATTAGTTCAGAATCCATCAGCCCCATTTTGCTTTTGATCTCATTGTTCAAGAGAAAAAGATCACAGTGTATATAATTCACAATGGTGCTCCAGGAACGTTATTTTCAAAGCTGCATCCACCTCTTTGCTCAGTCACTTTGGTTTAAAACAGTTTGTTTTTAGTCCATGGTCTAAAAGGAAACAAAATAAATCCTTAAATCATACAGCACGGAAATAGACCCTTCAGTCCAACTCATCCATGCTGACCAGGTTACCCAAACTAAATTATTCCCACAAAATACAGAACCAATGGAGGTCAAAAAGTACCGTAATGATTGTCAATTCAGACCCAAGTCAGTCAATGAAACAGAAACCAAGGCACCTTTCTTTGTGGAGAGAGTTTACTAATAACTTAGTCTTACAGGTCCTTCCACACACCAGCACCTCTGCCTTTATAGCTACCTAATCAATCAATTAACTTTAATCAAAACCGAAAGAGCTGCGGATGCCGTAAATCAGGAACAAAAACAAAGTTGCTGGAAAAGCTCAGCAGGTCTGGCAGCATCTGTGAAGGAGAAAACAGAGTTAACGTTTCAGGTCTGGTGACCCTTCCTCAGAACTGATGGTGGCTGGGAAAACGTCAGTTTATCTGCAGAAAATAGGGAGGTGGGTGCGGTAGGGAGTAAATGATGGGATAGAGCCCAAAGAGAGAGAAAGACAGTTGGACAGACAAAGGAGTTGCTAACGATCAGGCTGGGAGGGTGAATAGTTATTAATGGAGACTGTTAGTGACTAACAACAGGGGATGTGTGATGGCAGGCTATGTGGTAACAAGGCCTGGTGTGTGGGGTAGGGGGCTGCGATATGGAAGAGTTTAGGCCCTAAAATTATTGAACTCAGTATTGAGTCCGGAGGGCTGTAGGGTCCCCAAGTGGAAAATGAGGTGTTGTTCCTCCAGCTTGCGTTGGGCTTCGCTGGAACACTGCAGCAAGCCAGAGACAGAGATGTTGGCCAGGGAGCAAGGTGGTGCATTAAAGTGGCAGGCAACAGGTAGTTCAGAGACTTTTTTATGAGCAGAACGTAGATGTTCTGCGAAGCGGTTGCCAAGTCTACGCTTAGTTTCCCCAATGTAGAGGAGACCACATTGTGAGCAGCGAATGCAGTAGACTAGATTCTGAGAAGTGCAGGTGAAGTGTTGCTTCACCTGGAAGGTATGTTTGGGCCCTTGGATACTGGGGAGGGAGGAGGTAAATGGGCAGGTGTTGCACCTTCGCCAGTTACAGAGGAAGGTGCCATGGGGCTGTGGGCAGGTGTTGGGGGTGAAGGAAGTGTGGAGCAGGGAGTCCGGGAGGGAACCGGTCCCTGTGGAAGGTGGACAAGGGAAGGGAGGGGAATGTGTGTCTGGTGGTGGCATCTCACTGGAGGTGGCGGAAATGGCGTCTGATGATCTTTTGGATTTGGATGCTGGTGGGATGGTAGTAGAGGATAAGGGGAACCCTATCGCTGTTGCGGGAGGGCAGAGAAGGGGTGAGGGCGGAAGTGCAGGAGATGGGTCGGACCTCGTTGAGGACCCTGTCAACAACGGAGCTGGGGAATCCTCGGTTGAGGAAGAAGGTGGACATTTCGGAGGCTCCCTTGTCGAAGTTGGCCTCATTTGAACATATGCTATGGAGAAAGAGGAACTGAGAGAATGGGATGGAGTTTTTACAGGAAGTGGGGTTTGAGGATGTATAGTCCAGGTAGTTGTGGGAGTCAGTGGGTTTGTAGTGGATATTAGTGGCCAGTCTATCGCCAGAAATGGGAACAGAAATGTCAAGGAAGGGAAGGGAGGAGTCAGAGATAGACCAGGTGAAAGTGAGGGCAGGGTGGAATTTGGAGGCGAAATTGATGAAGTGTTCCAATTCCAGACAAGACAAGGAAGCAGCACCGATGATATCATCAATGTATCGGAGAAAGAGTTGTGGGTGGGGACCGGAATAGGACTGGAATAAGGAATGTTCCACATACCCCACAAAGACACAGGCATAACTAGGGCCCATCCGGGTACCCATGGCAACCCCTCTTATCTGAAGAAAATGAGAGGAGTTGAAAGAGAATTTGTTGAGGGTGAGAACAAGCTGAGCCAAGTAGAGGAGGGTGATGGTGGGTGGGGATGGTTCAAATCTTTGTTCCAGGAAGAAACAGAGAGCCCTAAGACCTTCCTGGTGAAGAACGAACGTGTAAAGGATTGCACGTCCATGGTAAAGCGGAGGTGGCTGGAACCGGTAAACTGGAAGTTTTCAAACCAGTGTAAGGCATCAGAGGAATCACAAATGTACATGGGTAGGGATTGGACCGGGGGGAGAAGACTGAGTCAAGGTAGGAAGAGATGAGTTCTGTGGGGCAGGAGCAGGCTGAAACAATGGGTCTGTTTGTGGATTTTTGGCAGGAGATAGAAACGAGCTGTGCAGAGTTGGGGGACTATGAGCTTGGAGGCGGAGGAGGGGTGATCACCGGATGAAATGAGAACAGCTACCATAGTGAATACAATGGCCTGATGTGCCATGGTGGGGTCATGAGGTCATTTAATCATTTGCTTCACTCCCTGCTTCATTAACAAATTGCCCGCTTTTTAAATAAAAGCTTTTGAAGACTTATGAACAATCATTGAAAATACCAACCAGAAATGAACAAAGCAATTCTTTTTACTTTCTATTTACCTGGCAGTACAACTAAATTACAGCAAAATTACACACAAGTTATGCATACATTCTCACAACCAACCTCCAATATTCCCCTTTACTTCTTTGAACAAAAGAAAATAACATGTTTAATCACAAAGTAATCGAAACAAAAATTGATTTTTTCATTCATTTTATAGCTCCTCATACCATGAGGCATCCTTCTTCAAGGATCGCCAATAATATCTTGGAGCAAGCACCATATTTTGTGAAACATTCTGAAAACTGGTGATATGCATCAACTCACTTTGTTTTGGAAACCTCTTCCAATGTTTTTATTATGCTAGCAAGGTCAATCCACAAATTTTTTCAGTGATACTCTTTGTTAAATTAACATTGTTCCAAAGAGAACAGTGAGCCATTTTACATTCTATGGGCAGATTGCCCTTTGTATAAAATTACTTTAGAATATTGGATAAATACATTCTTTTTCTACAGCTTCTACTGCTGCCGGTATTTCAGCAATTGAGGTTCTTTTATTTATCCTTGTTTTTTTGTCTTCTCTGCCAAAAAACAACCTTTATTATTCTTTCCCACCAAGAATATGATAACCCCTGTAATACTCAAACCACCATCCAGAAGATTGGTATGTGAGGCATTGCTGAAAAGGAGTGGCTTCACATTGTCTAGATCACCTAAGCAACTTGAAACTTGAGTAGGAGTGCATTTTTCTGAATTTCATATTATTATAATATTGATATTATATTTGTTCTCAAGGCCTCCTCAACAATTGAAAGTTTCTTCACAGTACTCAGTTCCAATACATCATAAGTGGCATCAGGCTTAGTCAGAGTGCACAACCAGTTCAGCTGCCAAATCAAATTTCTTAACTGAAACAAACACAGAAATTGCTGGGAGAACTCAGCTGATCTGGTAGCAGAGATAGTAGGAACTGTCGATGCTGGAGAATCTGAGACAACAAGGTATAGAGCTGGATGAACGCAGCAGGCCAAGCAGCATCAGAGGAGCAGGAAAGCTGATGTGTTGGGTCTAGACCCTTCTTCAGAAATGGGGGAGGAGAAGGGGATTCTGAAATAAATAGGGAGAGAGGGGGAGGCGGATAGAAGGTGGATAGAGGAGAAGATAGGTGGAGAGGAGACAGACAGGTCAAGGAGGCGAGGTTGCGGCCAGTAAAGGTGAGTGTCGGTGGGGAGTTAGGGAGGGGATGGGTCGGTCCAGGGAGGACGGACAGGTCAAGGAGGCGGGATGAGACTAGTAGGTGGAAGATGGGGGTGGAGCTTGAGGTGGGAGGAATGGTTAGGGAGGCGGGGACGAGCTGGGCTGGTTTTGGGATGCAGTTGGGGGAGGGGAGATTTTGAAGCTTGTGAAGTCCACATTGGTACCATTGGGCTGCAGGGTTCCCAAGCGGAATATGAGATGTTGTTCCTGCAACCTTCAGGTGGCATTGTTGTGGCACTGGAGGAGGCCCAGGATGGACATGTCGTCCAAGGAGTGGGAGGGGGAGTTGAAATGGTTCGCGACTGGGAGATGCAGTTGTTTGGCAACATCTGTAGTTAGAAAGCTGAGTTAACATTGCAGGTCCAGTGACCCTACTTCAGAACTTCATATCTGTTCTGTTTCTTCTTTGGATGCAAAATCATCTTTCTGTGAGGATCTGACCTGATTTATCAGGATGTGACTAAAACTTTACAAGAAAGGCTGTTGATTAAAAGTCACTCCTGACATATTCTGCCTTTTGTTTAACTTTATACTGAGACACTCTCGATGCCTGATTTCCAATCTAAAATCCCCTTTTAATTTTACCTATCACACATGGCTGAAATTCTGTACAGCCTCCCCATAGAAAATCATTAATATGCATCATAAAGATACCTGGTACTTTTTCATTGAGATCCAAGTAGAACATTTCTGGGTTTGCTTTACGATGAATACAGCTGCATCACTTAACCCATAAAATCACTTAAGTGAAAGCAATATACTAGAGATACGTTATAATAACAGAGAGTACTGGACAAACTCAACAGGCTTAGCAGCATCTGTGGAGAGAGAAATAGAGTTAACATTACAGGTCCAATTTGATCCTCCTTTGGACTTACCATAAAAACCTAGTTTAATTTCCATATCTTCAATTCTGTATCACCTAGTCACTAGTTGGGCTTTAGCCCTATATGTCCATCAGGCAGCATTCTTTCTGTGCATATTCATTTGTATGATAAGGCTGGTTGTTTCCTATCTGTTACCTCAGTGCATAAATCAAATTCTTTCCAGCTGTCCAACTGTTATTGTTTGGCATCTTTTATCAACTTACTGTTAAACTTGTTTGTAGCCACTAAAACCTTTCCAACATTATAAATTCTATTGCTTGGGTTATTCCAGTGTGATGCATAGCCCTTGTTCTTAGCAAACTATGACCTGTACTCACCCTCCTATCTCATTCTAGACTAATGCCTCAAGTTTTGTTTCACACGTTAGCGATTTTTACCCCAGGTCCATGTTCATTTTCAGGTACATTTTTAGAATTCAGTATTGGTCTTCCACATTTTTACTTTATTTTCCCAATCCATGGTTCTCACCACTGTCTCTCATTTTGCACAGTTAGGCAATGTTTATATTTGCCAGTCCCTGACACTGCTTTCCTCAGAATGGTGCCATTCCTCCATTCACTGACCCCTCCTGGCACATATGTTGCCTTGGTGCCAATATTTGATTGTAATTTCTGGGGCTTTTCCCTGTGTCTCTTTATCTCTTTGTCCATACTCAGTGTGCCATTCATCTGTCATAATCTCAACCTTGTAATTGCCCACCTTACATGTATATGAGGTGCATGGTGCCTCTGCAGTTTCTATGACTTGTTCAGATCTGTAAGTGTGTAGTCAGTGCCAATCAAGGTAACAGTTTGATTTCCATTCAGTAAAATCATTGCGTTTCCATCACTACTTATAATATTATCCAGATCTTTCCAGGCTTTCTGTCATTTTTTTTGTTGTATACCATGTCCCCAAATTAAAATTTATATTGATTATCTAATGCAATGTTGTATAGCTCACCAAACTTCAGCTGAAACCTCAGCCCTAATGAATACCTTTCTCCATGAATACAGGGCATTAAGTACCGTGAAAAAGTGGAGCTAACTGGAGCTTTCACAAACTGGGATAAAATAGACTTTTCTGATATACCTATCAACACAGATAGATGAAGTCAAAGACTTGGAATAGTGGGAGAAATAAGAACATAAAATAAAAAAATTAAGTACATGATTTAATTTGATTATTATTGTCACATGTACCTATGTACAGTGAAAATTTTGTTCTATGTGCAGTACAGGCAGATCATGCCATACAAAGTCCATTAGGATATTAGAACAAAGCAAAGAATACAATGTTACAGCTGCAGAGAGAAGTTGCATAGAGAGTGAGATCACTATTAAATGTAAAATTTGAGAGGTCCATTAAGAAGTCTAATAACAGCGGGGAAGAAGCTGTCCTTGAACCTATTCATACGAGTGTACACAGTTTTATATCTTCCGTCTGACGGAAGAGGGTGGAAGAGAATATAACCAGGGTGGAAGGGGTCTTTGATTATGTTGGTTGCTTTCCTGAGGCAGTGGAAAGTGTAGATGAAGTCAATGGATGGAAGACTGGTTTGCGTAAGGGACTGAGCTGTGTTCATGACTCTATTGTTTCTTGTGGTCTTGGGAACATCAGTTGCCAAACCATGCTGTGATGCATTCAGACAGAATGCTTTCTGTGGCACATCCATAAAAATCGGTTAGAGGTCTTGTGGACATGCTGAATTTCCTTAGCCTCCTGAGGAAGTAGAGACATTCTTGAGCTTTTTTGACCACTGTGTTGGCATGGGTGGACCAGGACAGATTGTTGGTGATCACCACTCCCAGGAACTTGACGGTTTTGACCATCTCCACTTCAGCACCAATGATGCAGAAAGGAGCGTGCCTTCCAGTCTGCTTTCTGCAGTTGATGGCCAGCCCCTTTGTGTTGCTGACATTGACAGAAAGGTTGTTGTCTTTATCAATTCAATCTCTTTCCTGTATTCTGGATCATCGGTGGTGCAATCAGCAAACTTGTAAATGGAGTTGGGGTGGAATTTGGCCACACAGTCATGAGTGTATAAGACGTACAGTAGGGGGCTGAGTACGCAGCCTTGTGGGGCACTGGTATTGAGGATTATGGTGGAAGAGGTGTTGTTGCCTATTCATACTGATTGCGGTCTATGAGTCAGGATGTTGAAGATCCAATTACAGACAGGTGAGCTGAGACTTTGGTCTCAGAGTTCGGAGGTGAGTTTGTTTTGAGTTGTGGTGTTGAAGGCAGAACTTTGGCCCTTGAGAAGATGGTGGTGAGCTGCCTTCTTGAACCTCTGCAATGCTGTAAGGAGGCTAACAATGCCATTAGGGAGGAAATTCCAGGATTTTGACCTGGTGACAGTGAAGAAACAGCAAGTCAGGATTGTGACTGGCTTGGAGGAAAACTTGCAAGTGCTGGCATTGCTATTTTTCTGCTGCCTTGTGGTTTGAGATGGAAGTAGCTATGGATTTGGAAGGTAATATCTAAGAGGTCTTGGTGAATTGCTACAGTGCAACTTGTAGATAGAGGGAATGGATGCTTGTGGGTATGGTGTCAGTAAAGCAAGGTGCTTGGTTCTGGACAGTATCAAGCTTCGTGATTGTTGTTGGAGCTGCCCCAATCCAGGCAAATAGGAAATCATACATCCCTTCCTGAGGACATTGAGAGAATTTTCAGAGCAGCTGCATTGCGATATGTTTACAGTGTCATGAATGTTTAACACACATGTTTGAAAATCATCAGAACCAATACAGCACAATAATTATCATTTGACAATTAGAAATGAAAATGCCTAATTGTAAACTTAGGCAATTGTATAGCTTCTTCAGCTTATTAAAGAGAGCACCATTGACTTTCTTCTCTGATTGAACATACAGGTGTTGGAGCACAAAAGGATAATAAATGGTGCAGGGGTAGACCATTCAGCCCTTTGAGTCTGCTCCATCATTCATTAAGTTATGATTGATTTAATTTTAGCCTCATTACCACTTTCTTGTCTACTTCTAATACCGTTCGGCTCTGTTATTAACCAAGAACCACTTTAATAACTGTCTGCCTCTTGCCACACTTGAAGGTTTCCTACATACAGTTCCATATTCACTGTGTGATGTCCTGTGTCATTTTTCCTGAGTCAGCAATTACCACACTACATTGCCATGGTCTTTTGTTCAAGTAGCAATCTTTAGACACATAGTACATGTATTTTGTTGCTGTTTGCCACCAAGGCTTGGAACAATCTGAATTCTGTTTGCTGAACTCCCTAGCTGATGCTAATATCCTCCTTGAAAGTTGTGTTGTGCAATTGCTGACGTTCAATTTCTCTGCCTTCATAATATGCTTCATGGCATCACACAGAGCTGCATGCATTGTCCTGGATCGGTAAGGATTATATCCACTGGAGTTTAGAAGAACGTGGGAGGGATCTCATTGAAACATACAAAATTCCAACAGGACTAGACAGGATTAATGCCAAAAGGGAGTTCCTGATGACTGGGGTCACAGTTTCAGGAAATGATGCAGATGATTTAGGGCTGAGATTGGGGGAAGTTTCTTCAGCCACAGAGTGGTAAGCCTATGGAATTTTCGGCTACAGAAAATGGTTCAGGCGAAAACACTGAATGTTATCAAGAAGGAGTTTGATATAGTTTTTAGGGCTAAAGAGTTGAAGACTATGGGAAGAAAGCAGGAACAGAGTACTGAGTTGCACAATGGCCCATGATCATATTGAATGGCAGAGCAGAATCTAAGGGCCAAATGATGTACTCCTGCTCCTGTTTACTATGTTTCTACGTCCTTTATCCATCCCAGTAGAGTATAAGGTGAATTCAGTGATGCCAGAGTATTGCTGACCTATGTCTGACCTCTGAATATGCAACAAATTGAGAACAAGATCAGTAAACTGACAATAATAGTCAATATTAAAATGTAATGTACAATGGAACCAGGATGACTAAAAGAATTTTCCTTGAAAAGTTTCAGTTCACAAATGAATACATTGAAGCAATTATATACGTTTCATTTATTAATCTGATATTTTCTAGGTAGCTGCCTGAGATGCAGAGTAGGAAGAGGGGACCTGTTCTGTTGTCACAATCAGAGGGCACTTCTGGGGATTTTCTGCATGAAGGACCATTGGGCGTATTCTCGGTGTTAACTTAGATAGAGACAAAAAAATAGCACCTTTGCAACCACTGGCAATGCGATCTGTGCTTTGCTGTGAGGTTGGAGTTGTGGATATAGCAGATTTTGATGATGACCGACTTAGCAAAATGCTTTCTCCCCCTTCTAGCAGCTTTTTCTGCTTCACAAAGCCTCTGTTCATTCTACTTGTCATGCTTGATTCCAAGAAGAGTGCCAAATCATGCATCCATGCCCGGGACCAACTGTGAAATCAGCAGAAAGTATCAAAGAACCTGTCATTAGTTCTTATCAACTTTGGAAATTTGGATAACTATGGAAGCTCCAACAGCCAGAAGAAATAAACCCGCAATTAACTTAAAAATCATTGACGATATATTTCAATACCACTTCTTGGAAAATCACAAGCTTAAGGGAGGGCATTAGCTCAAGTGCTGACCTCCAAAATGGCAGTACTGTCATCCAATCAGCATTGCACATTGGTTAATTTAATAATCTGCCTGCTTTGTATACCTCCGCTGGATGTTAATTCCACATGCACTCATTCCTTTGCAAATACGTTTCCAATATTTTAAGTTGTAAGTCATCAGGGGGAGGCGATGGCCGAGTGATATTATCACTGGACTGTTAATTCAAAGATCCAAGTTATGTTCCGGAAAGCCGGCTTCGAATCCTGCCATGGTAGATGGTGGAATTTGAATCCAGTAAAAAAAAATTGGAATTACGTCTTGAATGATGGCAATAACTCCATTGTTGATTATCAGAAATACCCATCTGGTTCACTTATATGTTTTAGGGAAAGAAACTACCTCACCTGGTCCAGCCCTACATGTGACTCCAGACCCACAGCAATGTGTTTGACTCTTAACTGTCCTCTGGGCAATTAGGAATGGGCAATAAATGCTGGCCTAGCCAGCAACATCCATATCTGATGAATGAATAAAACAAAATGTGTATGCACTTGTACGGCAGATGTCATTTGGGTCTCTGGTGGACCTTACAATTCGCATAAAAAGGACACTATAGAGTGTCATTTCATGCCCTATATTTCTACCTGAAAATAAGTTATGATAATTTTACGGTGAGATCATATGGGTTATTTTCTGTTATTGCATCACATATTTTCCAAGAGAAAAGGGCACATGTCACACTGATGTGAGGCTATGAATAAGGGAGTAAGCTTATGTTAAGAGTTAAGAACAATCTGAAGTATTACTGCAATGATGAGGTCAGCTCAGTGCAATCCAAAATGGTGGTGAAAGCGAGTCAGCCATAATCTCTACAATAAAAATATTTTTGAGGAGGTTCAATATGTAATCTTAAGATAAAAACTTCTCTGCATAGACTTTACTTTGGAAAGTTTCCAAAAGCATCCTTGTAAAGATCATGGTAGTGGTCACATTACCACAGCAACCATTGATAATCCCAGTCAGCTGCCTCAGTTGTAAACACATTTTTCTGTTACTCAAAATAGAAAATCTGAACAATTACAGGAAAACTTAGTCATAGTGGAAAAAATGCAATTCTATATCTCACCTACTTCCAATATCCCTGTAGAAAAGATCACTTTACTCTTTGATTCTCCTCACTCACAACAGGGGTTTCCAAAAGAAGCAAACCAAGATTGCTCCATAATGAGCCATGATGACGTATGGAAGTCCAGATGTGCTGAAACCCCTCTGATTTCCCTTTACATCGGCAAACACTTTAAATCTGTTTTAAAGATTCTCCCAGACTGAAATTGAGAACTTTGAATTATAAACATAAGTCATACAAACTGCAAGCAGATATGAGCACCAAAACAAAAAAAAAATTCTTCCTCCCTTTTTATTTCCCTACTATCCCTTGTTGGCAATAAAGCTCTCAGGCAGGAACCTTCCAAAAGCTCTCCTGGCATGCAGGTGTCATTTACACAGAGTGTTACTGGGCCTGATGCTGAGGGAATTTACTCCAGAGAAGATTCCATTTTGACACCATTAACATCCATTAACTAAAAAAAAAGGAGTAATGTCTCTTTGTGCAAGAATCAGAGAAATGCCTGCCTTTGAAATGTCTGATTCTCAGGAATATGATGCCTTAGGTGAAAATAAACATGATAACACCCTCAGGTCACCAACCAACTAATCAATTGCACCGGCAGTAATAGTTCTTTAATATGTTTCTAGCAAACCATTTCTGCACAAAAGTGTCATTGAATTCTGAAATCACAATACTGATGAAAATGGTTGAATGAGAAAGTGAAAACTACAAGTCAACATTCTGAGTATAGCAAATACAGTGTAGTGAGGAAAGACCATTGTCAAATATGCAAGATGTGCGAAACAAATGAATCACAAAAAAATGTCTCCGACAGAGAATTCTAGCTTAATTATACAGAGGACCTTGCTGGATTACAGGAAGAAGTTATATTATTTAAAGGAGGACTCAAAATTCATTCATGAACATTATTGAAATGTAACAACACAAAATATAGACATGAAGGAAAATAATAGTTAAGATTTGTGTAAAACTTATTTGACTGGCAGGAACATTAGCAGATAGGAAAATATGCAAATAACAGACATGCCAAAGTAGGAAATTCTTTAATCTAGTTTTCACTAGAATTTAAAAAGAAAATCATGCAAATAAATTAAAATTGAAAATTTAGAAATTCCATCAACTCCCTTGAAAGTGTCCTGTGGTAATATGCCTTGTCAATGAGATAATATTTTCCAGCAGAATGACAACTTTCATTCACCTTCATTTTTCCAATGAGATGATTGCCACCCAATTCCTGAAGCTAAATTCTCAAAATATGTATCAGTTGGCCTTTGAGTACAAGTGATGCCCGCATGTCTGAGAAAGGGAAATTGAAAAACTGATCTGCTGTGAACATTTTTCAATTGCAATATCGAGGTTTACATGAAAGAAGTAGGGGTTAGGCAATGGAACAATACGTCTTCAACCACCTTAAAATCATCCTGTGAGAATTTTTATTCATAACCTATATGGCAAAAATCATGACATTTGACCAATGATGTGTTTAGCATAAAATAGATGGGTTGAAGAAAAATACTGCTGTTCCTAGCAAAATTTGCAGTGTAACCTGATAGAGATCTTCAAGGTTATGAAAGAGTTTGATAGTATACACATAGGATGGTGTTTTCACTTGTGACCAAGACCAGAACTAACAGGCATTTTTATGATAGTTGTCAATAAATCCAAAAGGGAATTTATGGGAAAAAAAACTTTACCCAGAGGTGGCCAGACTGTGTAACTCTACTGCATGGAGTAGTTGAGGTAACTAGCATTGATTGGACATTGGAGAAGCATGAAGGAGGAAGGAATAGAGAGCTTAGTTGTTAGGAGTAAATCAAGAGTAGTGGAAGAAGACTTGCATGGAGAATAAATGCCAGCATGGACCTACGGGCCAAATGGCCTATTTCTGCATTGTATCTGCTCTATAATTAGATTGTGTACTTTGCACTAGTAATGTATTGCTGTAAGGTTTTGATAAATAAATTGGTCCGGTGGCTCAATATCCTGGAACAAGGAATGCTGCCTACTGCATTAGTGCTGAAGTGTCAAAGTAGCTTGCTATTTCCCTCTGAGAGGCACTTTCACAGGCTATTTCTGTGTGTACATGGCTGATATCAGTACCACATGTTGTTGTTCGTTGTGGTAGGTCATGTTTACAGCTGCTCCAAACTACACTGTACAGCATCTTTAACTTCCTAAATGGTGAATCCCCGTTCTCAGCTAGAAATGCCCTAGAGATGTGAATGAATAATTGGATTATCTGGAAGACCAGAGGGAAGGCTGATACAGAAATCATCTAGGCCACTCCAATACACCTAAACATTACTTATGTGCCTATCTGACAGCTGTGAAAAAGCATGTAACAGAGAGCCAGAAGCACAAAAAAGGTAGAAAAAAAATAGAGATAACTCAATAAACAGAATCACTTAATTTCCAAAGAACTTTTGTGGTTAAAAAAATGCTGTATTATTCGCAGGGAGAACAGTATTGATGGAGCACTGCCAATGGTGTATCTTTTGCTTAAGACATCGGATTGAGTATTCAACAATTCTCTCACGTGGATGTGAAAGGTCCCATGGCACTACTGGAAAGAGAATAGAGGAGCTCTCTATTGTCTCCTGGCCAATATATATTCCTCTACCAACATCATGACAACAAATAATCTAATCATTTTTTGTAGGATCGTGCTGTGTGTAAATTGGCTCCATGAACTCAGTACCTACACGTGGGTTGTGCTACTGCAGTAGTAAAGTCCTTTAGGGTGTTGATTTCAAATATTAATGAAAACTGTAATGCATTGTATCATTACCATGGGATTTGTCATCCCCCAGCATACAAACAGCTACTACTGGCATTAATTATATAAGTAGTGCTGTTTGATTGGGTAAACATTTACAATTAGTGCTGACTTCACATTCCCAGGTCGCAACAAATTCCAACTATGCATTATCTGCACTTTGAAGTAATACCTTTGATGTCACGTGCAACTTTATAATTCAGTCAGATTAAGCTTTCATTTAGGATGTAGGATTGTGAGTATGATTGACATTTCCATCTAAGAGAGAAGTATCTGATGACAAAATTCACATTTCAATTTAAAATATTGACATTACATACAGACTAGAATACAATCTATTGTATCATAATAATGGCTACACTTCAAGAGTACTCTGTAAATTGTTTAGAGATGTCTTGTAGTCATGAAGAGTGTTATTCTTAACATCTTCTCTATTTCAATGTGCTGTATACATCCTAAAGCTTTTGTAGCCTGTGTGTTAGGAACCAACAAGCTATGGCCAAAAAAAAAGTTCAGTGCCATCATAAAAGGAAATTGCATGATAGAAAGATTCTCTGAACAAACTATAACTTGCAAGAGCATGAGTAGCTTCAGTGCAAAAAAAAAACAGATAGGCAGGCAGTGGAAAATGGCCAGAGGTCTTAACCACTGGAAAATAATCCAGATTTTGTCACCTCAGACATGCAGAGTTGATCTGTATTGACACATGCATAATTTTGACAAGGTCCTTCCTTACATCTGCAAGTTGGACCCCCATGATACCATTGAGACCTAAGTATTTTTCTCTTAATTATCATCACAGAAAACAGGTTATTTGTTCATTATCACATTTTTGGGATTTTGCTAAGTGCAAATTGGCTACTGCATCTCCTATGTTACAACAGTGCCTGTAATTCAGAAGTCCTTCATTGGCTGCAAAATTCTTTGAGATGTCTGGTGGTTGTGATATAAAACGCAAGTCTTTCTTCTTTTCTATTAAGTATAACTTTGGCTCTGATTTGATTGAGGACAAGTAAACGCTAGTTAGGACTTGCTGGGAAAAAAGGATAATACTCCTCTAGGCCGCACAAGGAAATCCTAGGTTTCCCTTCTCCGTTATACACCACTCCCTACCTATGTGTAGGAAGTCAACTCTCAGAATTTAAATCGACTTCAGGAGTTACAATAACCTGGACTGAATTTCTGAAGCAGCAAGTATGTGTGGCACTCATCTTGTGACTTGTCCAAATCAGAGGGCCAAATAAAGCTCAAGATCCTGGAACACAGTGTTCAATTATTCCATTGTTTTGATTAGTCAATTGTTGCTTCTTCTGCAGGGAATTGATTATTTCATTCCATTGAAAAGATTGTGATATCAAGCCCTGATATTCTCTGCATCAATGTCTAATAAATCTCAATGCCACTGTTTGTCAATGCGTGTGTGTTTCTTCCAAAGAAATCTGACCTTGAAGCACCTTGGATGATTTTCCTGTTAGCTGCATTGCATAAGTGCAAATTTTAATCTTGTTGACCAGCCACTGGTATTCACATGATACCCTGCCAGCACAAAATCAGTAAATAATAGAAAGTAATCATTAATTTTGTGTATGTTGTAAAGAATCATAGACCCTGGACCATGTTTCCAAGTAGGAATACATCTTGGGGTTGAGATGACATTGATAAACCCTTAAAGCTTTTCACGAGTGGTTTACGATTTATCTTCATAGATCCCCACCTGGTAGCCCGTTTAAGATCTCGTATTATCTTTTATATACTGAATCAGTTGCAGTTACTTTTTTTGGACCTTCATTTACCGTCTCTGCTTTTTAGGCGTTATCATTCTATGAGTAAAATGAAAGAAGAGAATAGACATAAAATAAAACATTATCAAGCTCAGTTTCTGAATCAAGTTCAATCAGGGAACACTTTGGCATAAAACAAATTTTTGAAGGTAATAATATACTCAGCTATGCAAATCAAATCCAGCAACTTGGAGATAAAGAAATGGAGACACTGTGAAACACCTGAACACAGAATGCTGAATGCTATGAAGCGGTCTATGCTTCCTACAGGCAGTTCTTTTTTCATATTGACACATTAATACAGTATCTGTGAAGGGTTTATTTAAACCATAATTCTATTTTTTGGAATTCATTCATCTGAATAAAATAGAGCCACTAAATGGACAGTTGCTTATGGCCTGTATGAACACGCAGCCTGTGTACTCTCAGATGCTGTTTATTATTCTTCATGGCGATATCTATAATTTATGAGCAAACTGTTTTGTAAGCATTCCATAAAGGTTGAGTAAAGTATTTAGTTGTTAACGCTTACATTGTCATGCTCTGAATCGAAATGTGCCCACTTACATTCTATTCATCAAAGCACAAAGACATCAAGGCAAAGATATTATCCAAATATTATTAAAACTTTGAACCTTGTCCTCATAAATTATGGCAAAATGGCTTCTGAGCTATTAGCGAGGAAAATGTATGGGCTTCAGTTGCTTTGGAGTAATTACGTGCTTAAAAGGAAGCGTGGCTAAGCATTCTCCCAGTAAAACAAGAAGAGTCATGATCATTTGTTACTTCTTTAGTACTGTTCAGTATTTTTCACACAGGTCAATCCAACCTTACAGCAGCACCATTATCTTCCCAGAGAGACTAAACATCTGTTACTAAGTACATACAGACACTGCTGCAACACACTAAAAATCTTGTCCAGTTCATCTGTTTTGCTTACAGTACCATGCTTTAAAACACTTGGCCAAGTTTACAAAGCAACCCCCATTTCTCATTGCTCGTGTGATGCATCATCAATGAAATATGCAGCACTTCCACTCCTCCATTATTTCCTTAAATATATGCACAGCTGTAAGATCGGTTCTGGCTTTGTCTGGTGGCTCATTTCCGTAAGCCTTTTCCTTAAACTCACTGTCTCCACTCACAGTGCAAAATGCTTGGATCCTTGTTACGATGCCAAACCCAAAACACAACTGCTGCTTGTTTTATGGAATAGATCAAGATGGACAACAGAAAGGCACTTAGAAGAGATTGACAAGTAAGCAAAATTACTATTTTACAAACAAGGCACAAAACTTATCCATGGTTGAAAGAAAAATTGGAATCTTGTAAAACAAGAAGTTGTTGAATTACATTTTGTATTTGTGTTAACTTGACAGCTTTTAATACCTTCAGTTTTAAGATTTTGGTTGGGAAAAGGGTCAACAGTAAAACCTCACTTCTTGCTTTTTTTTCCTGGCATAATTTTATCCTCCCACTCAAAAGATAGCCCGTGTTGCAGAGAATGAGGAGGACATTCATGAGAGCTACAGTAATTGATTAAACATCTGTTAAACTGCAGGTGGTTTCACTTTTTTTGTCGTGGGGTGTTTGATAATGGATGATCTAATCTGTGTTCCTACATTGTTTACTTCATTACACAGGTGACAGAGATGAAGTGATAGTATCTGCCAGCTTTTAAAAATGACTTGCCTGCAAGAAATGATTGTGCTAATTTCCAATGGGAAGAGATGCAACATGTGCAACAAGCTCAGCTTACATGAAATCTTTATTTTCTGTGTCCTCCCCAGACCAATTTACTTGTGGAGCTTGAAATTCAACTTTTACATCCTTTGATTGCTTGCCCAGGGCCATACAAAACAATTACCACAGAGTAGGCTCTAAAGAAACTGATGATTATAAGGACATGAGCTTTGTATGACTGAGCAATGACTATAAATAGTGCTTCCTCATACAGTTGTGTAGCTATGTGATAGTCATTAGCCTAAGACTTATCAACAGTTTATTTAAACAATGAAAGTTGTCTTTTGATTGGAACTACATTTTGTATAGCCATGAAAAATATAAGTAAGGAGAATTTCAGCTCACACTCACAGTCTTACAATTTACAAAAATAAATATTAAACTAGAATTTTACTCTTTTTTATGATTGTTGGGGACAAATGCCTTCTTGACTGGTTTCCTTTTCCTCTCTCTTCTCTTTTTGATGGTGATGCCTTGCTGAGGAGCTCTTTGGTACAGAGTCCAAGGAGCCAGGTTTTGGAACAGTAGATAAAATGGCTGGTGAACAATGTGGTCATGACTCCCATCTCCACTTTTGATCTCCTCCATTTTCCTGTGATAGGGAAGCTTAGGTTGCCTCCTATTCATGAGATGGTTAACATTGTTAAGAGAGCTAGTAAGAACTGCCAATGCTGGAGTCAGAGATAACAAGGTGTGGAGCTGGAGGAACACAGCAGGCCAGGCTTCTTCATAAGGGCCCTGACCCGAAACGTCAGCTTCCTGTTCCTCTGATGCTGGATGGCCAGTGTTCCTCCAGCTCCACACTGTGTTAACATTGTTATGAGTTTTTTTTCAAAAAAACCATACCTGGTACATTTTCTAATCTTTAATGAAGCAGATAGCAATTAGCACTTGTCAGGAATTAGTGCTAACTCAAACGAGGTGCACACAGAATCGGCTGTAAGCATAAAATAAAACCCAAAAAAACTGTAGATGCTGGAAACCAAAGTTCTGAAACATTAACTCTGATTTCTCTCCACAGATGCTGTTGATCTGCTGTTCCTCTGGCAATTTCTGTTTATGTTTCGGCTGTGAGTTTATGTGAGAAGTTGTAGTTCAAAGTGACACTGAGGAGGTTGAGCTCAGGGACGTATTACCCCATGATTAAAAATTCACTGCCATTAAAGAACATGTCCCCAGCTGACCCTCTCCTAGGTTTCAGGTCCCCTACTGTTTGCTGAAATGTGGGAAATTTTAATTGTGCCTCCTGTGCCCTCAAACATTAATACTCCACCAGCAGCCACAGCAATGGCTGCCAAAGTGAGACACAATGTGGCTCACCTTTTCATTGATGCATCTCTGTTACCATGCTGGTTAATTGAATGGCAGTTCCATCCCTTAGGTGACAAATGCCCATATTCTGAGGAAAGGTCACTTGACCCGAAACATTAACTCTGATTTCTCTCCACAGATGCTGCCAGAACTGCTGAGCTTTTCCAGCAATTTCTCTTTTTGTCTCTGATGAATACCCCGAGTGGGTTGAAATGACAGCCCCTTCCCATTTTGCATTGGTGACAAGTTTGTGATCCAAAATTAAACCCACTTCCTGATTCCTGTCTCCAATTGTACAATCCTGTATTGGATGTCTGTTCTACCCATATGAGTTTGTATAGTGGACACTGGTGGGCAATATGTTTGTAAAGGACAACAATAATTTGTATGTAGTGCATTTAATGTAGAAAATCATCCAATGGTCCTTCACAGAAACCTAAGGAAAATGGACACAAAGCCAACGAAGGAGATATTAGCATTGTTATTTAAATAATCAAAGAAGTGAATTGTAGAGAGAGACCAATGAAAAGAAAGGAGTTAGAAAGTAAACAGTGATTTATTGGATGAATTTACTGTCTTATTGAGTGGGGCTAGATATTCTGTTAAATTCAGTGTAAGGATAAAAACATATGAAATAGAAGCAGGAGTAGACCATGTGACTACATTTCTGACATTCAATATGATCATCTCTGATCACCTGCCTGCACTGCATTTTTCCAACCATTCCCCTTACCCCTTAATTTCCCAAGAACACCAAAGCTCCATGTATCTCAGACTCTAATATATTCAATGTTGCAGCATGCCCATCCTTTTGGATAGGACAGTTTCAAAGATTCACAATGCTCTGAGAGAAAACATTTTTCCTCATCTCAGTTCTAAATGATCAACCCCTAATCCTGAGGTTCCTCCCCAGTATTCTAGATTTTGCAACCATAGGAAAGAGATGTGGAAGCACAGAAACATAGAATATAGAAGCAGGTGTAGGCTATTTGGCCCTTTGAGCCTGATCTGCCATTCATGATCGTGGTTGATCATCCAACACAGCAATGTGTTCCCATTTTCTCCCCATATCCTTTGATCTCATTAGTCATCAGAACTATCTCTACATCTTTCTTGAACATCTTCAATGTTTTGACTTTAACACGTTTGCTGTGGCAGACAATTCTACAGGCTCATCACTCTCTGGGTGAAGAAATTCCTCCTCATCTCCGTCCTAAAAAGCATATCCTTTATCTTTAGATTACGACCTCTAGTTTGGACAACCCCATTATTGAGAACATCTTTCCTGCATCTACCGTTTTGAATTCGGTTAAAATTTCTTCATAAATTTATTTTTTTAATCTCCAATTATCATAGTCCTAATTGATCCAGTCTCTCACCATATGTCAGTCCTGCCATCCCAGAAATCAGTCTGGTAAACCTTTTATGTGTTTCATCAATGGTCAGAATGTCATTCCTAAAATAAGGAGACCAAAATTGCACACAATACTCCTGGTGTCATCTAATCAATGTCTAGTACAGTTGTAGTAAGACGTCCCTTCTACTGTAAGCAAGCCTTCTCATTATGAAGGCCAACTTGCCATTTGCCGTCTGCATCAACTGTTGCATTTGCGTACCTCCTTCACCTCCCTGTTTCTTAATTTATCATCAATCAGTCCATAATCTGCCTGCCTGTATTTGCTACCAAAGTGGATCCAAATTTATCCACCTATCTGTATCTGCCATGTATTTGCCCACGTAATTTTTCCAAATCACAAGAAGTTTCACTGCATCTTTCTCATCCAGCTTTGTGTCATAGAATCATAGGGATGTACAGCATGGAAACAAACCCTTCAGTCTAACTTGTCCATGCTGACCAGATATCCAAAATAAATCTAGTCCCATTTGCCAGCATTTGGCCCATATCCCTCTAAACCCTTCTCATTCATTTACCCACCTGGATGCCTCTTACGTGTTGTAATTGTACCAGCCTTCATCACTTCTTCTGGCAGCTCATTCCATACACACACCACCCTCTGCGTGAAAAAGTTGCCCCTCAGGTCCCTTTTAAATATTTCCCCTCTCACCTTAAAGCTATGCTCTCTAGTTTTGGACAACGCCACCCTGAGAAAAAGATCTTGCCCGTTTACCCTATCCATGCCCCTCATGATATTGTAAACCTCTATAAGATCACAGCTCAGCCTCTGACACTTCAGAGAAAATAGCCCCAGCCTATTCACTTTCTCTGTTTAGCTTAAACCCTCCAACCCTATCCACATCCTTGTAAATCTTCTCTGAACCTTTTCAAGTTTCACAACAGCCTTCCTATAGCAGGGTGACCAGAATTGCACACAGTATTCCAAAAGTCACCTAACCAATGTCCTGTAATCCATAACATGACCTCTCAACTCCTATATTCAATGCACTAACCTATCTCTCTGCAACTCCACTTTCAAGGAACTATGAACCTGCTCTCCACGGTCCCTTCGTTCAGCAACGCTCCCAGGACTTCACCATTAAGTATATAAGCCCTGCCCTGATTTGCCTTTCCAAAATGCAGCACCTCACATTTATCTAAATTAAACTCCTCGGCCCATTGGCCCATCTGGTCAAGATCCTGTTGTACTAATAGGTAACCTTCTTCACTGTCCACTACACCTCCAATTTTGGTATCATCTGCAAACGTACTAACCATATGTTCACTTCCAAATCATTTATATAAATGATGAAATGCAGTGGACTCAGCACCGATCCTTGGGGCGCACTGCTGGTTGCTGGTCTCCTGACTGAAAAGTAACCCTCCACCACCACCCTCTGTCTTCTACCTTTGAGCCAGTTCTGTATCCGAATGGTTAGTTCTTCCTGTATTCCATGTGACCTAACATTGCTAACCAGTTTAAATGAGGAACCTTGTCAAGCACCTCACTGAAGTCCATATAGATCACGTCCACTGCTCTGCCTTCATCAATCCTCTTCATTGCTTCTTCAAAAAACTCAGTTAAGTTAGTGAGACAGTTTCCCTTGCACAAAGCCATGTTGACCATCCCAATCAATCCTTGCACTTCCAAACACATATAAATTCTGTCCCTCAGGTCATGTACAGACTTGGAGGTAAGGCATATAGTTTCCTCTCATTATTATATATTGTGAACAGTTGTGGTCCAAGCTGTGATCCCTGAAGTATCCCACTAGTCACTGCCTACCGTTGAGAAAATGAGTTGTTTATTCCAAATCTTTGTTTGCTATCTGCTAACCAGATCTCAATCCACTTCTGTATATAATTTCTAATCTCACACGCTTTAATTTTGCATGCTAAACTCGTGTATGAAACTCTCAATGTCTAACCTGTTAGGCCCTTTCAGAATCTTGTGTGTTTCAATTAGGTTACCTCTCATTCTTCTAAACTCCAATGAATATAATTGCAAGTTACTCAGACTCCCATCGCAAGAACCAGTTGAATAACTCTTTGCAATCCTACCTCCTTAAACATGAGACCAAAGCTCCATGCAGCCCTTGTGTTCTCACCACAGCCCTGTACAATTACAGTATGATTTCCTTATTGTTGCACTTCAATTGCTTTGTAATTAAGGCCAGCATGTCATTTGCCTTCCCAATTGCTTGTTGTACCAGCATACTAACTTTTGGTCATAATATAAAACAAAAATAACCGTAGATGCTGGAAATCTGAAACAAAAATAGAAATAGCTCGAGAAACTCAGCTGTTCTGCCAGCATCTTTGGAGACAAAGCAGTGTTAATGTTTCCTTAAGTAGGTCAAGCTATTGGGGGGGGCACAATCACTCAGTGGTTAGCACTGCTGCCTCACAGCACCAGGGACCCAGGTTTGATTACACCCATGGGTGACTTTCTGCATGGAGTTTGCACATTCTCCCTGTGTCTGCGTGGGATTCTTCTTAGCTCTGATTTCCTCCCACAGTCCAAAGATGTACAATTGAGGTGGATTGGCCATTCTAAATTGCCTGTCGTGTCCAAGGGTGTGTGAGTTAGGTGGATTAACCATGGGAAATGTAAGGTTACAGGAAAAGGGATACTCTTTGGAGGGACAGTGTTGACTTTTTGGGACAAGTGGCCTGTTTTCATACTGCAGGGATTCTATGATTCTGAAGAAGGGTCATTGGACCCAAAATGTTAACTCAGCTTTCTTTCCACTGATGCTTCCAGACCTTCTGAGTTTCTCCAGCAATTTTTGCTTTTGTTACCAACTTTCTGTGTTCCTTATAAAAGTAGACTGACATCTCTTTGAACAATAGTATGAAGGAGTCTCACACCTTTTAAAGATATTCTACTTGTCTGTTGAGAATGAATATTCTGATTTTTTTCATTACCTTTAAATGCAGTTTGGGTTATTTATGTCAAAGCAAGTCACATAACACAATGCATTTTTAACTCAGCTCTTTTGCATTTCCTGGTTTAGCTTTTGTGTTGTCTAATAACTGTATCACATCAGTATCCCACAGGTTATTATAATTGCCACAATTCTGCTGTTAAGGCATAGAAATTTGCAGAATGCTCCTCTATTACATTTCTTAAAAGTATTTCTGGTTCACAATCAGACACTAAACCAATTTCTTTCTTATTTGTTAAAAGCTTTATGTTGCTCTTGTTTTCGTCTGTCGAAGTTTTACAGTCCTTTGTAATAGTAAGTGACTTGTAATGAAGAGATTAATTTTAAGCCTTTAGTTCTGACAAACTCGGTCAGTGGTATGGCATTTTCTAGGTTACCCTTGAGGAGGTTTACTTCAGTACCAAGAGAATAGAAATCTCCCAAAAAGATCAAATCTAAAGGATATGAAATAGTAATATGAACGTTAAGACTCTCTTATTTTAATGTTATATTTTATCAAAAATAGTTGCTAAGTGGAAGATACTTACGGTCTTCATAAATTTATTTGTTTTTCACATGATGCAATCAATGTTCCTTGAGGTTTCTCCAGTCTCCCAGTTAGGTCTTGATATGTGTTTCCAACTTGCCTTGTAAGCAAAGTATCCTTTGCCTTGCCCTTAAAGGACAAGTGTTATAACAGGATGTAAACCAGAGCAGAGAGACAAAATTAGGTTACTTGCTGCAATGGTCCAGGCAGGACCAATGTCACTTTGGAGATTGGATATATTAGTGAAGCATACAAGCCTGATGGGAAAACATGAGCCATGAGTGTACTGACACAAAATAGATTTTGAGTTAAAAGAAAGAGAGCCTAAGATTGGAAGTGAAGTAAAGGTAATTTGTAAGCACAAAAGGACAGATACCAGGTCTCAAATGCCATAGATCAAGATGGAACTGGTACCAGCAAAAAGCAGCCTGCATTCGGAAGAAATGTCCATGATGAATTTATAAGATTTAAAAAAGACAAAACTAAATAAAATTGGCAAATAACTTAGGGGTGGAATTGTCTGCCAGAGCTAAAAGGGTGGAGATAATTGAAATGTTTTTGATATATCTGGGACTTGTGGAAACACAGGAGGGACTAGGTACACCAACCGGTGAATCACAAGAGTTAATGACAATTGAATGACTGTTAGAACAACTGGAAAAGAGAAAGAAAGAAAGCATTTTGAAGTGAAAGGGGAAATGGAACTTAAAAGACTTGAACCTGAAGATCAGAGACAGGAGAAAGATAAAGAGAGAATGCTTAGGAGGCTTAATTCATGAGAGAAAAAAAGGATATGGCAAGGGAACTGAGAAAAGAGTATTAGCTTAGGGGAATGCAGATTGAACAAAAAGCATTAGATGCTCAGAAGATTGCGGACGAGGAAAGTCCAAGTCATTACCTAAAGTCCTATAAGAAAATGTTACAATTTTATGGCCCTATCAAAATTTGAAGGAAAGGATATAGACGCATACATTATGTCATTTGAGAAAATAGCGAAACTAATGAAGTGACTGAAGGAAAACGGGATATTGCCCATGTGGAGCATGTTGCTATTGTAGGTTGTATGATCATTTATTTTAAAGTTTGACTTTGAACTAGTGGCATGTGGATTTTGGTTTGTGTGTACGTGAGGTTTCAATGATAAGCTTGTCAGTATTTCTGCAGCCATGACATTTTAAAAAAGAAACAGTATAAATGACAGAGTTGCTAGAGTGATAATATGATTTCTTTTTGCATTGGCAGAGTTTTATAAATGAACTGAGTAAACACTGAAGAGTAATAGTTTGCTTTTAGCAAGAAGAATCAGGGTCTTTTTACTGAAGGGAAAATGCCAGAGTGTGTAAAACTTTCATTTCAGTTCATGAAAATCCTGAATGGAGTTAGATGTCAAAACACAGCTCCTTCTGAAGAAAGACAATAATTCAGAATAGTAAGGAACACAGTTAGATCAGTGTAAGAATTTTATCTTGAAAGTTCCAAACCACAAGTGTTTCATTAGAACTCAGAAGTGATATTCAAAGCTGAAAATCTAAGTTTAGTCAACTGAATAACCAAGGATAAGAGTTAAAAGGTACTGCAGATGCTGGAGAATCCGAGATAACAAGCATGGGGCTGGATGAACATAGCAGGTCAAGCAGCATCATAGGAGCAGGAAAACTTGACGTTTCGGGCCTAAACCCTTCATCAGAAATGGGGGAGGGGAAGAGGGT
>JAHRHZ010000222.1:36503475-36535699 GCA_024137785.1 Ginglymostoma cirratum
TTCTTGGGGCCTGGGATTGGGGTGAGGGAGGAGGTGTGGGGGCAGGTGTAGCACTTCCTGCGGTTACAAGGAAAAGTGCCGGGTGTGGTGGGGCTGGAGGGGAGTGTGGCGCGGACAAGGGAGTCGCGGAGGGAGTGGTCCCTCCGGAAGGCAGATAAGGGTGGGGAGGGAAAGATGTCTTTGGTGGTGGGGTCTGACTGTAGATGGCGGAAGTGTCGGAGGATGATGCGTTGGATCCGGAGGTTGGTGGGGTGGTATGTGAGGACGAGGGGGATTCTTTTTTGATTATTGTTGCGGGGACGGGGCGTGAGGGATGTGTTCCGGGAAATGCGGGAGACACAGTCGAGGGCGTTCTCGACCACTGTGGGGGGGAAGTTGCGGTCCTTGAAGAATGAGGACATTTGAGATGTGCGGGATTGGAATGTCTCATCCTGGGAACAGATGCGGCGGAGGCGAAGGAATTGGGAATAGGGGATGGCATTTTTGCAGGAGGGTGGGTGGGAGGAGGTGTATTCCAGGTAGCTGTGGGAGTCAGTGGGCTTGAAATGGACATCTGTCTCTAGGTGGTTGCCCGAGATGGAGACAGAGAGGTCCAGGAAGGAGACAGAAGTGTTGGAGATGGTCCAGGTGAACTTCAGGTTGGGGTGGAAAGTGTTGGTGAATTGGATGAACTGTTCGAGCTCCTCGTGGGAGCACGAGGCGGCGCCGATGCAGTCATCAATGTAACGGAGGAAGAGGTGGGGTTTAGGGCCAGTGTAGGTACGGAAGAGGGATTGTTCCACATAACCTACAAAGAGGCAGGCATAGCTTGGGCCCATGCGGGTACCCATGGCCACCCCCTTTGTCTGTAGGAAGTGGGAGGAATTGAAAGAAAAGTTGTTGAACAGCCCCATGCTTGTTATCTTGAATAACCAAGGAGGAGGCTATCAAACTCTCAAGACAGGGAATTGAAAAAGACAGTTAACTCAAACCTAAAGGTATTTCAAAATCTTTATGTGAATAGCTTGGTTTATTCAATTACACCATCTTTCCTTTTGATTAGTAAAAATCTGCAGCTTTACATGCTTGTTCCAATTACCGAAAACAAAATCAACTCAGATTTCAATCTGGGATCTGACTTGTCCAGTAATAACATCAAATGGGATCATAACAATCTGGGGCTCTTGTAGGAACTGAATTCACTGGATTTAAGAGAGTTTGATGTCTTTCAAGTAACAGCACATGGTGGTTCTGGACATAAAATGGTTTCATTGTGATGAAGATTGTTGCACAGAATTTGAAATTGGCTTTGAATGTTGCAAAGAGTCTTCTTTTAGAAGTGAAAGGGATAACAGTAAATTATTTGAAATCTTTGACTAAAGCTAAATTGAGAGATTTAACAGATAGATAAAAGGTAGAAGCAAAAACAGAATCTTGTCAAGATTAAATGCTTAAAGTGATTAGCCAACATTTAGAATTGCATGATGGGAAACCTGAAATTGGGATGTCACAGCTGGAATTGGCTAAGAGGCAGTTAGAAATGGAAAGACTTGAGTTAGAAGGAAAACCGAAACTAAGGGAAAGTGTGCAAAAAGAAATGACGAGCTTAATGGAAAGTGACATTGGGTTTTAACAAAGTGAAATGGACAGGGAAGAAAAAGAAAAACATGGGGATGAGGCAAGTGAAGAAAAAGGAAAGCAGAGAGAGATAGAATTTTTACAAATATGAACTCCGAAGTTAAAGGGCATTTAAAGAACATGAGATGGCCAAAACAAAGCTTAAAGTAAAGCAGGAAGAGGAAGGTAAAAGCTTGGAGTATGATTCTGATTCCAATATTTGATTTGATTTAAGAATCTGCACTTCGTGCCTACATTTACTGAGGATGGTGTTGAAAGATATTTTCACTGAGTTGAGAAAGTGGCTGGACAGATGAAGTGGCTAAATGATGTTTGAATCTTTATGTTACAGAGTATCTTGACAGATACAGCTATGACTCTGTGTGCTAGTTTGTCAGAAGAACAATCTGCAGCGTATGAAACTGTCAAAGAGGCAATACTCAATGAGTTTAACCTTGAAATTTATCAATTAAATGAAGAACAGGCTTTTTGGCTCACCAAGACTGCGCTGACACATGACATCTTTCTAAACTAAAAACCTTTTGCCTCTATGTAGTCTGCATCCTTCTATTCACTGCTCATTTGTTTATCTGTCAAGATGCCTCATAAAGATTGCTATTGTGTCTGCTTCTACCATCTCCTTTGGCAGCACATTCCAGGCACTTACCACACTCTGTGTAAAAAAAATGGCTTCTCACATCTCCTTTAAACTTCCTCCTATTTACTTTAAACCTATGTTCCCTAGTAATTGACATTTCTACCTTGGGTAAAAGGACTCTGACTAGCCGTTCTATCTATGCTTCTCATAATTTTGTAAACTTCTATCAGGTCACCCCTCAGTCTCCAACATTCAACTTAAAATAAACCAAGTTTGTCCAATCTCTCCTTATAGCTAAAATCATCTAAACCAGGCAACATCCTTTTCTGTACCCTCTCTGAAGCCTCCACCTCTTTCTGGTGGTGTGGTGACCTAAAGTCTATACAGCTGCAATATGACTTGCCAATTCTTATAAATTTTAGATCTACCAGAAAAAAAGTGAATCAGATATATGTGGAATTTGCTAGAGAAAGAAATGCTGTGGAATAGGTGGTTCTGATCACTAAAAGTGGTGGAAAGATTGAGAACTTTAAGGAAATTGATGATAACGGAAGAGTTCAGAAATAGCATTCCTGCAAATGTAAAAACAGCGCATATTAAGAATCAGAGAAGCAGCAGTTCTGACAGATATCTATAATACCTTACACAGACAATGACATTTCATGAGATTGTCATATGACAATGCAGAAGGAAATCGGAGGATTGAAAGTCTGCAGATTGAAGATTCAATAGTTCTGGAGAACAGACAGAAGGCATCAAAGTAGTAAAGAAGAAAGACTAAGAATCGAGAAGTAACATAAAGAACTTAAGCTTCCAATGCAATAAGAATGAACACCAATTGTTTGATGTTAAATGCGAGACTGTTTGCAGCAATAAGCATCAGTTATGAGCCTTCAGAAAAGGAGGCATCAGGGAACAAAACAGATATTTAAAATGTAGCAGTAGCATAAAGAGAACATGTTCCCTTAGTACGTACTAAGAAGGAAGAAATGGTTCAGGACAATCCCGAAGATTCACTTTTCAATATTGACAAGAAGAATCAAACCTCTGGACGTTCTGAGTATTTTATCTCGAAAGCGAAGGTATTTCCTGATACTTTTAATCAAGGAGGTAAGCTGATATAGATATTGAAAGACATTGGAGCAAGGCAGTGACTGATGCTGGATGCTGATACAATTTATCTTATAGATGGGTTAATGAAGGAGAAAATATTAATTAGAGTTATACATTGTTGTTACAAACGAATTTCATTAATACAGAATTGAATTAAGTCATGATTTATTGTATTGTGAAATTACAGTGAAACAAATGCATATAGAAATAATTGATTTTCTTTTTGAAAATGACCTGGCAGGATCAAGAATATTGGCCTAACCATTTCCTTTGACTAGATCTCAGGCTGAAAGAATTAGACAGGAAGAAGGGGAATTGACAAATGGGGAGATGAATTGGAAATTTGGTTATCAGATACAATTTTCAAAAAATAATTTTAAAAATGATAAAATTAAAGAGAATGAGGTTGATATTTTTAGCCATCTTCTTTAATTGATTTGTAATTAAAATATTATACCAAACAGAAATTTGTTTTGAAATTTTAGAAAACCAAGTCAGTTACAATACCTAACTGTTGCCACTTGAAATACGTAGTATTAACGTGGAAATGAAGACATCCTCAAATATCAGCTGAGAAAGATTCCTAGTAGTCTGTTAGTTGGTCGTCCCATCTGAGGATGATAATAAAGTCGTATGATTGGCTTAGGGTAGTCCAAAAGCAGGTCACTTAGGTATTAGGAAAGCTTAAGATCATGTATTAAAACATTCTCATTGGCCATGAATATATAATGATGTGCTCAAGTTTTTGTCAGACATGCTATACATGCAATAATGTGAAAACATCAATCATTATTAAATCCGACACCTTTAATTCTAATACAGCTTTCTAGGAACCATACCTAAAACCAGAATTGGAAATAAGTACATATTAATGATTATGAATGCTTCCACAAAGTTTTCAGAAGAAGTGCCTCTAGGAAACAATAATGTGAAAATTTTAATGCAAAACTTAGTTCAATTTTTTTTGCAATATATTTGATTTGATTTGATTTGATTATTGTCACATGTACCTAGTTTCAGAGAAAAATGTTCATTTTGCATGCTGTACAGGGAGATGATAACACACAAAGACCATTGCGTGATTGAACAGAGCGAGGAATACAGAGTTACAGCTGCAAAGAAGGTGCCCAAAAAGCAAGGTCAACATTAGATTTGAAATTTGAGAGGTCCATTCAGAAGTCTAATAGCAGCAGGGAAGAAGCTGTTCCTGAATCTCTTGGTACGTGTGTTGGTTTGTAACTCTGATTGTTCGATATTAAATGCTTTTGTATCTTCTGTCTGATGGAAGAGATTGGAAGTGATTATAACTGGGGTGGGAGTGGTCTTTGATGATGTTGGATGCTTTTCCGAGGCGTTGTTTTGGATATGCTCGAAGACATACAATCAGGTCAAGATTTAAAATTTATGCTGTAAGTATTCAAAGAAATTATAACTAGATGGGAATAAAACAATTTACATCTTCTACTTACCCACAATCCAAAGGTGCATTGGAAAAGTGCATTCAAATTTTGAAGACTATGATTAGAACGTATTGCCTGGAATGTCATAATGATTGGGATGAAGGAATTATTTTGGTTCCGTTGACCATTATGGATGCTCATAATGAGTCCACAGAATTTAGTCCTTTGAACAAATATATGGACAAGCAACAAGTGAAACACTTAAATTGTTTAAAGTAAGATTGATAAACTGAACCTCAGAGACTACAGTTCCAACCTATGTTTCAAATTTCAAATAGAAAACTGACCAAAACACGTGAGTTGGCTGAATAGACTTTGAAGGGAGTTTAACAAACAATGAAAACTGGATAGGGAAAATGTGTATTTGCAGTCACAAAGGGGATTCGAAATGAAATAGAAATATCAGAATGAATCAAAAACTCAAACTTCACAAGTTGACCCTCCAACTATCAGATTGAATAATACAGTGGTGCTTAAAATGTTAGGTGGCATGTAATTTTGTCTTCCAGTAAACTATTAAAGTGACTTACAAAGACTGTAACAGAATAGTGACTTGAAATTGTTCAAAGAACGGAATCAAAAAAACAGGTGTCCATGGGCCATTTAGCTTAGGTGATTTTTAGCCACACCAAACAGCCCAATTGACTGTGCATGTGTGAACCTCAACAGTTTGTGCATGCGTGGCGGATTGAACCCTGTGCTTGAAGTTTTTTGCGAAAGTGCATGCGCAGATTAAGCCAGATGGCCTGATTGACTGCGCGTATGTGAGTCTGAGGAGTCACGCGGTTGAATGTAAGAAGTATTGCATAATGATGGCAACTGTGCATGCATGGAAAATAGGCACATGATTGAAACACAGTTGAACAATGCTGGAATGGCTCTTGGCCACAGATGAATCCTGTCTGAATCTGGCTGTTGGCCTGGGATCCCAACAGTGCTTGAATCCCAGGCAACCACGTCACCCCTGTAACTATCAGATTTGGGGGTGAGCTGGACCAGAAGCTACCCAGAGACAGAGAGAGAGGGAGAGAGAGAGAGAGAAACGGTGAGAGAAATAGAGAGAGAGATGTGCTTAGAATTGGCAATTTCTGGCAAAAAGGGATTATGTGAAGAGGTCAAGAGATCTTACTGGCTAGGACCTGCATGTGATGACAGTATTTTTCTGGCCTGTCTAGCATCATCCTTGCTCTTCCTGCAGTCACCTACCCCATTATCTTTTATCAACTTTCATTTACTACACAGGTTCTTCCCATCATCGTTGGCCAGTCCCCTGGCATACTTCATCTGTCATCCTCATCCCTCCCTCTATTACTCTCAACGCTTAGGACCTCACCATAGACCTTCCCTGCAATAACCCTTGATTTCTCAGAATCATGCTAGGCTTATCATCTGTAGATATTGACTTTCCCTTGAACATCCTCCCTCTATCCGCCATGAGCTTTTGTAGAGAAGCTACCTTCCTCCCTCCTTCACTCAGCCATACCCCATTCCTTTCTCAGCTACCTTTTTCCTTCTTTCCCTCCTACCCTTTCCTTCACCTTGGTCAGCCATGCCCCACTCACACTTACCAGCTGCCACCCAATTTTAGTGCCTCAAGGCCTTCTTTGAGTCATGCACTTTTCACATCATGATGCTTTTCCAATCTTCAGACAAAAGCAGAGTCATACCTTCAAAACTAGAAACTGTCTCTGCTCTCTCCCCGCTTCCCAACACACTACAATTTGTTTTATTTCTTTGTGTGGGTATGTGTTTACATTCTTGTCTGATTTAATTGCTGTGACAGTATCTGAAACCATTATAGTTTGATTTTGGGACTTGAAATAATTCCAAATCTATCTGTGGTTACAATCACTCACCTCTTACACGCCCTCAATGCTGAAGACATGCATGTGGACACTATTCAAGACATCTCATCCATCAGCTCATGTGCAAATGTCTCCAGCAAGCTTACTGCACATAATCCTCAACGTCACCAATGCAGCCTTCAGTTTAATCTTTCTTTTTGGCAAAGTGTTAGAGCCTAATATAAAGGATGGAATAGCGGAGGATTTAGAAATATGTAATGTAATCAACCAGCGTTGATATGGCTTCTCAAAGGGGAAATTACGCCTGATGAATTTACGAGAATTGTTTGAGGAGGTGGCAGGTAGGGTAGATAATGGGGAATCAGTTAATGTAATATATTTGGATTTCCAAAAGGCTTTCAGTAAGGTGCCGCACATAAGGCTACCTAATAAGATAAGAGACCCTGGAGTAGGAGATAATATATCAGCATGGATATAGGGTTGGCTAACTAACAGAAGATAGAGAGTTGGGATAAAGAGGCATTTTCAGGATGACAGCCTGTAACTAGTGCAATACCACAGGCATCAGTGCTGAGGCCACGATTATTTACAATATACATTAATGGTTTGGATTTTCCCACACTGAGGACAAAAGATGAACTGCAGTGTTATGTTGGCATAAGAGAATTTTATCACAGGTTAGTTCAGCAATGCTGTTGCACTTTTCATTAATTATTTGGAAAAAGGATGAAAAATTTGAAAGGATGCAAATGTGACTTTGAAAAATTGAGAGCTGTGCTAACAACTGTGGAGTTTTAGCAATGCTGAATTATGACGAGACTTTCAAACACGTGTGCTGATGTCAGTAACTTTGGTGTGGGAGATGGTTTTCTGCAAGATGGGGATCAAATAAGAGTCACTGGAGTGATATTGGGAATTTGTTTACATTATTTTACGAGTTGACAGAGTAAACATTCAAGAATGTTAGCCTGCTTTCAGTGAGGAGAAACAGGAATTTTTTGCTGGGGAAAATAAACCATAACTCGTAAAGCTTTTGTTTTCAGTTCATGGAAGTTCTGCTTGGAGTTAGACATAAAGACACAGCTCTGTACTCAATGGCCTAAACAATGAAGGCAGGTGTGCTAAATGCCTTCTTAAACACCCTGTCTAGCTGTGACGCAACTTTCAAAAAAAACCATGTACCTGAACCCTTAGGTCTCTCTATTTGAAAACACTACCCAGGGCCCTGCCGTTAGTTGTATAAGTCCTGCCCTTGTTCATTTTACCAAAATGCAATTCCTCACATTTATCCAAATTAAACTCCATCTGCCACTCCTCAGCCCATTGGCCCTATTGATCAATATCCCTTTGTAATCTTCGATAACTTTCTTCACCGTCCATTATACCACGAATTTTGGTGTCATCTGCAAACTTACGAACCATGCCTCCTAAATTCACATCCAAATCATTTATATAAATGACAAATAACAGTGGATCCAGCTCTGATTCCTGCGGAACACCGCTGGTCACAGGCTTCTAGTCTGAAAAACAACCCTCCACCATCACCCACTGTCTCTTTCCGTCAAGACAGTTTTAGCAAACTCTCCCTGAATCCCATGTGATCTAACTTTACTCACCACTGTACCATGCAGGACCTATCAAAGGCTTTACTAAAGTCCATGTAGACAATACTTAACCGCTCTGCCCTCATCCATAGTTTTGGTCACATCCTCAAAAAACTCAATCAATTTTGTGAGACACGATTTCTTACTCACAAAGCCATGCTGACCAACCTTAATCTTTCCTTGCCTGTCCAAATGCATGTAAATTCTATCTCTTAGAATCCCCTCCAACAATCTACCCACCACCGATGTCAGACTCACCGGCCTATATTTCCAAGGCTTCTCCTTACAGCTTTCCTTAAATAAAGGCACATCACTGGCCACCCTCTAGTTATATAACTGTTTGTATTCTATTCAGTCCCAAATTACACTTTCCCACTACATTTGACCTCACTGACTACCTTGGCCCTTTGCATGGAGCTTAACTTTAAACTGAAATTTACAGCTCACTTTCTTGGGTTTGAATCAGTTATTAGCTTCCTCCCCCCTAACTATGTAATCTATTCCATCTCTACAACTTCACAGCACATTATTTGTTCCTTTGATTCTGTCCTCTTGTGTTTTCTGTCTCACAATTCTCTTTTTGTTCCATCAGTGGGAGATGTGCCTCAGCTGCTTAGTTTCCATGTCTGTCACTTTCTCTGTAAACTTTTTCACTTCTTTGCCTCCCTCTCCTACTTGAGTTCCTTCTTATTTTCCATTTGTTCGAACAAGCCTTTAATCTCTCCTTCTAAAACTCATTGTCCATTTATTTTCCCATGTTTTTCTATGTGGAAGGTGCTATTCAAAGCATTAAGTATGATTTCCTTCTTGTCCAGAGGATAGTACTGCAATAGGATCAACTGAAATTTGCGTAACCCTTTGATGTAAAAATATATCACAATTCCACCAAAAGGTATGAGCTTCTGAGACCACAGAAATTTCTTACGTCTGGCCATTGCATCTCGTATGCACTGGAGCATAAGCACATTCTGGAGCTGACCAGAAAAGCTAATAATTGAGTACTAATTCTGATGCTTTGCTCTACTTGTTGATAACATCATATGACAAACACCACTTTCCATCTAGTGGTATTGTTTGCCTAATCTGCTGCTATTGAGGAATACTTAATTTCTTCAGAAAGGCATGTTTTTTCAAGAATCTTTAGAATAATATTTTTATGTGGCAAATAGGAATTAATCATTTTGCATAGCAGAGGTCCTGGATTGCGTCCATCTTTTAAAAAAAAATTAAAAATAATGCACAGATTTGTATTTCAGAAACAATTTTCTTAGTTCTGTAGTACAGGGGGTGGAGTAAGGGCAAGAATGAAATTAATCAGCTTTGAATGATGCGGAGTTGTTAAGTTCTGAAAGGTTGGGCCATGGGTTACTTCTTGTAATTTGATTTCAACCACATGTAGTATCTAGAAAGAAAGGGGCGGTCCACCAGTTTGATGCTCTTGAGTAACTGGTAGGAAGTGAATGTAAACAGCTCAAGGTGATTCATGCTTAAATTTTATTCCCTCTCCTGTCTATGGCGCACAGCTTGTGGAAAGTTGCCTTAGTTAATTATGCATCATGGTGAATGTAAGTACATAAGACATGATAGGAACAAGAGAAGGCCATTGAGAAGACCATACTTTTATTTGAATGCCTTTGCTTAGAATCTCATTTTTTTATTAGAATGATGTGACAATCATTTTTTCAATGAAATATGAGCATTACTTATCGTAACCTTCTGCAGTGACGTTTGGAACATAGCTGTCCAGAATGTTAAGGCATGACGAGATGTCCAACCGATTCATAACCTTAACATACTTTAGAAGTTGGGTGAAGTACATGGAAATGGGCTACTTAATATATGCTAGTTTTATTTGGTGATACAAGATTTATACTGAACAGTGCAAAACAGATTTGGGAAAAACAGTGCCTCAAGGTCTGGTGGCTTGGCAAAAGAATCAAGAATACTAATGATAACTGAAATTCAGCCCACTATAATGCACATTTCATGCTGCTAGTTTTAAGCCAGCAGCAGCCACGCAAAATATTTGAATTGGGTTCATATAAGGATAATTTGAAGTTTCCAGCTTTTGTGCTTCCTTCCACCTCAACCCTACACCACACACACACAGTGGATGTGTGAAACAGTAATTAGATCTCACCATCTGATCCATGGACTGCTTTGGGAAGGTTCTGTAGAAATCCTGTGGTAGTGCTGCTTTGGGTTGGAGATGAAATTGATCTGCTGTGCATTAGGAGTCCAGTAGAAGACATTTATGATGGCCATCAGATCCTTTTCTTTCTGTGCGTTAAAAAAATCCACAGTAAATCTGGCTTCCTGTCCAAATCACAAACTGCATTAAGCATTTTTTTTCCACATCTACTTCCTTTCTGCCTTTAATCATGAAAATAGATATAATTATTATTGCTGGCCCAGCCTGTAGGCATGCTCCACACTGACAATTAGTTTAGAGACTGCAATTTATAAATGTTGCGCAGTGAGATGATTCTTTGTGCTTACACCAGTTTATCTAATAATGAAAAATAATGTTCTATTTAGAATCAACAACATTATACGAACACTGTAATATCATCTGGAAGTCATTTGTAGGTCCTGATGATCTATGACAAGTGTGTGTGAAAAATACGCACCCAGCGTTTATGAGATTTCCAAAATGATGGCCGCCATCTGTGCAAACCCACAAACTCACCAAGCATTGCCCTGGCAAATGGTTGCAAGTCTTTCAGGCCTAGGGAAAGTACTGCTGGAATGCAGGGCTATTTATTGTTTATAAAAATAAACCATCTGGACAAAGGCACACAGAAAAATCATATTGAACAGCTGAGAAAGCAAGCTTCTGAATTTATCACTGCCTATCTATGATGCAATCAGACCACACTGACAGGCAAAACCTTAAGTTCCTTTCTACATTGTTGCCCTGTTGCTGAAAATATATCCTTGTAAACAAGTAGAGTGCTCTGTGGGTGGCTAACAATTACAGATTTTAATACTCAATTTATTATACCAATTATAATTGGCAAATTAGTAAATATGATCTGTGATTCTCATTTTCCATTGCCTGGTATTTCCTTTGTTAACTGTTACTACGAATTGCCAGGTAACATTAAAAATATTTCTAATCATAAATGCATACATTTTTAACTGACGTTTCATTCAGTAAAGAAATCCCTAATAAGCATTGTAACTGACCTTGCACCTGTAAATGCAAGAAAAAGGCAGCTTTTTCTTTGCATTGTTGCAGATGAACGAGTTAGCAGGCACGTTACAGGAACCTTGTTGCCAGGTTATGTACGTAATATTTTTGATTTGAGATTTGGCCTGAGTAAGGACCAGCACAGATTTTTGGACAAGCCAACGTTCTGAAGGGTGCAGTATGAAGCCAGCATTAACTGTATTAGAATAGTCAAGTCTTGAGGTAATAAAGACAAGGATGAAGGTGTCAGCAGTAAGTGAACTGAGGCAGGCGTGAGTTCAGGACATATTGCAGAAGTGGGAAAAGACATTCTTACTGTTGTGTGGATGGGTGATCATTTGAATCACAGATTCAAATACAATGCTAAGGTTGCAAACAGTCTGGTTCAGTGTCAACCAATTGGCAGGAGTAAAGTTGGAGTTAGTGCCTCAGGAAGAGTTCATTGCAGTGACAGAAGGCCGTCCTCTCAGCACTGGCAAACGTCTGTCGTACAATCAGAACAACCTTTCCTTTCCCAAGTGATATACCACTCCTCCAAGTCGCAGGCAGGCTGGTTGGTCAGTCATTAACTCTGGAGTCTTTAAACATGCCTGATTGAGATACTGGAAAGATACCAAGTCTGTCACAAAGATTTGGCTGAAATATATTGTCACCCAACCTCATGATCTTTTAGACTCTGCATGACTTGTTTACCTACCACTCAAGGAGGATTGTCACTAACAGGTCTTTGGACAGTTTACCAGGTTTAATAGTGTCAAGAGCTCCTCATGCATTGTACAATGAGTAGCATAACCCATCATAAATTGTGTGACCGTACTGTTACTGTCCTAATAACAGTATAGAGATACACTGTACTGTATCAAAGCAATGGTTTGAACAATGGAGTTTAAACTTCAGCTGGTCTTTCATGATAAGCACTGAGCCCAGGATACCCAGGTGCCTGTTCTTACACTCAACCTGCACATTTTCTTTCACCAGTCATTGTTCCAAATTCCAAATGTTCCAAATTTGTTCCAAATTGTTCCAAGATTTTTCTGATGAAGGGTCTAGGCCCGAAACATCAAGTTTTCCTGCTCCTATGATGCTGCTTGGCCTGCTGTGTTCATCCAGCCCCACGCCTTGTTATCTCTCATTGTTCCAAATCTCAAGCGTTTCCCAAATAATGAGCCTTAATTGAATAGGCACTAACTAGCCATCTTGATGTTCTATATGCTCAAATAGTATATTTGGTATTCAAATCCAGTACCAAGCTTACTAATCACCAAATGTCTATCCTAGGTTTTTGAGTGAAGGTGTTCTGTCATTCTCCTGCCCAATTTTCTTCTCTCCACTATCATCACTTAAAAACAAATGAACTGGCCATACATCTCAGCTTTTACTTATGGCAACTTGTTGTGTACAATTGGCTACTCCTGAATTTTTTTCTCTGATGGCAACTGTACCTGCATTTCAGAAGAAATTTGATGTATAAAACACTCTGACATGTGTTAGAGATAACAAAATGTGGAGCTGGAGGAACACAGCAGGCCAGACAGCATCAGAGGAGTGGGAAAGTTGACGTTTCGGGCCAGGACCCTTCTTCAGAAATGGGGAGGGGGAAGGGAGCTTAAATAAATAGAGAGAGGAAGGATGAGGCTGGGGAAGGTAGGTGGGCTGGTGATAGGTGAATGCAGGTAGGCAGTGGCTTGGTTTAGTCAGTGGGATGGGTGGGGCAGACAGGTGGGAGAGAAGATGGACAAGTTATATCAGGTCAAGGAGGTGAGGATGAGAGGGAGGGTTGGACATGGGATGAGGCCAGGGTTGGGGAGATTTTAAAACTGGTGAATTTCATGTTAAGGCCACCGAGCTATAGGCTCCCAAGGCAGAATATGAGGTACTGCTCCTCAGTTTGCAGGTGGCATCATTGTGACATTGGAGGAGGCCCAGGATGGACAAATCACCCAGGGAGAGGGAGGGGGAGTTAAAATGGTTCGCGACTGGAATGTGTTCTCGTTTGCTGCGAACACAGCACAGATGCCCTACAAAACGGTCCCTGAATCTCCGCTTGGTCTCAATTATGTAGAGGGGGACCACATTGGGAGCAGCAGATGCAATAGACCAGGTTGATGGATGTGCTAGTGAACCCCTGTCTGATGTGAAAGGTTTATTTTGTGCCTTGAATGGGGGTGAAGGAGAAGGTGTAGGGGCAGGTGTAGAACCTCCTGTGGTTGCAGGGAAAGGTGCCAGGGTTGGTGGGGTTAGTGGGGAGTGTGGAGCGGGTGAGGGAGTTGAGGAGAGAGTGGACCCGACGAAAGGAAGATAGGGATGGGGTGGGGAATATATCTTTGGTTGTGGGGTCAGATTGTAGTTGACGGACGTGACGGAGAATGATACATTAGATACGGAGGTTGGTGGGATGATATATGAGGACTAGGAGGATTCTGTCTTTATTTTTGTTGGGGGGAGGTGATGTGAAGGCAGACATGCAGGGAAATGCAAGATTTGTGTTTGAGGGCATTTTCAGGAGGGGCAGGAGTGGCATATCACTGGGGAAAGGAAAGGTTGTCCTGATTGTCCTCTAGCTCCACACTGTGTTATCTCTGACTGCAGCATCTGCAGTTCTTAATATCTATGAGATGTGTTAGACCTGTTTATACCAGGAATCCTATCTTTTCTGTAATGAAATGTACACCCCTACTCCACTTCTGGGTTGACAGATTTGAGTTTAAGCAGTGTTTAAACATAAAGAAAGAAAATTGTATTTATACTGCACTTTTCATGACCACTGAATGTCTCAAAGTGCTTAACTGCCAATGAAGCACGTTTTGAGATGTAGTCATTGTTGTAATATAGGAAACGCAACAGGCAATTTGGATGCAGCAAACTCCTACAAGAGCAATGAAATAATGACCAGATAATATGTTTATTATGATGTTGTTTGAGGAATAAATGTTGGGCAGGACATTGAGGATAGCTCCTTTGCTTTTCAAAATAATGCAGTGGGATCTTTTACATCCATGTGAACAGGCAGGAGTGGTTTGACCTCTCATCCAAAAGACAGTACCACTGACAGTGCAGTACTCCTACAGTGCTACACTGAAGTATCAGACTTGATCATTGTGCTCAAACCATGTTCTGAAACATAAGCCTGAAAGATCCAAAAGAAAGTGCTACCACTGCATGTTACTTCTGTACATACAGCAAACTTTTCATTAACTGACACCTACGGGACCAGGAGTGTGCTGTTTGATCAAAAATTCCAGTTGATCAAGATGTCCACATGATCAATGCAAATTCTAAAGTGATGGAAACGTAATGCAGGGGGTATACACATCACTGTTTCACTTTACTTACAGAATAAATCACTTAAATAATATGCAACTTTGCTTTAAATAAAACTTACCAGCTGAGATCCTTCTCACTAGTACCCTCAACTGACTACACGGACATCGCAGTTGATCGTGGTAATGCAGTAAACTTCTGGTATTTCAGGGATATAATTTTTTGTCAGTTTATTGAGAGTGCTGGTTGATTAGGCGCAGGTTTAAACAAAGTTTGCTGTGATTGATTTACCACAGATATCTTCCAGTGCCCCAACTTCTTGCCCAAGATGAGGAGGGAATATCATGCTGAATTGGAGGGATGTAGACTGAGACTTGGAGGGAGATACATCGGGGAAAATTATATCCAATTTTTAAAAAAATTATACTTACCCAAAGTTGGTCAAATTCATAACTTTTTGCCATTTTTATACCTGTACCTATGGCTAGGTAACCTGGATGGTTTTCGTATTGATTTTTTATATTGTACTTTAAGGCACTGCAAAAGACTACATGGTTACAACCTACAATGATTATGTCAGCACTGAACAATGTCATTATGTCAGGTTCTTGACCATTGTCCATTTTGTTATGTGAAAACTATAAAGAGACAGGGTTAGGAGAGGATTTGACTGCAATACAAATGCTGCTTTACAGAGCACAGCTATAATAACACAGTTCAAGCAGGAGGAGACCATTTTGTTACCTAGTCTGCCCATTCAAGTAAACCTTTTCTCTTCTGTGGTACGTCATTGGTTTCATTCTTACATTCATCAAAAAGAAACTGCATTTATATGGCACCTGTGACAAACTAATAAAGAAGTTCCAAAGGCATTTCATAAAGATGAGGTCAGAGAAAAGTGGATGCTGAGTCAAAAAAGCAGAAGAAATTATCAGAAGCTTGGTCAGAGAAGTTTGAGGGAAGGTGGAAGGTACGGGGATTTCTGGAAGGAAATCCACAGTCTGGGGCCAGCATGGCTGAATGCTCAGCCACGACTGTTGGATCAATGTGGGCTAGGGCTGGGGAGAAAGTGCACAATTGCATGAATCCCTTCAATACCAGAAATTAAGAAGTTTGAAATCATAGCTTCCTCATCCATTCTGATGATCTTGAAAGTGCCAAATATTAACAAAGCCCCTCTGTAAAGAACAACCTCCCAGGCTGCCCTGGTCCATCAACATATGTGTAAATCCCGTGGTGCATTGTGACCCAGTCAAAATCCCAAAGACTCATGAACCAGAAGTTGTGCAAGTGTGCCCCGTGTGCTCATTTGCAGTAACTGCAAGTGAAGGGTTCCTGGCAGTGTCACTGCCATTAAGCCAGGAAGCCTGGATTCAAGACCCATCTGCTCTTGAGGAGTGTAATAACATTCTTGAACAGGTTGATTAAAAAAAACCTGAACTACAAGTGAAAGTTAGCAGATGTGGTCATGACAAGTGTAGAGCTGTACAGTAGCATTATTTACAATTCAACAGAGAAGACTCAGATTTTTTTTAAATTATGAAAATTAAATTAATAGGGTGAATAGATAAAGAATTTTATTTTTGGTTAGGATATCATTGCTGACAGACAGTCAATTTAAAATGATCATTTAGGATCAAGGAGACGGATGAAATTTATGAAGACATTGCTTAGTCAATGGAAATGGTTGTGACAGTGACTTTGCATCTTTTAAAGAAGATGCAGATAACATGTGATGGTTAAGAAAATACAGAAGTGTTTAGGGATAGTAGGGTGAAGAAATAAGTTTTGAATTGCAGTAGAAGACTCCAAATGTGTCCTTCTCTATTCTGTAAATCTTACGACTCTATATGGGCTTGCTACACATTGATGCATGAATTGAATGAACTGAATTGAGTCAAATCCATAACTGAGCTTTCTGTCATCCACCATCTCAAGCTGTTCCAGCAGTGAACTGCTAACTGGCTTTTTGTTTAGGTTTCCTGTTCACTGGAAGGAGCCAGTGGCAAAATAGATGAGTTATGTTTTCACTTTTCCCACTATCATCAGTGGAATGTAACTCATTCTTCTTGATTGACATTTTCTTTCAAGGAATCTATTGTTTCCATTGTGAAGCATAACCTCCTCGTACATCATTCCTTGATGCAAGCAAGATAGGTGTATTGCTGAATTTTCCGAAGAAGGGTTCAGACCCGAAACGTCAGCTTTTTTGCTCCTCTGATGCTGCATGGCCTGCTGTGTTCATCCGGCTCTACACCTTGTTATCATAGGTATATTGCTGTATGTTTATACTCTACCTACCATAGCATAGACCCAGGTAGGCCTCTTTTGATCACTTTGGGCTTCACTCCCTCTCCGCTGTTGATTGTCCTCTCCCTTGTCATCCTGCTCCCTTTCCTCCCTCGATGTGATGGATTTGCTGCGTAGAAGAAACAGCCAACAGTATTTACAACATCGTTTGTGTACCACGATGAACCTCCTTCCTTAACATCTCCTTCTTATAAAGTAATATTGCATGATGTAGCATATAAGGCCATTGTATTACCCTTTATTTGGTGCTATACAATCTTTTAAAAAGTAAAGATAACTAACGGCAGATCGTATGTTATTGTGTGTTAACTTGATTCAGGGATTTTCTTGGTAAAACATGTTAATGCTGCATTAATGCTAAGGCACAAATGACTACACTAACACACATACTATGTGCTAGCTTTAGTTATTTCACAGTAATTTTATCTCTTCCTGTGCCTTTTCTATTTTAAATGGCTTTAAAAGGAAAGCATATAACTTCCAAAGCGTTTTATTACCAAAACACAATTCTGCTTTTCTAAAAGATACTCAAGCAAAATATATTCTATTGTATCAAGTAAATTGTGGTCATTGAAATTGATGTGGAAGTATCTCAAATAATATTTTAAAGCACATATTAGTTTCCCAATGGATGACAACTCTTTGGGTCATTAACATAACTAAAGGAAAATCCAAGCCTTAATTCTATTTTCCTGTGCTAATCATCTGAGGCCCATTATGTATCCTGCAATTTTACAGTGTCTGCTGACACATACCCTTGGGCAAAGAAACATAATTTCACGAAGCTGCAGCATTTAAAGGAAGCTTGAAAAGAAACCTAATTTCATTGCATTTTGTCTCAAAGCATCAAGTTACAAAATTTTCCTTTCTTTTGGGGAAGTCATGTTACTATATTGTCGGCTTTGTTAAGTGATGAAACTCTGGTTTGTGCCGAGATTCAACATATTTATGTTAGCAGGAAGTTACAACAATAAAAGCACCATATGGCAATTTGGAAGGCCAGACAATAAAACTTCATTGAACTAAAGTAGGACCACAATCTTGTACCAACCTGAGCACACAATTGGCATTGCAGTGTTTTTCAATGATTTGCCTTGTGGTTCTTCATCTTAACCAGCAGCTGCCAGGCTTCTCTTCATTTCCTACAATTAAATACTTTTGAGTGGTGTGACAATATTCCATCAATAATTACAACAAAGTATTTTAATAGCGCAATTAAAAAAAACTTAGTGATTTTAATCACAAGAGATTACTTAGATAAAGCAGTTTAATGTTTCACAGCAGTCATATGTGATTGTTGAAGAGTGAAAACCAGTGAAAAATCAGGATTTGATCAAACAGGCAGAACATAGTCAAAATATTTATTAATAAAAGCAAAAAGCAACTACAGAACTGCCACATTCCAGTTAACGAAATATACTCAGAGCACTGATAGAAAAGCAAAATGCCATGGACAATGCTACAGAACACAATTAGTGTGTAGTTGTTTTCAGTTTTTCACTGAATCCATATGAATGTTCACAGAGACCAATGAAGATTTTTATTGCGTTCTGTTGACTTTGAGTCAGTAATTGGACAGACACATAAATTAAGTGGTCAGGAAATAGTGATGTATTTTACCCTGTTTTGTCTACTTTTTTTGTCTCATTTATGCTGAGTTTTAAGCAAAGTAATAGAAGACCCACATCCAGTGATCTATGGTCATGGCTGAGTGATCATGGCGATGAATTTGAATACCATTGGAGTCTTCCCATGTAAGTTTGTATCCTGCTGGCTATATTACCCTTCACTGCTGACTTTGCAGATTTTTGTGGGGCAATGGTAGTGTCCCTGCTTTTGGTCCTGAATGTCTGGATTCAGGTCTCACCTGCCTGAGAGGTCTGAACAATTTGATTAAAATGTGTAAAGCTGGTATCCAGGATTGCAAAATACTATCCCACAACAGAAATATCCTAAAATCAATATGTTTTTATGGTTAAAATTTAGTTATGATGTTAGTTTTTTTAGTTGGCTCTAGGGCTAACAAACTGCTTCTAACAACTTATATATGTAGTTACACAGAAACATAGAAACATGGGAACAGGAGAATGATATTCAGCACCTTGGATGTCTTTCACTGATCAACTAGATCATGGTTATCTGAACCTCAAATCTATTCTGCTGCCTTGTCCCATATCCCTGAATATTTTGATAGCAAAAAAAATCTATTGGACCTTGACCTTGAAAATTTCCACTGGCCCAAGCATATTTTGGAGAATGGCTTCTGGTTTACAATACCTTTTGTACAAAAAAATGTTTCTTTCTTTAATTACAAAATATCATAACACTGATTTTAAGACTGAGCTCTTTTGTTCAGGATTGATTCACAAAGAAAATTGTTTCTTTTTATCACTTTAAGTGTCTTAACCGAATTACTACTTTTTTTAAAACTCAAGAGGACATAAACTAAATTAACGAGCTTATCTTTAAAGCTCAACTCTTTGCGAATTGGTGTAATTCTCATAAGTGGCCCTGCTAGGTAATGACTGTGAATTTTTGCTCCTTTGTACCCTTTAAATACTTATCTTGTTCATGAGACCTGTCTTCTTGATCTTATTGCCATTAAGCCAATGATTTCCCAACTTCCTTTTCTGGTCCTAATACTATCTAACATTGCAAACAGTTTCCTTTTCTTGGCTACTGTTCTTCTCCATTTTAAAACTGCTTTCTTCACCATCTCTTAAAAAATAATACTCTCAGTCTGGAAGCTTTACAAACTTTTGTCTCATTGCCAACCTTCCATTTCACTCAGATATTCTTGAGCATGATATCTGTCCATATCTTGCTCAGAACTCATTTTTGAATTTTTCTCATCATGTTCTATTTCTTGGGACGGCCTTAAAACAGCTTAGAGATAAGTAGGAAATGAAGCACAATTACATTATTGCATGTACTCTTTGCGTTCTAATTTGGAGTTTCAATTTAAATTGTTCACAGCAAATGCAACTGTTCAACCATTTTTCTTAATATGTTGGGATGGAGACAGTCAGGTCCTGTTTTTCCTAAGTCCCATCATTTTCTTCAGTACTATTTAATCATTACATTCACTAAATTTGTTACCTTTACTTATTTTTATGTTCTGTTGTGTCGTTGGTATTTTATCCTCGACCTCTGCTATATTAATTTAGTCATTTTACAAGTCTATCATTTTCTTTTTGTCCATTATATTCCTGACTATTAGTCTGTCTATTTAACTGGAAATCTTCTTATTTCATTTGTCGACCATTCTCACTTTTTACCGTAACAATTTATTTTGTGTCATACTGAATAATGCTGCAAATGCTTTCTGTTATTTGTCAGTCTTTGCATTTCTAGCTCAGCTCAATTTACGGTGATCAATTTATTTCATATTCCTTTAAAGATTGCATCATTTACAATTACGGCTTGGTTTGTGATTTGCAATCAAAATCTAATACCATATATTTATGCTCACTATTTACAAGATGCTCCCTTACCATCAGATTATTAACTAATTCCGGTTCAGTAGTCATAAGTACATTAAGTATCCCTGTTCTTTTGTTAATTCTTTAATAGATTTGGACAGACATTACTCGAATTATATGACCTTGACGACAATTCCGGTTATTAATTTGTTTTAAAAATCTAGCAATTTAAAGTAGAATGAAGCATGCTATGAGTTCTAGCTTCTCTAAATTACTGAGTGTTTTCTGCAGTTTCTCCATTAGCAAAGTTTATAAGAGTTAATGCTCCACCTGAGAATCACTATTAAAGTTAATGGTGATCATAAATTCCTGGTTTTATGATGTTAATACAAATTTCTTCTGCCACAGCCATTTAGAGCTGGTGGACATCTGTGTAAATGATGTAATTTATGGTCCTGATACCAATCATTGAGGCACAGAAAAGCATCAAGGAAGCCCAGGAGTCTCACTCCAGAAGGCAGTGAATTGTTCCTAGAGGGTTTTTTTCATAAAAAATCCTTTTCATGTGTATTGGCAATCTTTTGAACCAGTCCTACCATCTATATTCCTGTTGGAAAGCAATAATTTTCAGGATGGAAAGCCGTTTCAACACTTAGAAACAAAAATACTTAGATTTGTTTTCGAAATCAAAATATTGTAGTTCAGTGTATGAACAGTTTGAGATATGATCATTGTGGCATGCTTTGGAGGGAAAAAAAATGAGCATGGATTGACCTTACCCAAATGGCTCTCTCGTTGGGGTTCTCCCAGTGTCATTTCTGGAATAGTTTTACACTGATTAGGATATTAGTGGAAGGTCTAGTCTGTAACTCCAATATTAAGATGAATGGAGAGCATATAATTCAGTCTTACTTGTAATTCCAATGCCCCCGTGAATATAATGCCTTGCATAAGCACTGGATGCTAAACTATGTGTAGTAGTCCTCTTGAAACAAGATTAGTGATTGCTCAAGCTAATTAATGTCTGCATAGAGTCTTTTAATATGTGGAGGCTGTTGCACTGCAAGTCACTCTGGCAGACCATGAAATGCTCCCATTCTTACTGTCTTCCATCAGCATATCAGGAAGATTTGCAATTGATAAGCAACTTGTTTGCCTGCATTATAACACACTTGCATGACCATCAGGTGGGACTTGAAGTCAGAATTTCTGGCCCAGAGTAAGGGTCATTACCATTGTAACACCAGATATCTTTCATGGTGTGTGACTTTTCATCATCAGGGTGGATGGATGGGGCACCTCTTTTTATATTTGAGTTTGAGCACTTACCTTGCTATTCATTCTTAACCTCTTCAGGACCATTATAAGAATTTGCAGACATAACTGGATTGCAATGTTCACTTTGCCTACTTGATTTTTTCAAAATGTTAAGGAAGATGTGACACTGGACTAATGTCACTAGATTAATAATCCAGAAGCCCAGGCCAGTATTCTGGGGATAACAAGCATGGGGCTGGATGAACACAGCAGGTCAAGCAGCATCATAGGAGCAGGAAAACTTGACGTTTCGGGCCTAAACCCTTCATCAGAAATCTGGGGACATAGGTTTGAGTGACACCATGGCAGATGGTGAAATTTGAATTTTGACAAAAGTGTGGAATTAAAAGCTAACCTAAAGGTGATTATGTAGCACTTGTTGTTAAAAAAAATCCAATGCATTAATTCTCTTAAGGGAAAGAAACATGCTGTCTTACCTACACGGGACTCCAGACCCGCTGCAACGTATATGATCTCTACTGCCCTCTATCCTTGGGAACTACTTAGTCATATCAATGTGTTACAAAGGAATAAATGAGAAGGACCACCGAGCATTGACCTAAGTACCAGAAATGGCAATGGCAAACACAGAACTGTTGATTCTACAAAACCCTCCATACCATTATCAGAAAACAAAGACTTGCAGTTACTGGAGATCCGAAACAAGAATAGAAAGTTGAAAATTGCAGTTCTGATGCAGAGTCACTGTCCTCCTTTCCATCATTTGATGAGTTGTGGCAACATTGGGACAGCCGTCCAATAGACTAGTCATACAATAACCTGGCATACAATACCTTATATACAATAGCCCAAACATTGCCAGGGAAGGTGATGGTGGCATCTGGGCTAGGAATCACCGTTTCTGAGCTTGCATCTGTGACATTGATATCTCTGCACCATTATTGGATCGGTGTTCCAGTAATCTCTGGTGCAGACATAATCCAATGTCAATGATCGGCAGAAAACTCCAATCAACACTGTTGCCCACCAAACCCATCTTTGAAGCAATCTCTGATTGAATCTGTTTCGTTGCCTTTATTTTGGGGATAAATGGTACCTAAATGACTGAAAGCACCCACTCTACCCACCCACCAACCCACCCCCCCGCCATCCACCACTCCACCTACCCAACTCTCAGTGCCGCCTCCCAGCCTCTCTTCTTTAAACAGTACTGTAGAGTTTCTCACATCCCGGAGCAGGCAGGACTTTATCTCAAAGGCAACATTGCTAACAATGCAGCTCTTCCTCAACACTGAGCTAAAGGGACAGCTTTGGAATGGCACTTCAAACTTGACCTTCTGTCTGAGAGGTGGGAAGTTTGTCACTGAGCCAAGTGAATGGAGGGTGTCTAAGAAAAGAGGGCCACTAATGATCTGAGCGTGAGTAGAAATAGTTGAGAGGCAAGGAGTTCATTTGGGAGGTGATTTAAGGAGCAGGATGTGGCTTCTTTAAGAATGATCTTGAGGCTGGTGGAGCCTTAAAGACTGGAGAAAAAATTGTATAGTAATAGCAGATCAGGTCTGGAGTGCTTGAACGATTGAGTCAGATGGTGTGAAGAGGGAAAGGAAGTTAACAGTACGGATGGCTTGTTGAATTGTCTTAATCATAGAAATGCATTCTGCGAGGGATTAATTGATTTCAGTTTTAAGTGAAACAATTTCATATAGTTAATAAAAACCGAAAGAACTGCCGATGCTGTAAATCAGAAACAAAAAACGGAAGTTGATGGAAAAACTCTGTAGGTCTGGCAGCATTTGTGAAGAAAGGTCAGAGTTAGTGTTTTGAGTCTTGGTGACCCTTCCTCAGAGCTCATCAGAGTTCTAAGGAAAAGTCATCTAGACTTGAAACATTAGCTTGCTCTCTCTCTGTGGATGCTGTCTGACCAGCTGTGATCTCCAGCATTTGTTGTTTTCATGGCCAGGGACTCTCTGAGACTGGATTTTTATTCTATCCTAACATTAATCTTGTATTCCTTAAACATCTCTATTTTACTTCTCATCTACATGCTCTTCCTTGACAATATTGTTCAAAGACAGCATCAGACCACACATGTATATGCACAATGCCCAGCTCTATTTTGCCACAAACTTTCTCAATTCATCCAGTGATATTCAGCGTCAGGAGATCAATAATTACTGCCAATTAAACATTGGAGAAACTAAACACATTGTATTCAGCTGATGTCAGTAACTATCTTCTCTTGTCCCTGATCTCAGTTCCCTCCCTGGTCAACATCACAGGTTGAAAAAGATTGCTCACAACCTTGCCATACTATTTGGCATGTTAGCTAAACCTATAACCCCATAATTTCACCATCGCAAAGGTTTCTTTCTGACATCTCTGTAATATCACCAATTCAGAGCCTGAATCAACCCATTTGCAATTGAAACCCTGTCTTTTCTTGGACTTTACTATTCTAAACTTTGCTGGCTGGCTCCCAACTTTCACTCTCCACAAAATTTGCAATCATCTAAAAAGCTGCTGCCTATATAATAACATATTCCAAGTACTGGACATCCATCAACTCAATCAGCAGTCTACACATGCCTTGATTTTAAGATTTTCATCCTAATGTTCAAATCCTTCCATGAGTTGGCACTCTGTACCTCTGCAACATTCTCCACCAGAATAACACCCTAAGAACAGTGCACATGTGTTCTTTTTATGTGGTGGGTAAAAGCGGCTTGTGCACAAAAACTTTGTTTCACCCAGAACAACCTCGGTGCTCATATGATGGCAAGCCACAGCAGATGTGAGGTAGCAATATATAAAGGCAGTTCTTCCAACAGCCCAGTATTCATAAAAAGGGAAAAGAAAAGCATGCCCTGTCAGTTGTAATTGCAAAGTATTTACATGCATGTTCAAAAAATAAAATCATCATGCGTGAGCACAAAATGTATTTGTTTTTCTAGTCCATCTTCACATGTCATGTATCAGGAGTGGCTCTTAACTGGCTTAGCTAGATGCCCATTACATATGCTGCTCTGGCTAATGTGATCTTTGGTCACATTGCTCATGTTTGGCCAGCAGGGCACTTCCTCACACGAAACTCAGTTTCTCGTTGGCTTGCATAGCTGTGGTTCAGCATCTCTTTTCTCCCTGAGGGATGCTGGCTTTGGGCCTTTTGTACAAGATGGCCTCTTGGGCAGTGACTTCATTTTGGTAAGTTCAATACTTTCCTTGAGCAACAGTTGGGTTCTTAGTGGTTTCAGGCATACTTTCATCACTACTTCCTTCAGCACTTCGAGAATTGCATCTCATTGAGTAATTTGTTTTATCTGAACAAGATACTTGTCTGTAAGATTCAGTGTCTCCTCTGGATCAATGACTTCCAAACTAAGTCATCCCATTGCTTCTCATTGATCTGAAGATTTCACACTTTGTGCTAAAGCCATCAACCTCTTTCAAAGGGAATGCAAATCTCTGCAACATGTTGACAACATATGCCTGCTTCCCTTCGAATTGTTTCATTAAAAATGAAGTAATATCTTCTGCAGACACTTTGGAACACATGGGAATGATTCGAGAAAGATGCTTAGAAGTGGCTTGTGGTCAGGTTTATCATATAGGTCTCTTCTAAACAGATACTGATTAATGTGTTCGCAAGGAAATAGGCAGGCATTCTTTCTCAATCTCTGTATGGCGTCTTTTAGTTTTCATTGACTCTCTGGATGCATCCATGCTGGTCGCCTTGCTGTAGGATGATTGTTCCGAGTCCAGATCCACTGGCATTTCACTGCAGGATGGCATCCCAGTACTTAGCACAGTTGTTATCATCACCAGCTGTCTTATGTGTGTGAAAGCTGCTTCAGTGCCCCAGTATCACTGAACATCGTTTACAGTGAGCTTGCATGGAGGTTCACATTCAAATGACAAATTGGCAAACAGCATTGCTAAATAGTTTACAAATAAATCATTGCACCATCTCCATATCTGCCGATTGTTGCCATCTCTGCTACAGATTGTGTTTTAGCAGCATTAAGATAAAATTCTTTCGCCATCAGTACATGACCTATATATTTGATTTTAGTGATTTTCAGTTTTAGTTTTATCTTATTTAGCATTGTGTTCATCTGAAGAGCTCTGACCAGCACTCACAGTAGATTTTGATCATGGTCTATGATGGCTTCTTCCATCATCATCCACATCCATTGAATAGTATATTATCCACCATCAATTCCACTTCAGGAAGATCACTAACTATCTCATGTTGTTAGCACTGATAAACTTCTGAATCAGCAGAAATACAAATCAGCATGTTCAACCATTGGTGTTTCCCAAATGATGTCCAGAATTGACCTGCTGCTTTCATTCGACTTCACTTTTCACTATCGAAACTTCTCATTTAGAGTGATAAAGATCTGTGCATTGGCAAGTTGTGGTAAAATGTCATTAATGGCTTGGCATGGATAGTCAGATCTCTTCATAGTTGTGTTGAAATCCTTTGGATGCATGGACTTTCTCAGCTTTCCAGGTTTTATTCATTGCTACTGTACTGCTAACCCAGACTGGAGGAGTTATCACTCATTCCCGTTTTTTCAAGCTCCTCTATCTCATCTTTCAGGCTGGACTTCAGAGTACAATGAACTTTTTTCAGAAGATGTTGAGTTGCTGTCACCAACAGTGGAGTGCTGGTATACTTTTCATGCACTTCTGGATGATATTTACCAGGAAGACACTCAAAATCTGAGAAAATAACATAGTACTTTGGCATAATCTGTTTGCAGCCAATTACTTGGTGCCATCTGAAACAGTACAATATTTCAGACAGATAGAGAGTTACTAGACCAAACTTTTAACCTGTTTCAGCTGAGGTTAGGGGATTTTACTTTGCATTTACAATCTGGAACTGCAGATCTTCATTCTTCCCATTGCATTGTCCTCTCAGCTCACTTTGTCCACTTGGGATGAGTATTGGTCCATCTTAGAACCCCAATGTTTCCTTTGTTGACTTAATTTTTGGACTACCAGATAACGTAACATCAGACAGATCTGTGAATCTTACAGTTCATACATAGCACTGGCATCTGTTTGATACTCCATATTCACTTGATGCTGTTCTTCTCTGGTCATTATTCCAATAGTTACAAACAACATTTTATAATAGATTATGACAATGCAAATCTGTTCCAGGATACACAGTGATTCACCAGAAACATTGTCCAAAATTGCTCCTGCAAACATTTTAATTGCCTTGTTTTTCTTCTCTCCAACAAAACAGTTTTGTGCAAGGTCATTCATCTTCTTGAAGTCAGAACACTGCTTTGCCATGCTGGACATGTTTCCTTTTCCTTTCCGTGGTGTCGCTATTATACTTGCATCCAATACGCTAACCTTGAACTTTCTACTGGCTCTTCTATGAATTTTCCTATTAACTTGTGCTTGGAAGGCCTGAACTCTCTCTTAGCATCATTGTCAGGTCTCTTGCCAATGCTCTTCAGCTGGTGATTGGCAACTTCAGAGCTGCTGTACAAGTCAAGAGCTTTCTGTGAGAGTTGGTTTCTCTTCACTCAGAAATTGTGCCCTCATGACAGAATGTATTGGTCCCAAGATAACTGTATCTCCAGTTACTTAAACTCATAAGATTCAACTAGACATCTCATATGTTAATCAATACTCTCCCCCTTTCCTGAGCTCTGGTGTTAAGTGCTCAAAGCGAGTCTTCAAGGTCAGCAAAATTTAATGAGGTTGGCTTTTCAGCTCTTCAGTGAGATCTAATAGAGAATGCATCTTGTCACAATCTTTCACCAGGACCAATAATAGAGTCCCTACTCTGATTCATTCAGGTTTGCTGTTTAAGTCTTCATCAATTTCATACTTCCATCAATCAATTCCATTAATTGGAAGAGTTTCCAATTAATTTTCAAATCTGTCTTTATCTCCAGAGGAGCAGCTATTAGAATATTCAAAATTGCATCAATGTATTCAGTGGTCAGTTCCCTGTTCAAAGTTGCAGACAGGCATGTAAAGGTCGCCTACAGCTACCAAAATTCACTGAAATTCAGCTCCACATGTCAGACACCATATTTCATGTGCTGGATGATACTAGCTTCTACACAATGCCTTTGTTTCACACAAGGTGACTTCAGTGTTCACACAGCTATGGCAAATCACACTACTCAGAGGCAACGATGCATGAGTCATTTCTCTCCAGTGTTCCTCCACCTCTGGTTTCTTGTGCAGGGTTAGTTTCTTTGGCCGAATATCAGCAACCTCTGTGTACAGGCATTGAGCCTGTAATCTCTGGACTGCCCTCCATAATCCTTTCTACCTTTAACTCCTCACATGATTTCTTTGATCACATATCCTCGTGTCTTCATCTTCGATCTGTTGCCAAATTTAGTTTGATTATTCTCCTATGAAATATCTTGGGACATTTTTATCATGTTAAAGTCACTATATAAATGCATGCAGTTTTTGTTGTAAAGACTCATTCACGTGTTCAGAAATTGGTTGATTTAAGCTCATAAACTAGATGTCATATTTGAATAGAAGTATATGTATGGAAATCCAGCACCATTTTTGTACACTAAACAAGGTATGACTGCTCAAGCAGTGTGAGACCATTACTAGTAGCCTGACAGCCTTTTGTATTCTTGATCCACTTGAGTGCATTTTTATCTGCAGATAACTACCCCTGCTGAGATTATAGTGTTGAAATGGAGCAGCACTGATGCTATTAACATGGGATTTGAAGAAAATGGTAACTGTAAGTTAAAAACTGGTAGTTAGAATTCCCATTCATTCAGAAGGTAAGGAATTAAATATTCATCTATAATAATAATCAACCCTTGAGCTCTACAGAAATCAATATGAGTATCTATTTACAGTGGTAAATGTATGAATTATGACAGAAAACATTTAACTTGCAAAGAGTACAATAATATGAATAAAAAAATTACTCTTCCAATTCTCACAATTGTGTGCTGACTCATGAAAAGCTTTCAGGATTAAGCCACTTTAAATTCAGTCACAGGATGCGTGCATCTCTGGCTAGGCCACTATTTATTGTCTATCCCTAATTTTTATGAGTCAACCACATTGCTCTGGGGTTGGAGTCACATGTAGGCCAGACCAGGCAAGGATGACAGAGCTCTTTCCCTAAAGAACATTTGTTAAACAAGTGGGTTTTTCCAACAATTAACAAATGGTTTCATAGTCATCATTAGACCCTTTATTCCAGATTCTTTATTAAATTCAAACTCTATCATGCCATGGTTCTTTCAGATGTTGCATCCACCACCTTATGTTGATGCACTATTGAAGGAGGTCAGTGAATATCCTCCACCAGTAAACTCAGCATTTTCATATTACAAGTTATATTGTCATATTTCAAGCTCGTTATTTTGCAAGATTCTTACAATTAACATCGCACAAAGCTTCTGGCAGTGATTATTTTGGCTTTGTTGCCAGCAGTTTCTACCACATAAGCTTTTCGTATCAATGCATATACTTGGATATGTACAGGTAGAAAGTTTTTTTTTAATTACACCCTTATTGGACATTAAAAATGTGCAAAGTGAGCAAATTTGGCAGTGGATCAGCTTGTGCTAGATCCACACAAGCACTGAACCCATTGCTAAATCTGTGAGGAATATAATTTTAGGCATCCTGGGCAGATATGGTTAAAAATGTCATGAATCACATGTTATTGATGTGGCTAATACCCATTTAAAATGATCCCCTTTAAACTTCCTTAGGCTTGCCTCATCAGGATTCTTCAGTGGACCCCAAAATTGCCGATAGAAAACCAAATGTTAGGTGCATTTTATTTTAATCTAAACTTCCTGTGGATCCAACAGGACTCTTATGCCACAGTACCGGTGGTTACCCTCATCGCATCTAATCTCAGACTAACTTCAATTCATTTCTTCCATGGACTGAGAAGCCTATTGAGGCATGCCAGATGCCAGCAATTCCTGTGAATAACTAAGTATAATTTCAGGCAATTTTGAGTTTCTCTGAATTATGTGCTCACTGGGCACGTAGAGTGCAATTTGTCCAGAATTTGGCCTACATAAGATATATTGTTAACTCCAAACAAATAGTAACAAGATGAATTCTTTGTAGCAATAGACTGTAGAACTAGCTAATGACTAATAAAAAAATGTCAACAATTGACTGGCTTCTCCCAAAGACAGTCATTTATTTATCAGTGAGTAGAACTATTCCAAAGATTCTGAATTAACCCTTTTGGAAAACTGCCTTATTCAACATTTCCCTGAAGCTTTTTCCCCTTGTTTAATTCATTACACAATTGCAAAGCAAGTCCATCAAATGTACCACCATCCCTTCAGCCCTGAGTCTCAGACTTCTCAGACTTCTTCTCAATTTAGATGAGCAATTTTTTTTTGCTTCAGGATGTTCTCCTCAGGTATTGCTCTTTGTCATTCAGTGCCGTCTTGAGACCTTTATTTAGTGAACATTTTTACTGAACACATTTGTTGGAGTTGGTAATGAACAATTTTCCTTCTGGAGGATTTTGAATTTTCTCAATGTGTGTAATGCAAAATGTATAATGTAATGAGTTTGTGAAGAAGTAATCTTCTCTTGACTTTGTCATGAGGTCAGTTTAAGTGAAGGTCTTCCACTGTGAGCCCTGTTCTTTGAGCCCAATCAGCATTTTGTTTGATTTTGCCGTTGTCAGTGGCGCTGGCTGTGCAGGATTAGAATCTCTTTCTTGATCAGTTGTGGCCGTAGACTGATTGTGTAAAGAGTTAAACCAGTCTTGAAAGTTCTCCCATTGGTTAGGAACAAGTAAATAACTTTTTAGCCCTGTGAAATCAACAGTTTCTTCCATATTGGTAATATTAAATCGTAGTTTTATACCAACATAACTGATCTCAGTTAATGTGTGCTTCTTTCTGGGTCCAACCCATACTTCTTTGAGCATAGTAAAGCCTTTTTATTCCTGATGTATGTCAATTTGGTCAGTAATGGATCCCTTCTTGGATTGCTGAATCTTCTTCAAATTTCAAGATCTTCAGAGTAAAATGTGCCTGCTACTCAGCAGGAAGTCTTCTGGTTCTGGATGCGATAAGCACGTTTTGTGAACTGATGATCTTTATGTCTCAAAGAAATCTTTTACATTCCTTTAATCTTAGAGGTTATTCTACATGTTCACTGTACCATCAGATTATTATCTTGTAACTTTACATTTTGCAATCAAGGAGTTTTATCAGGAGTAACATTTATTCCTACATCAAGCTTGAATTAAGTTGGATGTCCATTGACATTGATGAGCTCAATCATGTCTGGTTCAGATGAGTTGCTTGTTTCCACGAGGAACTGTTGTGATATTTCTTCCAATGAAAGAATGTCATCATCTAAGGATACATGTTCTCATGAAAGTATATTTTGGAAGCTAAAATTATTCTCTTAGGGTTTAATGTAAAGTGTTGACGTAATCTCAGATGCAACCAGCATTGTTTCAGTTGGTTAAAGATTGCAAAACATCTCACTTTCTTCCAAAAGTGACATTCTTGTGACGGAGTTAAACATTGCTTTTATTAGCGTGGCAGTTTTGCCCCACATCTGAGACAGTGATGCCTAGAATCAAAAGATTTGAACACTTTCTTTAATAACAAGCATGGGGCTGGATGAACACAGCAGGTCAAGCAGCATCAATGGAGCAGGAAAACTTGACGTTTCAGGCCTAAACCCTTCATCAGAAATGGGGGAGGGGAAGAGGGTTCTGAAATAAATAGGGAGAGAGGGGGAGGCGGATAGAGGATGGATAGAGGAGAGGATAGGTGGAGAGGAGGCAGACAAGTCGAAGAGGCGGGGATGGAGCCAGTAAAGGTGAGTGTAGGTAGGGGGGTAGGGAGGAGATAGGTCAGTCCAGGGAGGACGGACAGGTCAAGGGGGCGGGATGATGTTAGTAGACAGGAGATGGGGGTGTGGCTTGGGGTGAGAGGAAAAACAGGTTAGGGAGGTGGAGATGAGCTGGGCTGGTCCCCGCAACAATAACCAAAAAAGAATCCCCCTCGTCCTCACATACCACCCCACCAACCTCCGGATCCAACGCATCATCCTCCGACACTTCCGCCATCTGCAATCAGACCCCACCACCAAAGACATTTTTCCCTCCCCACCCTTATCTGCCTTCTGGAGGGACCACTCCCTCCGCGACTCCCTTGTCCGCTCCACACTCCCCTCCAGCCCCACCACACCCGGCACTTTTCCTTATAACCGCAGGAAGTGCTACACCTGCCCCCACACCTCCTCCCTCACCCCAATCCCAGGCCCCAAGAAGACTTTCCACATCAGGCAGAGGTTCACCTGCACATCTGCCAATGTGGTATACTGCATCCGCTGTACCCGTTGTGGCTTCCTCTACATCGGGGAAAGCAAGCGGAGGCTTGGGGACTGCTTTGCAGAACACCTGCGCTCAGTTCGCAACAAACAACTGCACCTCCCAGTTGCGAACCATTTCAACTCCCCCTCCCATTCCTCAGATGACATGTCCATCCTTGGCCTCCTGCAATGCCACAGTGATGCCACCCGAAGGCTGCAGGAACAGCAAATCATATTCAGCCTGGGGAC